>CP135545.1:6076872-6180629 GCA_032402905.1 Khaya senegalensis | reverse complement strand
CACATGTCTTAAGTTTGTGTAATTATATACCTTTTGTATAGTGATAAAATCTTACTTCTAAAACGCTCTTTTGTGTTTCTCTCTTTTTGGTTGCTACACCATACACTCCTAAGCCATTAGCACTTCACAGTAAGTTTTTGCACATAATCTAACGCTTACTTAGTTATTGTCCTAAGCATAAACCTAGCTAAGTGTCGCATGGCTACTTGTCAAAAATAGTGTCCTGTGATACCATGCTCTCCTCAAGATAGGGCTATGGCCTTTGTCTTTGAGGATCCGAGTCACTTTGTTTTATTTTTAAAATTTATCTTAATTATCAGCAATATTAATTAATTCTTAATTTTAATTACTCTAAATTATTTCTTATAATTATATAATTATTCGAAAATTTGAACATATATTCATAGAACGGGTATTTTAAAATGTTAGCAAGTAGCAGTTAGCACCTGTCAACCCGCAATCCACAAGCCCACATCCACAACTATTTGACCCGACCAGATCACCGAGTTTCCAGTAAAAATCCACGCGTTCACAGATTCCCTCCTAGTCTTCTCTGCTCAGCTACTGTTGTACTTCTCTATTCAAAGCAAAATATGTGGGCAACTGCAGAAGGCGGCCCGCCGGAGGTCACTCTGGAGACTTCCATGGGTTCTTTCACCGTCGAGGTTCTTCTCTTTCTCCCGTCTTTTCATTTTTTAAAAAATTTTTTAGAATGAATTATCCGGTGTAATTATTATTTATTAATAATGTAAAACCAAAATTACAGCCTTACTACAAGCACTCACCAAGAACTTGCAGGAACTTCATTGAACTATCTCGCAAAGGTTATTATGATAACACAACATTTCACAGAATTATCAAGTTATTCCTCTGCTAAATTATACACCCGTTGTGAATTGATCCTTTTTTTTTTTTTAATGAATTTAATAATGTAATTTTATTTTTTCTCCCTATTGTAAGTAATTTATACTGAACCAAAATAAATATACCCATATATGGATTTCCCTCTTCTTCCAGTCCCAGTTGGATCTCCACCTGGAACGATAAAATCCTACACCATACATACAAACAGAAAATAGAAAAAACCTAAAATGTGTTACTTTATATAGTAAAGATTTTAACTTTCTTAAACCTCATAGCGGTATCAACTAGAATTTGGTGGTCTGGGATGGAATTGCAAAATGTATCTCAGTGAAAAAGTTGGTGGTTTCCTCTAAAAGTTGGAGTTTATCAAACACTTTTTCTGCTTTACTTTCAAAATTACATAAAAGCCAGCAGTACCAATGTACCTTTACTTGGACCCTATTGAATTTTTTTTAGTGGTCTTTGAAAATTTTGTTTTTAAAGCACAGATATAAATTAAAATAATAGAACATTATGGAATCACTTTAAAAAATGAAAAAACCTGACAAAATGGCACCTTAATTAAATTTTAGTGATAATAGCAAATACTAATGGGAAGAGTAACCTCAGTTATAATATTGTCCACCAGTTCTTTGATTGTTTTGGCTTTTGTTGACAAAAATTTTACGAGGTCAAAGTTAATTTTTTTGAGTATTCTGAATCTCTATTTATATGTATTTCCTGATATTTAATGATTCTTTATCTCATACAAATTGTTTTATTATAATGAATGTCAGCCAAGTATTTGATGATGAAATCAAACCTGAGTTAAAGCATACTGGAGCTGGTATTTTATCTGTGGCAAATGCTGGTCCAAATACAAATGGAAGCCAGTTCTTTATCACTTTGGCACCTACTGCACATCTGGATGGTAATATCAATATCAATATTCTTCTGTAGGAACTGCAGGAATTTATTTCCTTGATCTTTTCATAAGATAGTTGAAATGTGTGCACTTCAAATTTTGTACTTAAAAGTTAAACCTGATATGTTTGTGCTTTTGAATCAGCAACTACATGGGAAATGGGGTGGCATTGGCTTGTTGGAGCGACATGTGAGGCCAAGAAACATAAGATGTTCTTTAGTGTATAGTGTTGATCATTTGTATGCATCCATTGATAGCCTGGGCCTACCTTTGTTGATTGCGTGGGGCAAGTTATTTTATGATAGTCTGTGACTGTCAATTTGATGTTTCCCAACCTTGATCTGGGTTGGGCAACCTGGTATAACTAAAATCTAACCCCATTTTTCTTACTATTTCTATTGTACCTTGTGTTCTTCCACTTCCAGTTTCACCATCTGATATATCAAATTTTGATAGTAACACCCTCTTTTGAGTCTTGACACATCCATGCTCTGATGACTGAGCTCTTATTGTCCAAGATCCTATTCAACTTCTTATCCAGTTACTGTTGACATTTTGCAAATCCAAAGTCAATTCTAGAAGTGTTAAAGAGTTTTATTTTGGGATTAAAAGTACTTGATATTGGAAAACTACTGAATTTCTGTACTTCTTTTAGTTTTCCTGATTGCATTTTTTCTTTTTTTTCTTTTTTCTTTTTAATTTTCTGGTATTAGTTGAGAATATACAGGTGTAAGTAATGAAGGTGGTGTTGTGGCTTTCTGCAAGAATTCCATTTGGGAAGGTCTTTTGTGTTACAATTGAATGGTGTCAATAGTTTGGGTAGGGGGGTTTCAGGAAAATGGTGAAACATTAGATAGGGATCAGAAAAATGCTTCAGGGATGAAGGAGGACTGCAATGGTGGTTTATTCTGATTCACAGTGAGAATGGAGGAAATTCTGCTCTTATTCTGAGCTTGGACCTATTACAGGGTTTGCTCTTTGTATTTCTGGGAGAAACCCTGCCCCTTATCCATCTGTTGCCATTTCTAGACTAAAGCTGTCTTTCTGACTGAGAAGCAGAAACTATAAGGCTTCACTGCCTGAAGAAATAAGTATTTTTTTAATTTAAAAAAAAAGAACTGTACAGTGTCCTCCTGTTCCTTGATCTTAAGTTGTACAATGCAATATTCTCTAGTCTGAATGTATTTTGAAGCTCTAGTCTTGGTTTTTCAATTCTTACCTCGGCCGTAATAGGGAAGAACTATTTGTTAACTAACAGTCAATGATAGTTGGGCCTTGAACGGACTTCATTTAAATGTTAATGATGCCTTCTGGCAATTTTTAAAAACCATTTTAAGATTTCATATGCCATGACTTAGATTGCCTCAAAATTAAACCGATATTTTTATGAGTTCTGGTATGAGAATGATAACATAGGTTTTGGTGTCCTGTTTAATTTTTTAAACTTCAATTTTATATCACTTTTCTCCTGCACAAGCAAATCATAATCATATTTCAACTGTTTTTTTCTGTATCATCCAGGAAAACGCACAATATTTGGAAGAGTATGCAGAGGAATGGAAGTGATCAAAAGGTTTGGCAGTGTCCAAACTAATAAAGATGATAGGTATGGCTTTTTTTTTATTTTGATCTTTATTTTTGGGGTCCTTTGTTTCAAACAAATGGGCCATTTAAATCTGTTACGTCTCAAGTTGGTAGTGACTTTGTATAGTCTGCGTAATAAAATATGGAGTACTTACCTGCAATCATTTAATTCAAACCTTGTCCGGAACTTCATGAGCTACTAGGGAAAAACTTGCTGAGTTATCTGGACGAGTCAGTAACCCTCAAAAATGTCTAGAATTCTTTTTATTGGTTTATGTCATGTAGATAGCTGTGCACTTTTGCGAACATTGTGTGAAGTAATAAATGACTGTAGGAATCAATTGAAAGTAGTGATAATCTGACAGTTCGTCACCAGTTAAATGCTATATTGCAAGGAAGTTGACTTGGTAAACTTGGTAAACATGGCACGAGCATGGGTAGCACAGTACAATAGATAGGTTTATAAAACTCTAATAGATGTAAAATATGACCTAACATCCGCTTTTAATTAAGGTTTTGATTGTACGGGATTTGTTCATCAAGACATCTATATCTTTATTAACATATTTTGCGAATTACTGTTACATACCATTTGCGGGTATTAAATTCTGGGTTTTCAATATGGTATTTCAATATACTGACCAAAGCTTTTGGAAAACATGCTCCTGCATGTGTAATCTTGCTTGAGTTTCAAGCTATGGTTACTATTTCTGCAAATTGTAATGTCAGTCAGGACTTTACTCTATGATGTGGCAACTTGTAATGTAAGTCAGGGCGTTAATCTATGATGTGTTTTGTCAAAGCTGTGCTTACATGCATTTTTCTTTTCTAAAACAGGCCTATCCACCACGTGAAGATACTTTGAACTTCTGTTAGAGATTGAAAACAAGGAAGCTGTTGAGGAAGCCAATGTTTAGATTCTATCATTCTAAAATAGTCTAGCTTTTGATTTTGGTGGGGGTGAGTAAAGTCGGTTTCGATTCTTGTTCTATTCAGAACAGGAACTGCTATTTAGAATTGGAACCAACCTTAAATAAATTCAGTTTTTAAATTTTAAAATCGAAACCTACCCTATTTAATATGATACTCTATTTTCGATTCTGATTTAGTTTTGGTTTGGTTCCAATTTGAAAATAGGATACCTTCTTTATAGTTAAGTATTTTTTTTTTTCCATAATTTTGATAACAATTAATTCAACCAAAATACCCAGAAAACACACATAGGTACATCTAGCAAACCATGCATTCTAACATGCAATTGATATACAAAAACATACCAACAAGCCCACTGATATACATTTTTCAGAAAGTATAAAATCGTGCATCTTAATATGTTTTGATAGAACATCTATTTGCTAATCATTCCATTCACTGTTCTTATGAAATTAGGGAAAATCTTTTAAGGTTTTGCTTCTATAAAATTTATACACACACACACACACACACTAAAACTAAATTGAAAGTAACATATAATATTAAAATTTACAAACTTGTCTAAAATACTATGTTTGTCAATCTTCTTAGCTAAATGAGTATTGTAGGCAATCTTTCCATTTGTCCCATCAAAACCATCATCTTAGTAATCCCATTTGACATGCAAAGTTTTCACCTTCTTTACCTTGCCTTTAATAAAACTTTTCAAATTTTAAATTTTGAATTAATTTTTCTCTCTCAAAATCATGAACTCAAAGGATAAACTCAATAACCAAACTAGCTTACAACAATCAACATAGCGCATCTTATTAACTTCACAATAAAAACCCAAATTTTATAGCATAAAAACTAATACATTGCAAAAGGTAAAAAATAATGTGTGAAAAAAAGGGGCTTAAGTTACATGTTTTAATATATATATATATATATAAGTTATCAAATAATTTAGTTCACAAACATTACATAACGTAACAACCGTAGTAATCCAACAATGTAGTTCACAAAATTAACATCCATCAACTACAAATGCAGTAACAATAGTAACTTGATAGCATCCAATATTTAGAAACAACAACAATTTAGCAATATCAACAATAAGAGCAACACAATAACAACAACAATATTATATATCAATAAGTAAAATTTGTAAATAAGTATCTATTTAAATAACAAGTAATGAAAACCATATTACAAGTAAATAATTTAAGTTATTTATCGCTTACTTTTCAACTTTCAAGATTGTTTTCATTCACATTTTTTACACTTGTTACCAAGCTCATTTCTACTACAAACAAATAAAAAATACATACAATTTAGGTCGCAATAAGATTAAAATAACATGATATAAAATTATACAATTAGTTTTACTGACATCATGTTGTTCAGTATCTGTAAGTAATTCTTCAATATTAATTGGAATTGGCGTAGCTCGTAGCTAGTCTTAAGTACAAATCAATGACTACACAACTTTTGGAGTTAAACAATTTTGAAATGAATCAAGCACACAATTAAATGTACTAAAAACTGACTTTAAGGCAATAGTAGACATAGGAATTGCTAACAAATCTCTTGCAATTCGAGAAAGAATATTGTACTTGAACTTATTACTTTTCCACTAAGTTAATATGTTAAGATTTTTTTCTATTATTTTCACAATCTATTTCAAAGTACCTTTCTAACTCTGATTTAGGTTCCATATTTTTTTCATCTCTTATAAATCTCATTAATTCACTTTGAATTTCTATGTCATCATCATTGCCACTTACATTACCATTCTCTTCCATATACTTGAGTTTCCAATCAAATTGCTTGATTTAGAATTTTTACAACTATCTTTATAAAACTCAAACAAACTTTGTAACATATTTTTTAAATGTGCACATTTTTCTTGCACTCTTATATTATCATTACCAAAAAGTCTTTTGTAAAAAAATTTTGTCATATACATTTTATGTCTAGGATCCAACACAATTATAATGACAATTGTAAAGTTTGTCTTATTAACATCACTATAGTATTTATTGAATTTTTCTTTTATCTTCAAACACATACTTCCAATGCATGGATTTATGTCATTTGCTCATTCATTTATGCAAGTGAGGATGGAAACAATATCATGAATATAACTATTAAAAATAATATGTAATGATTTTGATAATTTTTTAGTGATAGTGTAAAACTTGTTTAAAAATTTTGCCAAAATTTTTGCCTTTTGACAATCTTTCTAAGTTAGAACACCATCATCACTCTCAAATTTATATTTATAAGTTGGATCCTCATCCTCCACCTCATCAAATACTTTTTGAAACACAATGGCTATCTCTAACATTAAGTAAATAGAGTTTTATCTAGTTGAAACATTAAGACAAACCTTATTATTATTAGTGATCTTTTCTCTTTGAACACAATTCAAATTGTTGGGTTCTTGCGGAGAACTCTTTACATATTTCATCACACTATGAATTTGACTAATGGAGTTTTTAATTTTTCTAAGTCCATCCTTAATAATCAAATTCAATATATGAGCATCATATCTCATATAGATATAATTTCTACCAAGAATTAAGTTTGAAAGTTTACCCTTCGCATATGCAATTGCCACATCATTAGAACTAGCATTGTCTATTGTAATCATAGATATTTTGTCATCAACACCTTATTTTTATGATTAGATATTTCAAGAAAATTCAAAATTTTTTTGTATAACTTCTAATCATTATTATTTAAATGTACAGTAAGACATAAATAATTAAGATTTTGAGCAGAACTTTAAATATTCGTAGTTAAAATAATTTTTGTATATATAGATTTTAAGTATTTTTTCAAATTAGTCTTTTCACTCATATATATTTTTATGCAATACCTAATAATGATAAAGTGATAAGCAAATTTAAATTTAAGTTGTAAAGTACACGCAAACTCCTTAAACCCTTCACGTTCTACTTGACAAAAGGTAATTCATTTTTATAATCATTCTAGCAAGCATCAACTTATAATACTCTTAATCAAATTTTCATGCAATAAGAATACTAGCTTTATCAGTACCATTAGGCTTGGTTACAAGTAACCTTTTGCTTCTTATCAATATTATGAGGATTTTTTGAATATCTATCAACATGATTTCTTATTATAGAAGTACCCCATTGAACTTTGTATGCTAATATCTTCCCACAACAATTACATTTTATATTTTTAATAATAACAATAACTTAATTATTTAAACGCTAAAATGATCCGACATATCAAAAATATTTTTATGAGTTTGAGATATTTTAAATGTAGCTTGACTTTTTTCACCACCAACTCCCATTTTTGCACTTGTAAATTTCTAGAACTATAAAAGATACGTATTTTATGTTAATAATTTTAAAATTCTTATATAATAAATACAAATTAAAATATTAAAATAAAGTAATAAAAAAAGTATAATAAAAAATTTGGATAAGTTTAGATTTGATCATAATATTCATTTGATGATGCATTCATGAAATTAATTAATTTAGTCATTTTATATATATATATATATATACATATATATGCGCGTCTGCCTTCTTATTGTTTTTATATGTTATTTGAGTCATCAAGTTGCATATTTTTTAAGAAAATTTATGATTTAGTATAGAAATGTCAAAAAAAAAAAAAAATACAAATCCTAGAAATTGAGTTTCCAGAAAGAATTTTAAAATTTCATAAATCTAACGATGTTATCTACTCATAAAAGTGTTTTCATTTTTAGAGAATAAAATTGGTATGTTCAAAGATCAGTTTTAATTTCATAGAGTATACAAGAAACAAATAACCCAAAATCCCAATAAGTCAGTCACCTAATCAACTCTAAATCTAGCACTAAGTAAAACTCTATAATCTCCCTTATTTTTTCATAGCAGATCCAAGAATTTTACTACTCTACTAAATTTAATTGCTTTTTGTGTACAGATGTATCTTCTTCATCTCCATGCCTATACAAATTGTTATTCATTGCATTACCTTTAGCCATTACACAACTCTTGTACAATCCTATATACTAATACCTAGAGTTAGCCTATGCATTTATATTTTATAAATATCGTGAAGTACATACCATTAAATTGTTGCCAAAAAATATTTTATCGTAAAATATGGTAGTTGATTGTATGTATTATAAAAATTTTAAAATTTTTTTTACAAAAATCCCATAATAATATCACAAAAAGAGAAAGGAATTTAAGCAAATCTACCCAAATTTATCAAAATTCACAAAAATTTAAAAAAGAAAGCAAGTAAAAGTGCTCCTGAACTTTTGATCGAAAAGCTTCCGTTACGAAGAAAGAAAAGTTGTAGTTGAAAAGCTAAAGTAGATTTAGTATAAAGCTTTTGGGGAGATTAGATTTACAAATTTGGGGAGACTTTTGTGCCATAGAAAGCAATAGAAAATTAGTCAAAAAGACAAAAATTTAAAAGATTAACCAGAAGTAGAGGAAGCTAACTGAGTTGACTAAAAATCAGTCATTTACCTTGATTTTGAATCCCCAAATATGCTGGTAGTGATGACTTTTTCTCTTTATTTATTATTAATGAATTCTCCTTTTTGTTCCAGAATAGGTGGAATTTAAATTTAAGAGTGTCCATTGACTTTTTTATTTTAATGTTGAAATCATTTACGAGAAAATCACTTCCCTATATTTTTAGAAAGAAGAATGGTTATCTTTCAATGACCAGATTAGATTTAGTATCATTGACCACTTCTTCAGACGTAATTTTTCTTTATACTTTCAAGAATAATGTAAAGATGTTTGTATCCAAAAACCTCTAAATCCTACTTCAGTAGGTTAGAAGTCTTTTCTTGATTTAGTCGATGACAAAATGGTACGAATAAATCAAAGTTATTAGATTTGGTAGTTCTCTATTGATTTTTTTCTTTATCAATTGAAAAAGGTATCAAAAGACAAAAAGTAAAGTAGTAAGGGTTGGGTTCTTTTCGAGTCAAGTTGAGTAGAATATGATTTGTATTTGGGTCGGTTTATCGGTTCGATTTCAATTATAAAAAGTTTAAAATTTCATCTTAACATATTTTTTTTGGTTTTTCACGTTTGAAACCAAAACTGAAATCAAACTGAAATGAATAGATTTTGATTTTAGAATTGATTTTTTAATTCGGTTTTCAACGATTTTGATTCAATCTAGATCCATTGATCAACCCTAGATTTTGAAGTGTTGAGTTTTAAAGACAATCAAATTGAGCATCTTTTAAAATCAAAAGAAAAAGGATGATATAAGTAAAATATGGACCATTTATTTACATTTGGAAAACATCTCATTTACCCTTTGAAAAAAATAAACAATTATTTGCACATGCATCTTTGCATATAAATTGATGTGGGCACGAAATAAAAATAAAACAATCAATAGGATTAGTTATGATGGAAATTAATATTATGATAACATGTCAAAAAATTTGCATAAAACTGTGTAGTACTGTGACTCGATATCGATTTACACAAGAACCTTCAATTCTTGCCTCAGGACTTTTCAGGCCTGCATCAAAATCCAAATTACAACCAAAATCACTGAAAATTAAATCCTAAAGACAAGTGACAATGCTTTGTTATCAATATTTTGAACTTGGTTTCTCGTCCAGAAGAAATTTGTCCCTTTTGTTTGGCCTCCGTCCCAAATCCAACGGTGCTCACAAAGTAAACACTCGTACACGCATAACTTAGCTCCCTCGCCAGGCTGATAAGTTCAACAATTACGTTGCGAGATCCAAGAGATAAGGTAAAAGCCATGCTCGAGTATATAAATTTTTTAAAAAATGTCATTAAAATTTACATGCCCCAACTAATTTATAAGATTTATGGGGAAAAATGCCATATGTATACCTAAAATTTTGAACAGAACACCGCCTCTGCTTTTCAACCTACAATGACAATAATCCTTTTGGCAGAAATGAAAATCAAACTGGCAATCTCTTCCCAAAAAAATCCGATCCTATGCATAAACCTTGGTTTTCCACCACATTACTACCAGTTTATGGTCCACTAAAACCAATAGTAATAATACACCAAAGTGAGCTGCATTTATGCAAGTAAACCCAAGCCAAACTCCACTAGGGCCTCGGATAATTGCCAGACAGAACAAATTCAACCCAGCTCGCCGGCGTTAGAAGTCTGATTCAACTGAACTCCATTTTCTTTAATATTTGAGAGGTTTAACATTGTGATGGGACCTTATTAAATCCATTTGACTTGACAGATCCAGGAGAGTTGTCCTTTGAGAATGTGATCCTGGTTGGCTCAGGGATTTTGATAGCTGGTTCTTCGGAGACCACCTGCTGTTTTAGAATTTCCATGTGCTTCAAAGATGGCATGTCACCCTTACAGTACCGGTGCCACATATTTCGGTATGTTGATTCCAAGCCAAGCACAAAGTTCTGTCCATTGCAGACAGGGGACTTGGCCATCAGGTCCCGAAGACTCATCCTCAAGTTTGAGAGAGCTGTAATGTCAGAGGCCAATTGCAGAGCCAACTGGACATACTCATCTTCATTTTTGGCAATTAGATTTGGTAAGCCTGTTTCACAATTAGACACAAGTACAATTTAGTTTAGACAACAAAATTAGAATGAACTTACAAATACAGCTATATAATAATAAAAAAAATACTACATACAGCTAATGATAACTGCAACGAACAAAGAAAAGCAGACAGAAAACAATCAACAAGCACAAATTCATTGGCAGATTGATTTTGTAGATCTGGACTCTCCGCTGGTAAGTTCCACATGAAAGTCTCAACTTTTGCTTGAAGGACTACAAGAAAGAAGATATGGGAGAATGATCTTCTGAGATTATACTCATAAAGCCAGTATATCACAGAGATCTGCCAAAATTAAATAACATCGGCATCTTCCACAGATTTCAAGCATCAGGACAAAAAAATGAGGGCTGCACGAGTCTGGCCAATCTCGGGAAGCATGTGCTCAGGGACTTTGGCATACACACTGAGTCACAAAGACATTACAACTGACAACTAAATCAAGGTCAAGATATTTCACCAGCACTATCAGCATCATTCCAGATTCTCATTCTACAAGGCAGTTTCCTGGCCACATCACAAATTATAGATTTTTTTAGTATCAAAACCCCATACAAGTCAGTGTGCCAGTGTTCTGCTCAGATTCTCAATTCAGGCTATCTGGGGCCTTGAAGTAGTAGTCCTTGAATAAGGGAGTTTGAGAAACTTTAGCTGAAAGTTAAACTAGGCTATCAAAGCCAGACCCACCCCAGATTTTCAGCAGCATCAACACTCCAAGGCTGGCTTAAGGTAATAGCCTGAGAACCAACACCCTGCCCTACAGAATGTGAGGATTTTACCTAACATTTGCATTTTCTGTCACAGTGCTTGGGGTCATGAGGGCATTATCCATTATCCCAAAAACAAAGGAAAAATAAAAAGATAATTTGGTATAAATGGTCAAAAGCAGGCCAAACAAAGAGAGAAAACAGAAGACTTCAAGCAACCATAAAGAAGGCATTACATTAGATAGGCATTAACCAACATGGCAGAAGTGTTCCTTACCAACTTTGGAAAGAAGACTCACACCAACATTGTGAGCATGCACAGAACCAGCCATCGTAACACATGGAACTCCCATGTATAGAGATTCACAGGTTGTTGTAGTTCCAGCATATGGGAATGTATCCAAACTACACAGATGAGAAAACATAAGTCAGAAACTCCAGGAAAGTTGAAAGTGCTAAGTCAGAGAACCCAACAAACCACAAAAATATCAACGAACTAGATTAGATACTATTCCGGTTTCAAAGCAAACAATGCAGCTTTTAATCCTCACATTCATTTATCGCCATTAATGGGAGGCTTTAAATCTTTCTAGCATGTAAAGCTGAATGAATATGACAAAGAGAATGTGATAATTGTAAAGCTTACACAAAAATAGGTGTAAAATAAAAATTCTACGTAATGAAATGCTTACTTAAATTTATCCATCAAATATTAAAAAACCAGCAACATACTCCAGATGATCTGGAAGCCACTCTAGACTTAATGCAAGTCTGTAATGAAGTTTAAAGTCAAGTAGAGGAGGGATGAGGAAGAGAGAGATTAAGTTATATGATAAATAACAAGGCAACTCCAAAAAATATGACATATTTTGGTTTCTGTTTGGTTTCTCTGACCATAGCTCAACAGAAACATACAAGAAAAAAAAAAAAAAAATTAACTGCTGATTTACTAATGAAAATAAGTCAACTTAGATTTTACCTTATGTCCATAAGAGAATATGCTTGCATGTGATCATGGTTCAGAAGAATTAGAGGCAGAAGATCAACACGTAGTGATTCCAATCCTAGCTGCTCCAATGTTGTAAGGAATCTCTGTCTTACACTATCGCAACAAAATGGTTTACATTTTACAACAAGGCGAGAGTTTGGAACAGCACAAAGTATCCTTGCCCAAACTTGCAAAACCTTTGGTGTTATCTGATTAAAGTTCATAGAAAATAAATGAGAAAACATAAATAAAATAAATATTTAAGAAGTTAACCACCACAAGTGGAAAATTTCACATAACAAAGATAAGACCTAACCAATACCTTTGCTAGATTATTAAAGCTACCAAATGTAACAAAACCATTGGCAAGAGCAGGAGTTGGGGAAATATGCCCAGCCTCTGGTGATGGTGTATAACAAAGGAAGCATTCAGGTAGTCTAACTAGCTCCTCTACGTGCCTGCCAAAAACAGAGAGAAACTACCATAAATTGTAGCAAAAAAATCAACTCTGAATCAAGTTTATGCTTGCAAAAAGCTTTAAAACAAAGGTAAGTTTAGACCTACTTCTGCTTTGTATCAGGTGGGTCAGCCAGTGAATCGGTAATTCTGTAATCAATAGCAGGCAGTCCAGTTGTGTTTGGGTAGCCAGTCCAAGTCACCTATAAGATAAGCCAAAGAAAAACTGTAGTAGTTAGTTATTAAAATATAAATAACTTGGTATAAACAAAAACTGTAGTAGTTAGTTATTAAAATATAAATAACTTGGTATAAACAAAAACTGCACGTTGCAAGATAAAAAGCAGGTGAAAAAAATGGAGACCATGTAATATCAAGGTCAGATTCAATATGGCCTTATATTGAGACTAGAGCAAAATATAAGATTGCCTCTACAATCTTGCTAATTCTCAGCATCCTGTGGCCTGATTCACTATCAATGCAACCCTAGCATCCTACAAGAAATAATCACCACAGTTAAATTTTCTTTGCTTGATAAAAGTTGAACCTAAGAGTCAATTACCATAGCCCACCCTCAATCACTTGAATCAAGGCCAAGAAAATTTTTATTGAAACTTAAGTTAATCCATGCTTGTAGCATCCTAAAACGATAAGAAATAAGAAAATATAAAGGCTTCTCATCAACCATAAGGCAATCTCATTTCATACAATCCACAAAGTAGGCAACAACTGTTTCTATGAGAAGCAAAATGTTTGGGCCAAATAAATGATTCAAACTAGAAAAGGCTCTTAAAATTCTTCCACAGCAGAACAAGCTGCAACTTAATACAAAAATATACAGAAATCTAATATAGAAAAACAAAGGTTACACAAATTAAATGGAAAATAAAATCTCAGCAGAACAACCCAAGGAACATGATAAAGCTGCAACATACCTGAACAGGTGCTGGCCGGCATGCCATCATTCCTAACTTGTTATTAGCTGTATGACCGGTAAGTTCGACCAAGATGTCGACTTTATCTTCTCTGACCATGCTTGCAACTTTCTTTTCATCAATCCCATAAATATCTCTCCAAATTCCACCCTTCTTTACAACTTTATCCCTAAACCTAATAGTTTTTGCATCTGCCTGCAATTTAAATCAATTCCAGAAAGGCCAGCAAAAGCATATTAGCCTCCTAGGAGAACAAAATTCTGGAACTACACAAAACCTTTGCTTTTCTACTTCAAAAGAATAGATAGTATTGCATTTTTGCGCATCAATCATTATTATTTCTATTGCATATCAACAAGTCAATCATTATTCCTGATTCATTTTAGTTCTTTTTTCCTCAAACGATAGGTAAATTTTTTATTTCTGGAAACTACGGAAGTTACAGATTGGGAGTATGTTTCTACAAAATGCTTCCTTTCCTGGGGAAAAACAAAGAATGCCACTAGGACTAACATTTCATAAACACTGCTATCTACCATAAATTAATATAGGTTTACTAACAGTTGATTTAGTAAATAGGTGGAGTCTGTTAAAAGCATTATTCACTTTGATACATTGTGGCAACATAAAATGAAAGCAATGAATATGCAGCTCAAATAAAAAAAAATGTGTAGACAGTGAGTGCTGCAGGAAGATATTCAAATGTAATTGATACCTTCACTACTGCTGAATACACGACCACCTTGTAATTTTGATAGTCATGGAACACAAGTGGTGCTTCAATGAAATATGATACAGAATGTGTAAAATAATCTGGTGATACATATCCAATCACAAGGGGCCTTTCTGGATCTTTACAGTTGTCCCATGAGGTGTATTGAGAATATAACCTCATAAAGCGCCTACCCCAATCCCTGAAAATATTAAATCTGGTTTAGATATATCCTCATTTGAGCTATAGCTTAGAATCAATTAGCCCAAGCAACTAAAACATGCAAACATATGCATCCTGAAAGTGTAGCAGAACATAAATACAAATATAGGACTATTCGTGTCAATTTGTATAAAAGCAATTATATAAAAGAAAAAAGAGACTACACTAAGGTGAAAGTTAGAGCTCCAGGAAATGTCTGCTATGTACTCCTTAAGAGTGGCATGTGCAGCAAGAAGAAAATCTATCTGGCAAATGCAAAATCAAGACGGCCAGCTCATCATTGATTGCATGACTTGAAGAAAGCTCCTTTATGGCTTGAAGTAAACAAGATGATGGATCATTATGAGGAATGAAAACTTTTGAAATGAAATTTCCAGCCTCCCTTGTTGCATTTAACAAACAAGATGAGGTTGTGAGCTAGTCGTCAAATGAGAATTAATTCATCCCTTGTTGCAGTTAATTTAATGAACGCTGTAACTATGTAATCCATTTAAAGTGAATAAATAAAGGAATCTTAAAGTAAAAAGGTTGTATAACAATGATGCCATAAGAGAACCTTAAGTATCAGTTGAAATTGTCATTCTTCTAGACCCACTTGGAAAGCTATTGGTAATATGAATTAAATAACTAAGCATTAATCCCAACTAATTAGGGTTAAGATACACATTAAGAACACATTGATAAAGTTACAACTTCAAATAAATAAAAAATGTAAATGCATGCTAATAGGAGAGGATTCAATTGAAACCTGTGTGCCTCAAAAAGCTTATCGTCATGTCCCTCATTTATGTAGTTCATTGCAAGCAACCGATTCTGCAAAGAATGATCAGTAAAGATATAAAACAGTACAATATGAGGAATAGTCCACAAATATAAAACAAAATGATTAACAATCAACACCCATGCATCTAGCCTTCAATCAAGCTGTCTTAAATCACTGATATTCACCATGATTAGAACTATACATTTTCAAACAGTAGAAGCTACATTGATGAGTGAGACATCAAAAGATTCACATTTTTGAATCAGGTAGCAGTAAAACAAAACTTTCAAATTGGCAACAACTACGTCTGCTCTAACTTTTAAAATCAGACAAGGAATTTAACAAATGACAAAGTATTTGCATGGTTACAATGAAATCAATTAAGAAAACCAACCACCATATCTTTTCAAGATACAGGTCTCAAGGACTAATATTTCCCTGGACAACTCACGGACAGGCCCAAAAAAAAAAAAAAAAAAATCAAATTGCCAGTTCTATCTTATCATAATTCTCCATCCAAAATAAGTGAAATTCCTCCAAATTCAGAAATTCTATACTGGCCTAGGCATCATAAAAAAGAGCTGTCAACTATCTTGTAGAAACAAATTCCAGATCAAATCCAGTCAGCATTCCAAACGATTACCCACAAAATGCTGAAAGGTAACCCTGCCATCAGATGCCACCTTAAATGTCACATTTTCTACAATAGAGTAATGAAATCATGCAACCATATTGATAAACAAAACTTTACAAGCACTTAACACTCACTTGAAAGAACACAAAAGGCCACCAAGTAGTACCTGGCCAGCATTGCGAGAATCAGGGTCTATCTTAAGGCATTGCTCATAAGCATCAATGGCCAGAGAGATGTTGCCTGCATCTCTGTAGAGAACTCCTAAAAATGAAAGATATTGAGGAACAATTTAAAACAACCTTCAACTGTAAATAAAAATTATACATCCTGTGAGACAATTTGAAAACAGCAACTGAAAGAGGGAAGAGGTGAGGGAGAGATCAACAAGCAACACGATATGTACAACAATAATTACCCAGTTTGAAAGAGTTATGTGACCATGAAAATAATAAACAAACCCACTCTTCCCCTGAAATTTTACAGATATTTGCCTAAACTTGGGAAGCACAAAATTAATGCAAATTAACAATTCTTGGAATTCTGAGAACTCAAGGCAAATTACTTTTTAAAAACCCTAAACAAGTTTCCATAGAAAAACTTAAAATTTTACAATTTTGCAAAGTTTAAAAGTTACAGTTAACTTATACACTGTCAGGCTATTTTAAAAGGCACCAGCTCACTCCTATATTGTATCTTTACTTCAATAGTTTTGAGGGGATAGAGGTAGGGTGCTTTTAGAATGAGCTTTCATAGAAGCCTTTTGGTTCATCATCACTGCATAAAAAAGTTTTCCAAATTATCAATCCCTTCATCTTTCTCCCTAGTATTTGATGAGGCACTAATAGTGGATTCTCCACCAATAGTATGCGACTCCGGGAACTGAGAAGAAGCATTTGCACTAAGGCATTTACTAATTTTAAAATACGTTATTTACCTTCTCCAAGCCTAGTGGTCGACCTACAGCAATATAACCTTAGCTTATGGCAGTGTTGACAAGTGATGGCTAAACATAGCAAAACAACTTGGAACTAAGAATAATCTTACTGAATGTGAATTCTTTTACTGTTAAAATTTTAATTAATCAGTCTAAAATTGGATAGATGGCAACTTCAGATTTGAGTTGAGGAATTAATTATCTTGACAATATATCTACAGAAAGTAATTCAACCAGAAAGACAGAGGGAGAGAGGGAGAAACCTAAGTTATTGTAAGCTTCAGCATAGGTTGGATTAGCAATTATAGCTTTCTCAATCATGCCAGCAGCGGCATCCATTTTACCCTGTAGACAGTGAAAGGATATCAGCAATTCTCTAAACATGTGGCCTGTTCATATATCTGACATCAGAAATGATTCAATACCAAACCTGGACCGTATAGACAACACCAAGGTTGTTCAATGACTGGGAAAAGTTTGGTTTTATCGATAATGCCAACTGCAACATAAAAAGGATGATGCCAATGATGAGAATAAGAAAGATGAACCCCAAAGCATCCAACAACTAAAAACCTTAAATCCTGCACAAGCAGTGAAAATTGCCTGATAACACTCTACGGCTTTGTCAAGGTTGTCTCGGTCTTTAAATATCACTCCTAAATTGTTGCATGCTTCGGCACAATGGGGATTGAAATGAAAAGCAAGTTCATAGAATACAATTGCCTGTACAACAAAATTTTGTTTAATGGATTTTCAGAAAACAAATAAGATAAGACAAATGCAGGCACTCAAACACAGATATGCAAACATTCATGCAGAAACACACGCAGCATGCAGAAGCTTCAACTTACCATGTCAAATTTAAGCATTTCACCATAAGCAACCCCAAGATTATACATAGCATCTGCATAGTGCCAGTTATAACACAAAGCCTTCTTGTAATATGTGACACCTTGATTGATGTCCCCCTCCAATTTAACCTGCATACAGCATACCAGTGAGCTCAAAATCAAGTAGAAAAAAAATTGAATATGCTGTCTTGATGGGGGACATCAAAACAGTGTGAACGAGTCAGCAGATGAAAAGCTATACAGTACCTCATCACCACAGAAAGTATGCATAATGAAGAGACCAGAAACAAAAAATATTCTTTAGAGGATAAAACAAAACAGCTGGAACCTACATTATTGCAAAATGAAGCCAGAAGTGGGCAACAAATAGAATGATAATGTTGCATAATTAAGGATCAAAATGAATGAAATTAAAGCAAGCAAAATGGAAGTTGACAAACTTTATCATAATATCGTTTCTTGTTCCCAGCATAAATTGAACAAACTTATCTGATCCTCTTTTAGACAAGGTAATTTCCAGAGTTTCTTGTTAACTGCAAGTGAAATTCCAATGCCTTTAAGTGTATCCTCCTAAAATTGGGAACATTTTACGATTGCTTTTGAGAAGTTGAAAGCAACTTCTTTCATTATTTTGGATCAAAAAAAGTGTTCGGTAAAAACTCCAAAAGAGCTTTTTTCACAATCTAAAACATTGTATCAGGAATTTTAAGAAGCAAGGGCTTGCTTTTGAAAAGGGATGAAATATTAATAACACTGAAGGTTTTATAACACCTATGGTATCATTACTTGAATTGAAAGACAATTATATTCTACAATATTTTCTACTCAACACTATCCATAAACCCAACTCTCTCATGCAACTAAAATGATTTTTTTTCTATGGATTATGCAACTTATTAGACTTGATTATGCAACATTTTTTCACATAAAATAAAAGCTAATGCATGGAAAAAAGAAATATTGGTGTGTTACTTCAAAGTAATATTCATTAACGTATTTACATATATACACAACATTTCAATATATGTCCATTATAGTAATTGTACACAGATATAGCACTTCAACATTAAAAGTATACCAACGTTATTAGTTGCTTTAGAAACACAACACTTTCAACTAGCCAATTTACCAAACAATCAGCTGCTTTTCTCTACAGTTGATTATTTCTTTGATATAGTTGAAGCATTGTTTAGAAGTCACGACAATACCAAACTGCTCAAGAAGTTTGAAGCTGTTCTAAACTTTTTGATTACAATATTCAATGTTAGTTGCTGAATTTTCATTTTCATCTATGACACAATTACAAGCTTGAGTGAATTCCAAAAGAAACCTCAGATACCAGGTCAAAAGAAGGGAAGAGCACAACGTTTCCAACCAATCTAATTAGTAAAAATGCTTCTGCTATGTGTATTAACGATAAAAATTAAAATTTATGAGAAATATAGAGAACTTGATTCTGAGTTTTAATCGAGAGAAGATTTCTGGCTGAAAAAATCAACATATAATCACAAGAAAAAGAGTTTAGTGGCTGAAATTGTAAAATAAAACAACCTTTGTTCCTAAATCTGTCAGGGCTATTGCCATATTATTCTTCGCAATCTCAAAATTTGGTGACACAGCAAGACACCTGAAACAGCAGCAACCAAGAAAATGTCAACAGAGATAGAAAATTCAAGCAAGAACAAAAAACAAGTAAAGTAATCTGGCTGGAATACCTCTCGTAACAAGCAATAGCTGACTCCAAGTCTCCACGATTTTTATAGATGACACCCATGTTGCAATATGCTTCAGCATACATAGGTCTCTCCAAAGCAGCCTTCTCATAGCAACTAAGGGCTGTGTCATATTGCATCATTTCAGAGTAGACAACGCCAAGGTTATAATATGCAGGCTGCATGTACAAATTTCAAGAGAAAACATATGCTAAGATGTGTAAGAGTAAAAGAAACAACAAAAGAAGATACATAAAAAAGAAGAAAAAGAAAGAACATGATATTACAGCATAATGAGGATCGATGTTTAGTGCTTCATAGTACTTCTGAATTCCCTCCTGAGTATTGCCAGCGAGCTTTAAACTGGTTCCAAGATCTGTTAAAACAATTGCCAGGCACTCTGCAGCGGGTTTGTATGAGGGATCCACACTCAAAGCCTTATGATGTGACTGAGCACGTAAATTGATCAAGTCTTAGTAATAATCAAACAAACTAAAATGCAAGCAAATACAAATTCAGTAGCAGTAACTTAAGCACAGTGCATAGACGGGATATAAACATATAAGGAAAAAGAAAATGATGGATATTACTCCATGCAGAACATGCACAATAAGTCAGCAACTAATTATCAGCAAGGTTATTGAACAGAATGTTCTCTAGGTGGCTAAAAAGGGTAAAGAACTTTCATAAAATTTCAATAATTTTGCAGATTACATTAGTAGAAACCACTCTTATTAAAAATAATGAAAGATGGTGCATATAATGCACTAGATCTTTACTAATAGAATGGAAAAGGTTTTAGGTCAAGAGATCATGAAGAAACAAAGATAAGTACCATAGAATAGTTAACCAAAAGAGAGAGAGAAACCCATGGTTAATGAGAGGAAAAAACCAATTATTAATGATCCCCTTCTATCCAGTTCAGAGTGAGAACTTAAATAACATTAAATCTGCCAATAGAAGGGGTAGCAGCAATCTTTCTAAGCATGTATCCTTCATTCCAGTTGTTGAGTCAGTTATTAAGACCAGCTCCTAGGGGTGGTGACATGCAAATAAAGAAAATCTTAGGCCTCCAAAGACACGCAAATTTTTTCTTTCTCTCTCATTTGAAAAGACTCCAAGGAGCAAAAATTCTCAATGTAAGAAGCCAGGCAAGCCAAGGAACTTGTTATGCATTTAAGTAAGCATTAGCACAACGACCAAAATGACTAGTTGGGCTAGATCAGTGGATGCTAGGTACCGTACCTCTGGGCAATAGACCTCACAGAGAGGAATTAAGAGAAGCATAACAAGACAGCGAGGAGTTTGTGAAGCATAAGTGGAAGAGCAAGTCGAAACAAAGAAGTACGGCCTTAAGCCATGGTAGAGAGAACATGTAAAGGATTCCACCAAAGACAAGGACAGAGGGAAAATAATGAAAGAGCTTGCAAAAAACCAAGTTGACATACTACTTCTGTCTCTCTCAAGGTAAAGGAAAGCAAGGATTTTGTATCCCTTAGTGTTGCTTGGATTTTTAGTGCCAATTGAGGGCAAGCATGGTAACCAAGCAACACCCAGGTGAGGGATGCCAACAGAGACATTAAACAAAATGGCACAAAGGCACATCAGCATCAAGTGCTGAATGACATAAAGCAACCAAGTTCTGCAACCTCTCCATGCGCTTAAGTTTCTAAGTTTAGCTACCCTGTTCATCGCTTAACCTATCATAAACTAGTCTATTTTAACAGCACTACAGTAATGGCTTCAGACTTCTCTGTCCATAGCATCAAACTCAACCTAAGATACATTGGGTGCAGCACAACCCACACATATTTCCATCTACATAGGCTGACATGAATCAGTCAAGTTGTCTGCCAACCCTTGCAGAATATATCTAGAAAACTAAGTAAAAGCAGATTTACTATCTAATATACATGTTATTATCAAGAATGAACTTTCAAAAAATTCATTCATGCTCTCTAGGTACCTAAATATTCATCCTTATATAGACTACTCCTACAATATTACCTAATGATTATCTGATTGATAGGGGGTTAATACAAGAAATAAAAAATTTAAAAGAAAAGGAAGGATCAAGATACCTAAACTTGTTATAAGCATAGTCAACAACCAAGTTTTAGCACATCAACATCTAGTAATAGTATTTATAAAGATTATTTGCTAATTGTGTGTTCATGTCATCATCACAATGTACATATCATGAAACTAAATATATGTACGAGCAACCACAGGTAGTAAATACATAAGGAAAGTGCAAATATGAATCAACTTAAACAAAGGTCTATGACACACAAGTACAAAAACTAATTATATACTAAAATACTTGACCATGTAACATTGTGTCAACCGTAACATAGACTTAACTGTGACAGGCATACCTCGGCAGCGTCTACAAGGCGTCCCTCGTCTTTGTGCAATATACCGCAATGTGTGTGAGCACATGCATTTTGTGGATCCAACCTGATGGCTTCTGCAAAACTGTCAAATGCAAGCCTTCCCATGTTCTGCATCTGCAAGCATATTCCTTTCCCAATGTAAGCTTCCACATTCCCACTATCTTTCGCCAAAACATTCTCATAAAGAGCAAGAGCATCAACAAACTTGTTCCTTGATCGAAGAATATTCGCATAAGACAGAGTATCCTTCCCTTCGAACCCCTTTAGTGCTGGAGCAATTGCCACAGGAGAACCACTAGTACCAGGAGAAGACTGTGATCCCTTCAAAATACCATTGTCTCGACTCTGGCTTTCTCTACCATTACTGACATCTTTCTCTGTCCTTGCCATCTGCATATATCTAAAATCCCGCACTTCTAATCAAAAAACTACCCAAAGCAAATTTCATCAAGCAACAAACACAAGACTTAGCTAACATAAACAATTTAAAATCTAAAAATTCATCAAATAAGCTGAAGAAAACTAAGCATTGAAACTTCTTTTTTTGAAAAAAAATAAAAATAAAAAGAAGCCAGACCATCAAGAAAATAAGCTAAATGAAATCAACAAATTCACACGCGCAACAGAAATTGGCAAACCCCAGTTGCCAAACTACATCCCGAAACCATCAACACCTAAGAAAACCCCTAACCATGCAAAACGATATTAGCTACTCCATTTCTAAAGCTATGCATTTCAATCAAACTGATCAAACTTTATGAAGCAAAACCCTAGTAGAAAAAAAACAACCGAAATAAACCATCTCTAAATCCCAGTAAAGCCCACGTGAAAGAAAAACAAAAACAGGGATCTAATCAATATCAAATCACACAAACGATCATAATCCAATAATTACAACACAAACGAAAAAAAAAAAGTAAAAGATGAGGGCTTTGAGACTCACATTCAAAGTGAAACAAGCTCTGCCCAACGCTACAGACACATAGCTCCGTCCCCGAATAAGACTTGTTTTTCACCAACTCAAAGTCTTTCAAACAAAACGCAAAGTGTCTTCACTTGCATAACCAATACTAAAATATATAAATAAATTTAAAAATAGGAAAAAAAATGGAGTGCTGAGTCGGGTTTTCTAATGAGATTAAGGAAGCAGAAACGAACGAATCCCTCTCTGTTCGGACACAGACACTGGACACAGCAGAGGGCTCGACGTCTCCCAAACCGGAGAGTGAACAAAATCTTTCTGGTGTCCGTTCGTTAATTACAACGTTATGGCACTCAGAAGGGACAACCATTGTTTTTTCACCCTCAATTTTTTATTTTATTTACGGTTGTACCACTACAAGCTGGGCACGTGAAACATTGTACAGAATTTCAGTGCCCAGATTTAAAGGGTCATTGTCGTTTTAAGGATTGCCTCTTCCTTTTATTTCCAATAGTTAACATTTTCGAATGCGTATACCAAGGTTTTAAAATTAATTAATTAACAAAGATTTTAGTAGCATAATTGTCTGTTAAATATAAAAAATTTAAAAATTTATTGTGTTGATGTAGTTTATTTTTATTGAAATGAAAAAAATTTAACTAATAATATATATGTGTGTGTGTGTAAGTGCAAGTACCTGTGCACAAATTTGTCATATATTATGAATTTTAATGTTATTTAAAAATTATAATTACATAATAAGATATCTAATATATAAACTTTTAATTTATGTTTTATTAGCATTCTCATCTTATCATAAGCTTTAGTCACTATAATTATCCAACAACTGAAATTTGTAGTTTGTAAATTTTTTATCATCTAGAGATTGGATGCCACAAAGTACTAAACATTTTTATTCTGAAATTAATTTGATTTGTAAAATCTCTTAGATAGCATAAGAGGTTTTAATAATATTATGTATTTGAAAATTTTTCTTTTTATCAAAACACTTTTATATAATTTGATCAATTTTAAACTAAAATTATATACGTAAAAAATTTAATTGTATAAATAACATAATATATCTTTTTCACCTACAATATAATACCACTCGGATTGATACCATAATTGTAAATCATTACAATTGCTTTTCAATGTAGTGTACGAATACAATGAATATAGATCATAATAAAGTGGGCAAAAGTAATGTCACAAACAAAGAATTGAGCACTCTCCCTGACCATTTGACAATGTGATTCATCATGCTATAAATATAAAAGCTTACAAAAATGTCATTGTCACATGGGAAATGGGTTAAGAGAGTTTTCCTTCATATCATAAGAATTCAATTGACATTCATATGTATATAAATGTTTGAACATCAAAATGGGTAAATGCCCAAAACTTTGAGCAATGTTCAACCTAAATAAATGTTCATTAATTCAAGAACACTATTCAACATTAATCATATGAACATTTACAGACTAAGGAGACTAATGAGTCTTATAGAGCTATACATAGTATGCCAAGATTGTTATTTTTTTTTTTAAAAAAAGTTTGAGTCATAAATCATATTATCTTCTTTCATGTAATTTCAATATGACATGACTAACATTTATGTGATATGATCATTCATATAAATGATATGTCAATACATATTTTATTTATAAAATCAATATTAATATAATGTAATTATTTGTATAAATATTATTCGCTTTGAACATACATGATTCATCACAGATTTGTTTTCATAACAAATTTAGCAGTCACATCTAACAATTGAGTAGATATCTTACTTGGGGCACATTATTGATTACAAATTTGTTTTTAAATTTTATTACTCAAAATGTATCTATTTAGTTAAGAAAACCCAAATTATATAATTTATAGCTTATATTCACCCATTAGTGATATAAAATATGATAATAAGAGTAAATTGACAACAAATTATATGCTTAAAGCAAAGAATATATACTCAATTGTTAGGCTTAACCATTACAATGGTATGTTAAAGAAAAGTATTAAATGATGTTATCTTCTATCATGCAATGTAGATACAGTGAAATGAACATCAATATATAATGAACGACTAAAATTAGATCCAATAGCTAAAATTTGTTGTAGATTAAAATACTTGCAAAGCTGGCTACCAGGTGGATGGGTAATTGAAATTTTAAATCTTCTTCTTTACACTTCCTTTATAATTGGACTTTAGGGTTGCATTTTCTTCTTCATGTTTGGACATCAGGGTTGCATGTTCTCCCCAAGTTTTGCATCTTATTTATCTTCTTCATTTTTTTCTTTAAAAATGTAGGTTGAAAATTCTATCATGCGAATACCTTGACAACCTAAAATCCGTCTCATAATATGAACAAAAGTTAATCTTTATTCCTACTCATGGCATAAAGCACTGATATTATATTATCTCAAACAAAAAAAAGAGCTATTTTTAATTTGTTAGGGTCAAGTTAAACTAAAGGATTTTAGGTATTGTGTACCTTTTCAACATTATTACATTGTCAATAACATCTATTTCTAACATTGTAGTAAAATTTGATTGTGGGTAACTATCAAATCATTAGTGAATAAAAGGCTACCAAGTATAAGATATTAAAATATAAAGATTTCATATACACATACATGTTAATGTTTTGTTTTGTTAGAGTTTTGAATTGTCTTTTCTTTAAAAATTTATACTATTCATTTGGATTTTGAAAATATGTAGTTTCATTTAATAAATGATGTCTAATTATTACTTTTTACTTGTAATTGGTAGATTATTATTTTGTCATTTGATTTAAATAGTTTGTTCCCATACATTGATTGTTATATACCTCAAGTTTGTTTAATAGATAATCCTTTTTTAGTTTATTTGCAATAGTTAAGTTACATAAATATCCAATATATATCTAATCAATATTTTCCCTTCCATTGTAGAGTTATCATTATCTGTGGGTATACATATTATTTGCTTCGTGTTGAATTAAATTGGTTTTCTTAGTTACAATAATATAAAATATAATAGTGAAAGCATGTAAGAAAAACGATGTAGTACTAAGTTTAAATGCTTCCTTTGTATTTGTAAATGGCAAATACGTTTTACTTACGAATGATAAATGTTACTTTTGTTGACAGTTTATTATAATTTGGAAGCACTCAAATTTTCAAATGTGCAGTGCCATTGTTTTAAATATTCTTCATTATTTGTGTTTTTAATTGTTATGGTTATCCTTGAGAAATATGTGCTTATTCTCGTGTGTTGGGATTTTTACTTTGTGTAACATATGTTTATATATGTGTTGACTTGTAATTATAAGTTTGTTGTAATAGATAAAATCTAAAGTTTATTTATTTTGTTCTTATTTTGTCATTTACATTTTAGAACATACATTTATGATTAAATGTCATGTAAATATGAATTTATTCAACCAACACCCTTGCCATATATTTGATTATGTAAAGAGTATTTTTGTTATTAGTATTCTTGTATTTCGTATAATTATAGGAACATGTTGTTAATATATGTAATAAATAACATTATTTTCTTTTGGAATCTAAAGTATACGATTTCTTCCTATTTTTATTTATATATTCTAAATTTATATTGCTTTAGTTGAAAAGTATTAAGGTTACATTGAAACACTTTTAACCATCAATGGAACTGTGTCATAAAAGAAAGCTTTAATTAAAGAAAGTTCAACAAATGTTTAGTTTTCAGAAATGCAAGGTATAAACCAAACAGAACCAAAATGATCCTACTTGGCCAAATTATTTGTAAGTACATTGTTTTTTAATTTTTAACTAATAATGGATGGTACATTATACTTAATTTTGCATCAAATTTATACATATAATTTGTTTTGAATTTGTAAGAAGGAAAAGACCAAATAAGCAAAGAAGCAAGCGAAAACATTAAGATTAACAATTTGTGAGTGTATTAAGTGATAGGCAATTAAAATAAACATGAATTCATAATATATGTTTATAATTTTATTGTTTACTTTTACAGCTTTGAAAACGATTGAAAGAATAGTTTGCTAATATTTTTATAGAAGAAAAGGTCATATATAAGACAATTCATGTAGTAACATTAGTATGCAATGGTTATAGTAGTGAACCTAAAACCAAGTCAATAATTAATAAAGCGTGCATTTCATGAAGATGTGCTCAAGAGTGTTTTTAGAAAATTATATTGATATTTTCTTATGAGTAAAAAGCAGCAATGGAACAACTTGGGTTTGATAATCTTCTGCATTAGGATGTAAGAGATTAAATCGACAGTTATGTAAATGGCTTGTTAATCAGTTTCATCTACCCACCAAAAACATAACAATCCATTAGAGGGAGTTTTAGTTAACACCTAAAGTGTTTTTTCATATAATATGGGTTCAAGATAGGGGTACCCTCACCAATTGATTGGTGATGGATGAAGATATAATGATATTACATAGTCAAATTTACACCACCTTTCGAGGAACGCTAATTGCACATGTTGTGTAGTTACTGAAATTGTCCCACACTATTGACGAGAGTTTTAAAATCAATTGCACTTTATTTTTTATAGGAGCCTTACTCTGCCTTACTTAGCTTCATACATTAACCTTGTTTGGTTGTATGCCATTAAAAACAATGATGAAATACGAAATACAAATTGGGCTATGTGGTCTTTGAACCTTTTAAATGATGGTATTGATAATTTTAAGATGATAATGAGCAGTTTTTGCAATGGTAATGTTATCTTCCTTTAGGTATAAATTACTTAGCGCTCAATTTTTTTGACATGGTTTATATGTAAGATATTTTGGTGATATTATTTAATATGTTTATATATGTATACAATTATTTTATATGTCTTATATTGCATATCATGTGCCAAATCTTGACAGTAATATGCATTTTATTACTATTCAAACTAAACAAAAGGTGAAACATCTTAACAAATGGAAGGACGAACTTGGGAGTATTGAAAGCGATAAGGCATAATATTACTTAGATAAGTTTTTTTTCTTTTTTGCATTACCATTGAATTGTTGATTAAGTAACCAAATTCAAGTTAATCTTAGTATAATAATTTTAACATATTAAGATAATTAATATCAGCATGTTAGTTACATTTATTTGTTACTTAAGGAGCTGTATGAGGTGAAAATCTCATGTAATATTTTGAAAATCCAATGAAAATAGCAATATTTTCACCAAGTATACTTATGTAATAGTTTAAGTATAATTGATGTAATTGAGGCATAAGCAAAATATAAGGTTTATGGATGGACTTTGTGGCATTAACCTTTGTGATTTATTGCTTAGATCTCCTTTTGATTTTACCAAAAGTGGAGGAAGAGTTATTAGTTTTAAGTAAACTGAATATTTAAGGGTCAAATTTAGTTTATTTTACATTATTTCCTATATAAATCGATTAGTTTTCTCATTATTTGTAACAATACATTACATGGGTGATTGAAATTTTTTCATTATATATATATATATATTAGTTCCCAAGCTATTTAAAATAAATAAAATTGATGGAATAATTAAAGTGACAATTGGTTTGTCTATCATATTAGCTAAAAACTTATTTGTTCTTGTATCTTTATAATTGCTAATGTGCGACAATGAGAACACTTCATATATTAACCTTACCATTGCATGTACGAATTAGGAATAAACATGTTGGTTACAAATTAAATTATTAAATTTGAAATAATGTTGTGGTGAAAAGAAAATAATTTGTGATGCCCTTTTAGGTTCTATTTTGTGTAGTGATACAGGTGTATCCTCAAGTTCAACCCGGCAATTAATAGTCGAATGTAAAGATAAAGTTATAAAAGATTATTGAAGAGTTTTAAAGAAGCCGCTTTAAAAATATTGAGGAAATGGACATTGTAATGAAAAAATTTGACAGTTTTTATTATATGATTTTGTAATTCACTAGAATGGAAAATTTGTGTTCAAAGTTGGAGTATTTGAAGTTTGTGAGGTTGTATCTAATAACAATTTTAAAGTAATTTAATGAATTTTTAATGCAAAGGTTGATATAATGCAAGTTATAATTTATTAACTTACTTCTATTCTTTGTTTTGCCATTTATGTACTTCCTTTGTGTGTTTAACTTATATTTACAAATTATAAATGGGTTCGTAAGGTGCTATTATTCACTCCTATTAGCTTTTATTATAATCTTATGTTTTCCTTAGTTGATCATATCTTTTATTCATTCACATTATATTGTTACCATGTTATGTTTGCTATTTTATTCGTATTATATTTTTCTTGAATAAACATGTTAAGTTGACGTGTAGTAGATTGTTAATGGCAAGTTTTAGTTCATGGGGTGCATTTATAAGCTATATTTGGCACATAACTTTGTTTTTTTATTATTTGTTACTGCTCCTAAATTTCACAACACTCATTTTGTAATAGGATGACATATTTTCTGGCATACTATAGTTAGTGAGATTTTATTTACTCAAACCATAATTAGGTAAATTGGAGTCAACTTATGACATTAATGCTAAAACACTAGTTTGACGGAGGTGTTAGTATAAATATTTATACCTCCTTACCTATTTTCTATTGGCTAAAATTTAAGGAAGTGTAATTATATGTTATATTTGTCGTTGGTCATTGGCTTTATTATTGAGTTGTTTACGCATTATGAATGACTAAAGAGTGTTAATAAGCAAATTAAATAGTTCTTACCCATTAGATATTCTGTTAGTTCCACAAATATTATGAAAGCATGTAAAAAATTAATGTTGACATAGAAGTTGACATGTGTTGAGAAGTTATGGTTAATTAGCAACTTTTTTTTACTATAATTAAATTTAAATATTAATCTTGAATTTTCTTTTATTGACAAAATAAGCGTGCTCTTATAAAAAACATTGAGTTTAAATATAATAACATGAGTTTAATTATATGTCTCAGTATGCAACAACTAGTTTGTGCAAATCAAAATTTTGTTAATAATTTTCTCCATGTGGGTCAATTACATCATTAGTATATGTGGGACTTTCACAAATGTGAATAGGTCATGCAAAACTTAAGATTATGCATACTTTTTTTTTTGTATAATATATCTATTTTGAATGTAGCATTTTAATTGTAATATGTGCATTATAGATTTAACGGTTACAACTGTGGACGACCCATCATATAAGGTATTTCTACAATGATTATATTTTATCATGTAAGTGAGATATTAATTGCTTAATAATTTTTTTTTTTAGTGCTTACCAACATAGCTTAATAGATTTTCAAACTTGCTTCTTCTTTTTAGAATTGATCAACTTTGAGATTAACTTGAAAGTAAGAGAGGTTTAACAAATGGAAATGCATAACATGATATCATTTTGAAAATGACAAAGTCTCCACCTTTCAAACTTAAAAGATCACCATGACAATCTAATAAGGCACTAGATTGGTGGGCACCCAAGTAACTCGCTAAATGAGATATTTTATAATAGTTGTGTTATGCGCTTAGGTTAAATACAAATGGGTGCACGGGTATTGTGATAAAGGCTTAACAACATAGTGCTTGTAAAACTTTAAATTACATAATTTTTTTTGTATATATGTTTGACATCATCTTAATGATAATTGACATATTGATTTGTACAAACTTGTTATATCAATTTTGTTTAAAAAAATCGGACTTTATTTTTGTATAAGAACAACTAATTTTGAGGTCATTTAGCTAGCTACTTGATGTAGTTTTCTTATTGAATTGCATCTTTGAGTGCTTAATATAATTTACAAAGAACGAACTTATTTGTAATATAAACATATAATGAACTTGGTAGTACTCCAATATGTACTCAAGTAAGAATGATACTCTTTTAATAATTGTTTTAGTGTTAATATGTAATTTGATTTTGATTATAATTTTATTATTTTAACAATTTAAATAGTAGGTTATGATAGATTAACATGGTATACAGTTATAAGATTATTTAAGGTATACATTTTTTTAGTATGTGGTTTGCCTGCACACATTAGCAACGGTGCATGTATGTACCATTATATTTAGAAGATTATGTTTTACTACTTTATATAATCCTTATAAAGACTTAAAATAAATAACAAAAATTTAAAATATTGAAAATTTGATTATATTTTAAGGTTTTTTTTTCCCTTTTTAAAAAAATTTTTGAAAGACGCATTTCAAGTTACAAATAATAAATTTTTTTGGATGTAACAGTTATATTTATTATAATAAATATAAGTTACTTGCACTCTTTATGTTTAATTTATCATACTAATGTCCTAATAACATGACTGTTACGTTACTCGTACTAATATCATTTCATGCCTATTATACAATATCATTTTCAATTCGATGTCATCTTCATAGGAAATGATTTTAATAATTTTATTTAATAGTTAAATAAATTATTAGAATAATTCACAAATATATTTTATTTGTATACATAACTAAATAAAAGAAATAACCTATATTTATAAATCAAAAACTCTTTCTTTGATTAATAAATAATATATATACAAAACAAAATACATTCCTAAAACCAATAGCACGAAATAACTTTTAGGGCATATCCTAATAATACGAACAAAAAACTTGTAACGACAACACAAAACTTGAAAAAATAACTATAACAATACAAATGATGTACCATAGTTGATCTCTACTTTTAACAAGCATAAAGTAGTTTTTGAATAAACATTATTTTAAATTTTGTCATTAAGTTAGAACAATTCTCATTAAACATAGTCGTTCCCTTCTCATTAACGTGTAGAACACTGTCGTGAGCTGTCTATAGACTATGGGTACTTACATAACACTTGGCACATTAAGGGGATTTTATTTAAACAAGCAGCAGTTGAGATTTGTTGTATATAAAGAATTACAAAAACTAAGTATAAGTTGACAGAATGATATTTGTGATACCATTCACAACCTTCTTCTTCACACATACTTTTTTTGCTTTTCATACACACACTCTCATTTTTGTTAACTTCTTCATACTTCAATACTGCATCTTTTTTTTTTCATGGCCAAGTATACATCTTTTTCCTAGGTTGCATCTTTTTCATTTTCTTCTTTAAAAGGTTAGCCAAAAATTTCTGTCTTGCAAATCCTTTCATGACCTAAAATCTATCTTATGATATGAACAAAAGCCAATCTTTATCCTTACCTGTAGTGTAATGCATTGATATTATGTTGTCTCGAGTAAAGAAAGAAGCTTTTTTCAATTTGTTAGGGTAAAGTTAAACCAAAGGATTTCAATCATTATGCACCTTTTCATCATTGTTTCATTATCAACCTTATGTATTTCAAGTATTATGGTCAAATTTGTATGTGAGTAACTGCCAGCTCGTTGATGAATAGAAGGTCGCTAAGTATGATATTCTTATTAACCCAAGATTTGCTAAGTATGATATGTATATTAGCCCAAAGATTCCATTCATATAATATGTGTGTGTGTTTGTGTGTGTGTGTGTGTGTGTGTGTGTTAATTTTTGTTTTCTTAGAACTTTGAATCATTATTACCTTGAAGAGTTATTGTATGTGTATGGGTTTTGAAAATAGAGAGTTTGAGTGGGTAGCAAAACATATATAATTGATGTTTTTTACGTGTAATAGTTAAATTACTGGGATATTCCATGTGTACATAATTAATTCAGTTTGATATTAAATTGTAGAGTTATCATTATTAATAATTATGCATATTGTCCATGTATATATATATATATATATATCATAATGGAAGTATATGATAGAAAACAATACAATACTACATTTGTCAAATGCTTGTTCTGTATCTTTAAATATGTTTTACCTAATTAGATGCTATTTATGTTCACAATTTAGGAGAGAAGAAACCATTATGATACTGAAATGTATAATGGTATTTTTTTTTTATTTTTTTGAAATTGTTATGGTTGTTGAATCTACCAAACTATTATGAAATGTGTGCTTATTCTCACGTGTTATGTAACATTTTTTTTCCCTATATGTCTATACCATCTTGACTTATATTTATAAATATGTTGTAATATATACGTTGTGAAATATATGTTTATTGATTATATTTTTCCTTTCACTTGTAATATACATTTATAAAATTTCATTATATATATATATATATCTATATTTAAGCAAGCATTAGCCTTGTTAAATGTTTACTTTTGTAAATTATGTAAGAAATAGTAGTGTTCATTGTTTAAATGCTTATTTTCATTTATATATATATATATATATATATATATTTCACAAATAATTTTTCCTTAGCTAAAAGAAGTAACTCGGTATGGTTAGCCATCAAATATTGATAACTCGTAAAAGAAAAGGGTTAACCAAGATTAAGCTAAAACAGATTAGGGCGAAGAAACGCAAGGTTAAAACTAGTATAAATCAAAGTGACTTCGTCGGGATTAATTATTTATGAGAACACATGCTTAAACTTTTTTTTTTCATTTTTTAAATATTGTGTTATGTTGTTTGTAAACAATTTAATATCTAATTTAAGTTGATTTATTTCCTTTTTTCACAATTTTACAGTACATCAAGCAGCATCAGTTGAATGGGTAACAAAAATAATTTTCAATCCTAGCCAATAATAAATAAAGTGATAATAATATCTAGATGCACTTCGGAATATTTTCAAAAACTTGTATTTACATTTTAAAATGAGTAAAAAATTGCACTGCATGAATTAAGGTTTGCTAATTTTTTGTAGTTGAAATGTAAAGAATAGATCGACAATTATGCGAATAACTTGTCAACTAGTTCGATCCATCCAATAGAGGCATAATAATTTATGGAAAAAAACTTTCAATTAACACCAACAATGTTTTCTCATATCATAGGCATTATAAATAATGACATTCTTATTAAACTACCTGGAGTAAATGAAGATATTGTTGGTTTGTGACGTCAATTGTGTACTAGGCCTTATGGCATATTAATTGCACATGTTGTTTACTTATTAAAAAATTTTGAAATTCCTGGCGATGATTTTAAAAGTCGGTTCACTCTTTTCTTGATAGGTACCTTACTCTATCCAACATCATTCTTATATATCAACCTACTTTATTTGTATGCAATTTGGGTCGTTGAGGGCATACTAAGCACAAGTTGGGCTACATGGTCTTTTAACTTTTTGTTTGATGCTATTGATAAATTTGAGATTATAAAGTATAGGTTTTTTAGTGAATGTGTTATCTTTCTCCAGTTACGAAAGTTATGAATTAAATATTTTCTTTATATTTTCACTACAGTTATAACAACAAAATTTAATTCACCTTTTTTTGTATAAATATATACATAACTTTTTTATTTCTCTTGCATTGCTTATTATGAATTGACTGTTGGCAATAATACATCTCTCATTGCTACTTGGATTAAACAAGAAGTGAGGCGCTTTAATAAATGGCTCCATAAACTTAAGGTTATAAGTAGCAAGCAATAAGGTATAATGTGATTCTAATTTTTTTTTTTTGTACAATATTTCTTACACTTTTTTCAGTTATCACTTATAATTATATACAACTGATAACTTAAGTTTGCTGCTGATGTGCTTAAATCTAAAATAATACATATATATATATATATGTGTGTGTATATGTGTGTGTGTGTGTGTGTGTGTGTGTGTGTGTGTGTGTACATCCACTGTGGGTAAAATATACTTTTCTTTAATATTGCAAGTTTTACTATGCAAAGTTTCAGAGGATTGTCCTTAAGCAGAGTTCATGAGCCAACAACCCAAGGTGGATATAAGACTAAAGAACATCATTGAAGAGCTTGAAAGAAATCACTTGAAAAATATAGAGAATATGAACATTGTAATGAAGAAATTAAATAACTTAGATTGTAGAGTCTCAAAATTAGAGGTACGTTTTGAGGACTTGAGGAGACACGATATTGACAACTCTATAGATTGTGCTAAGATGATATTATTCTCACAGCATTCCTCACTAAATGGAAATGAAGTTACTGTAAAAATTCTAATTAATATTCTCCCAGTTATTGAGATTTCTTCAATGGATGCTTCAATGAACACCATGTTTTGTATGAAAGATAAGGTGATAGTTCCTATATGGATGATTGATAAGGATACCATCGCTTGTAAAATTACTCAGTTCAATGCACAGTTTAGTTCTTTATGCAAAGCATTAAGAGTTGAGCTATCAGATGGTTTAAACATTGATGAAATAAGTACCATACCACAAATTTTATTTACTACACCAATGTTGAGGGATGAGGTACAACTTTTAGTAGTAAAGATTTAAATGTATTTTTTGAATTGTCTTTACTCTTTATAACTTCATTGCTTTTTGTTTTTAAATGCTTCTAATTTTGCTTTTTAACTAACACAAAGCAAAAATCATAAGAACTACAAACTTCTACAAGTCAAACCTCTTAGTTGTTTGATATGATAGAATTTGGTATTAAGGTAAATACCAACTATCACATTATGATTTTATGTCCTATCGAGGCTACGAGTATGATTTTAAAGTAAAGGTGTCTAACCTTTTCGAGACCATATCTGACAATGAACTAAAAATTGATTCAATACGTCTTTAATACAAAAGTTAATTCGAAGTATATTTTTCCTTCATTTGTGTTGTTCTTTATTTTTTTCCTTTCTATACTTGACCATTTTGGCTTTTATGACTGATTTGAATGTTTGTATGTTGTAAACATTTGCATGCTTGTGTCTTTGAATTGCCTTTTTATTCACTTTAACATGTTTATGCTATATGATAACATTCTTACTAGGGGAATTGTTAATTGTATCACATATATAATTAGCCTACTAGTATTGGTATCATTATTATGGCTAATTTATAGTGTCGTAACTATTTTCTTCATGTAACAACATTCATTTATGTTATATAATTACTATATGCTTTATGTGACACATTTATTTGTTTACAAATGGATATATCTTACAGTGTTTTGTTCTCGATGAGATTGTTATGCACTCAAAGTGACAGTGGTTAAATCAAAGTCAACTTCTGACATTGATGCCAAAGATGTTAGTTGACGAAAATGTAAGTACATATTATCAACTTTGACATAACCATTAATAAAAAAGAGGTCCAACAAATAACCTATACCTAACATGATATCATATCAAAATTGGCAAAGTTTTCAACCCTCAAATCCCAGAGACCACAAATCTCGAAAGTTTAAAAAATCACAAAATAGGCAAGAATCAAAATGTTGGGCCAAATGATCTATTTAATGTAGAAAATAGTTATAATTAATATATTTATATTTTGACTAGATGATAATGATATCAAATAATACCTAACATTCATATGTAATGACCAAGGGACGTAAAATGTAAGTATATATAAGTTACTAGGTTAAAATTTATGAATTTATAAAACTGGATATGAGATTATGTTTCTTTTTTTTTTTAATGTCATAATTTCTCATTATTTTTGAATTTTTCTATCTTTAGAATATGAAAGCTTTGTATGAAAGATAAAATTAGGTGTTATGAGGTTGGTCATGTAAATTGGAATTAAAGGATTAAAGTTTGTTTACTTAGTCCATCTTCATATGTTTTTGGTAGGAAGTTTGAGTCTTGGTACATATTAATTTACTTTTTATTTTTGCTATTTAAAATGCTAAAACAATTTTTGACTTTCAAATAGCAATGAGAAATTAGGTTGTTATTGAATTTTGTATATATATAATTTAAACAATTAAATAATGATTGCTTTAATATTAGACGAATTTTATATTCACTAATTAGTCGATTACATTATTCTTGGTTGTGAAGTCTTATGGCATTGATAAAGATGGCAAACATGTGCTATAAGTTTAAATGAATATTTGGTTATAACTTATTGTTTAACCAAATTCATATGTCTACTTATATCTAATATGCCTTCAATTAGCGAGAATTTATAAGGTTTGTTACTTGTGTAATTATTTTTAAATACAGTCGCAGTAAACATGTTTTGTTTCTTGCATTTTTATTTAATATTCAATAACAGTTAACACAAAAATGTCAGCTAACATGTGGAGAACCTACAACATGGTTTAGCTCACATGAATATTTTTGGGTTGTCATATATAACTAATATGTTCGCACAGTTAACATAACACTTTTGTTGTAAATACTAGTTATAAATGTAACTTGTGTTGAAATATATTTATTGTTTTTTGAGAATGTTGTTTATGCTTATTCTCTTTAGCGTAAAGCAATTTAGCAACATGATGTGGCTTGCTTGAAGAATATGTAAATGATTATGTGGTTTGTTACGAAAAACCATTTCTAAGCAAAAATCTTCTCAATTTATTGAAGATTAATTAACTATCTAATTGGTAACTAAAATGAATTATAACAGTTATTGGTTGCACAACTGCATTTGTTGACATTTTCATCATAAACCCATTTTCCTTTAAACTTGCTGAAAAATCATTTATCTTTTACCACACTTAAAGGTGAAGTGAAAAAAGCAACATGATAAAAGATACAATGTAACAAGGGATAATATTAAACTAATAATACAAATGCAAAGGACTTCATTCATGTTACCATTTTGTCTTCCTGAAAAGAAAATATGATTTTAGTTTCCAGTAAAGACAACCACAGAAAAATGCTCAATTGTAAGAATAGCAATAAAAATATATTTCTTACATATATAGTTTACACATTTTATGTTACAATGAACTTCCCAAGTTAAAAGACCATTATTACAATGAGATTGGTATTTATATCCATGTATATTTACATTTATCAATTACTTAAAAAATTGGCCCACGACATCGTTTAGAAAATAAAACATTATTTAATTATATACCTATTATACAATAAAAAACACAATAATTTCATGTTAAATTGTAGTTTATGAGGCATGAAGTTAATTTACAATTTAACACAACACCATTAATTCTTAAATGTTATACTAAAAAATATCCATTATTGAGTTTTGCATGCTTTTCTCCATATTGTGCATATGTGTGGTACTTGGTCCTATATTACTTTGTCTAATAGATAATGCTAACTTGTATGATGCCGGATGAGATGTGGAGTGGCCAATATCCTTCATCCCATGCAATGGTTGAGCAAAAAATTTAGTCACATTGGTAATAAAAGTTTAATCAATATTGCCTTCATTTGCTCTAACAACATCATATTCGACTGTTTCTTAAATTGTATATGAAAATGCTAGACATGTCGCTTTGTATGGTCAACCTATTTACACATGTTACAATGCCATTTATCAATCATTGGGTAAATTTGCCTTATTTCCTTTGGTTTTATTAATAGATGAACCTCCAACACTAGTACGATGTTGCTTACTTGTTTAACATGCTTCTTTCACATCTTCAAATAAATTTGAAAACACTATTGTTTTATTAATTAAATAATTAATTTTATTCACCATTTCTCTACATGTCTAGTTACTTTTATAAGTATAGTAACATAATTGGTTGCATGTCACAATGAGTGATCTAGAGCAAGCTTGCTTTCCAATAAAATCGTTCATATACAGTAAGTTCAAATCCACCATCTTACCATTTTTTTCACGTCTTTTGTCCACTTAGGCATGATCATTTTGCTAGGAATTTGCAACATATGTTCTACTTTTATCATACAAAAGCATGGAAATATAAGATTTCCTATTATTCGAACAACAAACATAAGCAATGAACTTCGAGTTTTATTATATCATACATGACAATCCATATTATTTTTACTTTATTGAATTACGAAATTTTGTAAATGCAAACATTCACAGAAGTAGTGCATTCCTCAACAACTAATGATACTTTCTGTAATATCTCTTTTTATTAAACAATTATTGTGTGTACATTGAAATAACATGGCTATTAAGTCTTTGTAAATGTGTCATCATGACTGAAACATTGAATGAACTGTCAAAATCATCTTTAACCTCATTATTATAAGCAAAAGTAATGGTTCAGTTAACTTGGTGTACAAATTCATAAAGTTTATACTTACTTTGAACAAACAAATTAAGATAAATGTTTATGCTCTCACATGTTTACATGCTTCATATTTTAATAAAAAAATTTTCTCCCCAAATATGTCTGTTCATTTGACCCGCTTTCAATAAGCTTTCTTCACTCATTCATTTAGTACATATTGAACTTGTCAACTAATGACACTCATGATGTTTGACATACAGTTATTAAAGGCTCTAATAAAGTTATTTTCTTTTACATTAACTTATGCATTTCTCTCTGAATGCCAATAACATAATCAATGTGAACTCTCAGAAAGTATTTGTTTGATAACTTTAGCCATTGTTTTGTCTTCATATATGATTATTGACTTTAATTTCTTGTCATTCATATCCACCAAGAATATTTGTAGCAGCCACATGTAGCACTCAATTATTTCATTCTGAAGTAAGGCAAAACCAAATATTATTGTTCTATGGTAGTGGTTAACATTGACAAATATTACAAATAGTTTATGATAAATATTTGTTTTGTATGTGATATCAAATGATAACACTTCTTCAAAATGACTATAATTACACTAGTTGCTATAATTAGACCCATAATTGATTATTTTCATCAATTATATATTGAAAAAATAACCCTGAATCTGTATATAATTTTGCTAACATGTAAGCAATTATCATTTCTAAATTTATGCTAATAATTTTTGCATAACGAACTAAATCAAGTCCATTTTGCAAGGTTTTTTTCTTTTGTGTAATCAACCCCATCATAGCCTTTGCATTAGTCTACAACATAATTTATTCGAGCAAGTGATTAGGCATGAAAAACATTGAACTTAGTAACTGTGCAATAAAAACAAAGAAATTAAGTGTAATATGGATAAGCTAAAAAGTGAGTATGTTCCTCCGAAAAAGCCTTAATAATCTGCTTCTCTTTATGCTTATTATTCTTAACTGTTAAAACAGTTGTGCATCATTTATAAGTAATGGCACAGGGAGATCTAATTTGATCTTTTTTTTTTCTTTTCTAGATACTTAATTAGTATAAATTCTTGTTTTGAACATACCAATTGTCTTGTGATAACACAACCCACGTCATCCTATTTCATTATTTTTTATTTAATTCTAAAACCTAATTTCTTTGAATAATTACTATAACAAGTTTTCACATATTCAATAGAGTCAAAATAATAACAAGGAGAAAGCTAATTGCTATTACTAGCCTCTAATATGCCATCAGTGAAGCTCAAAGTTATCATATTCGAATTTAATATTACATCTATTTCTGAATAATGTAGATGTTATTAAAGTATACCTAGTTAATCTTAAGATAGACACTGGTTATACCACTCCCACCTCTTATGTTAATGCATCAATGTTGGTAATGATTATTTTCTTGCAATAAGTATATAACCTCAACCTAATATTTGAAATGATAAAGAGAAAAGCCTTTACAAATAATATGCAAATAGTTATTTCTTTCTTAATGGAAATAAAGTTACCTTATATTTGTATTATTGTGTATTAAGCAAGAAAAAAAGAATTGGTGAAACAAAGAAATGACGAAAATGAATAAAGAAAAGAGTCACTCGTATAACATAACTATTTTATTACAAATAATACACAAAACAAAGGCTATTATCATTGGTATCCTTAATTTTTAAAAATTTTTAAATACAAATGACACAATATATTGTCCATATAGTTCAAAAACAAGATCTCATACAACTCTTCAACATTCAATATTAGGTCTTTATTATTATACCTAATACAATCATATAATAACACTTGCATTAACTATACATTTAGTTATGATACACATGCATTAACTATATATTTAGTTATGATACACTTGTATGGTTTAATCAATACTTAAATTTAATGTTTATTAGTTTATACATAAATTTGTCACTTTTAGGGATCATACTAATTAAAAAATGGGTGAACAAAACTATGTCACATGGTGTATTTTGAAAGGAATCCTTGTTCATTAAACTTGAAACAACAACGATATTCTTGAAACTAAAAAGATTTTTTTGAAATAAAATTAACAATACTTGAAATAAGCTACATTACATTTGAAATACCAATGTAATTCTTAAAACATATAACAAAAAATTTAAAATTTATTCAAACAATATTTGAAATAGCAATGTGAAAGTTGAAATATTAATGAAAAGTTAAAATCAGGATACACATAACCATGTCACTAGGTATACATTAACATGAGTACTTATCTATAGTACTTGAAACACCAACTTGATTATTGAAACATGTAACAAAAAACTTAAAACGTATTCAAATAATACTTGAAATGCCTATACGAAAGTTGAAATATTCATGCAAAAGTTAAAACTGAAGTGCATACAGTCATGTCATAGAATGTACATTAACAAGAATACTTGTCTGTAATAGTTGAAACACCAACATGATTATTAAAATATGCAATAGAGAACTAAAAATATATTCAAATAGTATTTGAAATACCAATGTAAAAATTAAAATTAAGATGTACACAATTATATCATAAAGTATACATTTATTTAATAAAATAAATAAAAATATATAAAGAATTAGATAAATAAAAAAATTGAGTAATACTTAATATAAATACTTGAAAAAAAATTTTTAAAAAAAAAGTACTTGATGCTAAATTTGCTTTCCATAGATAATAAACATAGATACAAATAGATAGAAAAGAAGTGTAGTTGAAAGAATAAATTCCGAAAAAATTAGGAAGAAATCTTGGGTTTATTCAATCAATGAATATTAAGTAAAATAAACAAGCTTAATCCCTCGTCAGGTTTCAGGTAATTCCATTTTTGCTATTTCCAGATCCAATTAATTCATTGTATTTCCTTTTCCTTTATCTTTTTTATATGCATCTTATATCAATCAAATTCTAGCAAGAGAATCGATTTTTGTCCTTATACTTATAGAATATGATATTCTATGGTAGGAATTCTAAATTGAAATAATAAATAAGTATGAATAGAACAAAAAAGGGGGGGTAGGAAAGAAAAAATTATCCAAAACTATATAGGACTCATCTACACCTTTTTTTTTTGTTCTATGCCTTAATTGAATTTCGTGTGATTAAGACTAAGTTCTGTAAAAACCCCTACCTTTTTTGAAATATCATGAACAGTTCCTGTAGGTTAAGCGCCCTTGTCAAGGAAATATAGAATAGCAGGAACATTTAAATGGGTTTGATTATTTAGCGGATCATAAAAACTCACTTTCCGAAGAGCTCTTCCTTCTCTTCGGGATCGAACATCAATTGCAACGATTCGATAAACGGCTCATTGGGATAGATATAGATGAACAATACCCCTCCTAGAAACGTATAAGAAGTTTTCTCCTCGTACGACTCGAGAAAAAATGATTAGAAGTTCTGTCTCCGTAGAGAATTAGAATGTTAAATAGATCTATAAAATAACCAAATCAATTAGAAATTTAAGTGCTTCTTCTTTTTTTCTTTTTCAAAAATGAAAATAAAAAAGAAAGCATTCGTACGCTCATAACTCAAGTTGGATAACTTTCGAACAACCCAAAAGCAAATGCCTACGGATTTTCTTTTTTGAGTGGTCTCAAACCCCCTTTTTTGTCTCGTTTCGAATCTATTTTTGGATTCTTGATTCTGACTAATTATTGAGACAATTGAAAACGGTATTTCCTTGTTCCAGGATCCGCTATCTTTGCCTTGAATCATTGGGTTTAGACATTACTTCGGTGATTTCTAATGTTTTAAAAATGGCAGCAACACACCCCTTTTTTTGATTTCTTTCTATCAAAGAATTATATGAACAATTGATTCCTGCATGATACACTTTTGATCGAAAGAGTTTTCCCAATTCCAACAAATTTTCCTTTTGCTTTTGGATTTCAAAATTGCTTGAATCAGATCCTTTCGATTTCTATATCGAAAATATACTTACGAAGTTTTTTCCAACTTATTGATTGATATTAACCCTAGATCCTTGCCCCTGAGAAATAAATAAATACTTTCTACTCGAGCTCCATCATGTACTATTTACATTATAACCCAACAAAAAATGAGGATTCTAATAGAACAGAACAAAGGATGTCGAGCCAAGACCCCATTCATATAAAATCGAAAACAGTGGATGTAAAAAAATCCATAGCGGATCATGTCCTTCAAGTCACACGTTGCTTTCTACCACATCGTTTCAAACGAAGTTTTACCATAACATTTCTATAGTTTGGAACCGGTATGTAATTGATTCAATTATGGAATCATGAATAGTCATTGCTTCGGCCGATACACAGTCTTTTTTCTTTTTTTCCGTCTATATGAAGTGAATAGTTAATTTATGAAGAAGAGGCCTCAGTAAGAATTCAAATTAACCCTCTATTTTATTGTATGAATGCAATATTTATTTATTTATAAATAAGACGACTAAAAAAATTAGTTAAATTCTTTTTCAATCCCCATTGTATCTTCAAATGATTCGATAGAATCGATTCAACAATCTTACACTTCTTCGAGTACCAAGGACCAATACGAAAAATTAAAACTATTTAATTGAAAAAATTTCCTCCCTCGGCATGACCATTTGCATTTGACTAAAGTTTTACTGGTTTACGAAGGATTGTATTTGATTATCATAAGAGAGAGAAATCCATATTCGCCTTGAACGGAATCGGAACCATCAATGAATACTTGAAAAAAATTGAATTTATAAGTATTACTCAATTATATTACTTAAAACACTAATATAATTCTTAAAACAAGTAATGCGAATTTAAAATATGTTCAAACAATATTTGAAACACCAACATAAAAGTTGAAATATTAATATAAAAATTTAAATTAGAGTGCATAAAATCATGTCATAAGGTATACATTAACACGAATACTTGTCTATGGCACTTGAAACACTCATAAGATTCTTGAAACAAGTAACAGAAAATTTAAAATGTTTCAAAGAGTACTTGAAATATCAACATAAAAGTTGAAATATCAATGTGAAAGTTAAAATCGAGATAATATACAATTATATTATAGAATAAACATTAACACTAATACTTGTCTATAATACTTAAAACACTGATGTTATTCTTAAAATATGTAACGAAAAATTTGAAACATGTTTAAACAGTTCTTCAAACACCAATGCAAAAGTTGAAAATTAATGTAAAAGTTAAAATCGAGGTATACACAATCATATATATATTGACATGAGTATTTGTCTATAATACTTGAAACACTAACGTGATTCTTGAAACTATAGTAGAGAACTTGAAACATGTTCAAATAACATTTGACACGCTAACGCAAAACTTGAAATTAGGATACACACAACTATGTCACAAGGTGTATAATGACATAAGTACATGTTTATAGCATTTGAAATATTAACATGATTCTTGAAACAAGCAATGGAGAATTTGAAAAGTGTTCAAACAATACTTGAAACACCAACACTAAAGTTGAAATTAGGGTATACACAATCATGTCACAGAGTCTACATTAACACAAGTACTTGTCTATAATATTTCAAATACCTACATAATTCTTGAAACAAATAATAGAGAATTTGAAATGTGTTTAAATAATACTTAAAATACCAATGCAAAAATTAAAATATGAATGCAAAAGTTGAAACTAAAATGACATAGTCATGTCACAAGGTATACATTAACGCGAGTACTTTTCTATAATGCTTAAAATATTAACATGATATTTGAAATATGCGATAGAGAACTTGAAACGTGTTCAAATAATACCTAAAACACTAATGTAAAAATTAAAATCGGAGTATACACAATTATATTATAGGGTATATATTGACATGAATATTTGTTTATAGTACTTAGAATACCAATGTGATTCTTGAAGCATGTAACAGAAGACTTAAGATGTGTTCAGATAATACTTGAAACACCAACGTGAAAGTTAAAACATCAATGCAAAAGTTGAAACTAAGACACATACAATTATTTTACAAAATGTATATTGACACAAGTAGTTATTTATAGTACTTAAAATACTAACGTAATTCTTAAAACATATAACGGAGAACTTGAAATGTGTTCAAATACTACTTAAAGTACCAACACAAAAATTAAAACATCAACGCAAAAGTTAAAATCAGAATGCGCACAACCATGTCATGGGGTACTCATTAATATGAGTACTTGTCTATGGTACTTGAAATACCAACGTAATTCTTGAAACATGTAATAAAGAATTTAAAAGATCAACACAAAAGTTGAAACTGAAGTGCACACAACTATATTACGGGGTATACATTAATATGAATATTTGTCTACAATACTTAAAACACTAACATAATTTTTAAAACATACAACAAAAAATTTGAAACATAATTAAACAATATTTGAAACAACACACAAAAGTTGAAACACTTATAAAATACATAAAATATTATTAAATAATTTTTCTTAATTTTTATAATATTAAATAATATTTTTTTAATTTTTAATTAATTATTTTATTATTATTTGCAATAACCAATAACCAAAATGGTTATTCCCTTTAATATTTAATTGTTTGGCTACTATTTGATGGCCAAATATTAGTTGTGCATTAAATGCTTTGAATGAATCCTTACATTGGATACATCGTAAACAATATGTAAGATAACAAATCACAAGATAACAAATTATTCACAAAATATGTGTATCAAAATTATTTTTATTTGGCACCCGATCACATAATATTGATTTGATAAAACCGAAATTAATATGATATAAATCATTCATTTAAGTAATATTTAGGGTTTTTTCTTTTAATATTGAATCATATTGTACATATCTTATATAATGCAAAGTCTAATTGGTAACCCGATATCAATATGATAATAAATTATTTATATAATTGGTATGCCAATAATATAAAATAATGTTTCATATAATTGGTATGCCAATAGTATAAAATAATGTTTAAGAATTATTCAATAGCAACAGTTTAGTAGAAACTTGTATGATTAATTGAATTAAATTATGGATATGGTGATTACCAATTAATTATGTGTGCTCATATGACTTAAACAAAAAATTAAAAACAAAAAGAGAATTATTAAGCAGTATTATTTAATCATTTATGAATTATTCGAGAAAAAGAAAATTAAAGAGTGAAAATTAAAGAAATTCATGCATAGTTAACAATAAATGTCAATGAGCTAATCGTGAGCCATGAATGAAAAAGTGGCATGTCTTTAATTAATTAATTCATTAATTTTTTTTTTTTAATGAATACATTCGGAGATATAGTATATGTGCATTTTAATTCTAAAGTATACCTTTTATTTTAATTTTTCTCTCTAAATTTTTTTGTCATGTTTACATTTTTGAATCCAATTGAGATTGCAATGAAAATGTTATAAGTAGCTTCTTTATAATTTTTGATTAAATTTATGTTTGATTAAAAAAAATTAAACTACTTATTTCGTAGTTTGGAGGATTCTGACAACTTTTAAAAGTAAAGAAAAAGTTGGTTTTAAAAATATTTTATTAAATAATTCAGCATAACATTTAATTTTTCAATTATAATCTCATCATTTTAACAAAATTATAATTATATCTTACATTTTTATAAACTTTAATTTATCAATTAATGTCTATCATGATTATTACAAATGTTCACAACACTTTAATACTTAAATTTATCAAACATAAACTTTATTTTACTCATATTACTTTTAAATTAGAAATTAACAAACACTAGACTGTTTTTTTATTAATAATTAATTTTTTTAGCATAGTAATAACATATTATCTTATAAGTCACCACAATCTTAGAGTATCTTTTATTTTTCTTAAAAAATGAATACGATAAACTATAGGATTGTGAAAATAAAAGGACAAGTTGTTAATTTTATTATTAGGATTATCAAAGATAAGAAGAAAATGTTGTCTTGAAACCATAAAACATGCATTCAATTCTATGTATCATATTTCTTTTTAAAGTACAAAGATTTATATTATGCTTTCTTAATCAAAATTCAAATAATAGCTTATTAACTAGAAGATAGAAAAAGTAAATTGTAGGTCTAATTAATTTAATTAGTAATTTTTTAAAAAAATAATGCAAAAGTTTAGCTAGTGTTTGTTTATTTTAGGGTATACTTGAGAGCCTTAAAGAAAAAGTGTTAAAATATATAAACACCCATACATTTTAGCATTTTTTCTTTAGAACCTTTCAAAAAATTTTATTAATATACCCAATATTACTCATAAAATACTTTAATTAGCTTTAATGTTAATTAAATTTGATAAGCGTTTATATAGAATTAATAGAAAAAAATAGATAAATATTTATATTTTTAGTTTAATACTTTATTATATAGTGTTAACTAGCACCGTCAAATAGATATTAATATGAAATTTAAATTGTTAAAAATGTAAATATCAAAATTGTATGACATAATTGTTTTTAGGTGTCAAAATAATAATGTTAAATTGGTTTCTTTTTTGTTTTCATAAAAAAAAATTTAAAACTCAATTTTTGACGTCTGTTTATTTGTCAATTTTAAGGTTAATAAATAATAAAATATTTTAAAGGACCATAAATAGAATTTTCTAAATAAAAAATACTATCTTTATTATTTTATAAAAGTAATATTTATAATATAAAATCAATAAAACATATGTTATTCAATATTAATTTTATTATAATTAATAATACTGTTACACATATAAAAAAAAATAAAGTGATAGATTTTATATAAATAAATTTAAAAATAAATAAATTAAATAAATATATTTTTTTAAAATATAATTTAAAAAAGTCATTTTTACTTGAGAAAGTTTTAAGTTGGAGGTTCTACTATATCACTATAAGTGATGTAGTATGATCATTCAATCAATAAATAAAGAAATTTATTTATTAGTAGTAAATAAAAAAATAAAAAATAAGTCTCATAAATTTTTTTTATTATATTAATTAAAAATAATATCCACTTTTAAATTTTTTTATTCATAATTTATAAATAAATTTTTTCTCTTTTATTGATTGGATAATTTTACCATATCATTTATATTAATATGATAGAATCACTCTCACATAAGATTTTTTTTTTTTTACTTTTTTACTAAAAAAATAAAAAATAATAATTTATTTTTGCTTCTTCCATTAATGGGGTTAGGTTGTATGTCTTTAACCATCCACAAAATTTGATTACTAATAAATGCCAAATCAATTTACCTTGTAGACTGGTAGACGTAGATTATTGCCCAAACAGTCCACATATTAATACCATTTGTAGTAATATTAGGCTTATATTCCAACTCAAAATTACTTTTTCAAATAAAACTTTATATTATCTGTTTTCCTAGTCATATTTAATATTTAAATGATTTTATTCTAAAATAATTATGATTTTAAACAAATTAGCAAGATAAAAATATAAATAAATAATAAATAAAATAAAGCACATGACAGTAACATATGCATTACATTAATTTGTACGAAATAAAAATTTGTACGTGTGACATCACTCATAAATACAAACCATAGAAAGGGGGTGAATGTACAAAGTGGACCGAGTCCCACTCAATATAAATGGTGATGTGAGAATGTCGTTGAAGCAAACAAAGCAGTGGGAAATAATACAAAGGTGGACGAACAGAAGAGAATTAAACCAAACACAAGTTAATAAGCATGTGAAATATTGACTGTCAGCTTTACCTTCCCTTCCATACTCTGAAATTTCTCTCCCATTTATCTATCTATTTGTTTCTCTCTCTCTCTCTCTCTCTCTCTCTCTCTCTCTCTCTCTCTCTATACATATATATTTGTTTGTCTCCTTCGACTTAATTCAAACTCTCTGTTTGTATCTCTGTATTTTGTGGTCATTAATTCTATATACATTCAGCTTCACGTATTCTTTCTAAAGGAATAGTGAATAAGCACTTCCATGGCGCTTCCCGTAATCTCTGAACTTTTTTTTTGTGGTTGTTGTTTTGGGGTTAGTTCAGAAAAGAGGCTCTCCTCTCTCTCAGCTTTTGCTTGTTGTCGATGAATTGTGGGAGCTAATTGATTTCACAGGTATAATATTTGCTTGCAAGAGGTTTATATTTAAGTTTTGTTTATATTAGAATTGAAGAGATATTTTGCTTATGTTTATAAAAAAAATATTGTAGTTGAATTGTGCACTTAAATAATTAAATAATTTAGCTAATAAATTATATAACAAGAAAATTAAAAAAAATAATTTTATTCACAAGATAATTTGACAGAGATTTTTTTTTCCACAATGACCCAAAGTTGAGCCCTATTCATAATTTTAATTTCAGTCCATTTTTTTTTTCATAATTTTGGTTAAATGGTTCAAATTTAGATGAAATTATTGCTAAACACACCTTTGCTAGTTTATTTCGGTAAAATAACAAAAAAAGAAAAAGAGAAGGAGAAGGAAAAGAAAAGAGAAAAATAAAGAAGGAAAAATTGCAATTAAACAAATAAATTGGATAAATTTAGATGTGAAAATACATTTAAAAAATACCAAAAATACAAATTTATATACAAATTTAGTGAATTTATAAAATTTTCAAAATTAAAGAAGAATGTAGTTTCTTTGGTGAATTGCTAGGTTCTCTTGATGATTTTAAAAAAGTTGAAGAATTATAGTGTAATTTAATTTTTATAAAAAATTATAAATTATATTATAATTTTTTGATATTTTTTAAATTATTAAAAAAATATAAAATTGATAATTTTTAAAATATACAAAAATAATAATAAATTATCAAATTCTTTCAATAATTTTAAAATAATCAAATAATTTAATGTAATTTTAGTATCTTTCAAAAAAATGCATTGAGAGAATAGAATATTATAATAAATTTCTCTAGGATTTAGAAATCATCAAAGAAATTCAACAGTTAGAATAAACAAAAGTGTATTCAGGGGCAATTTCATCTAAATTTTATAGATTTAACTAAAATTTTGAACGGAGCCTCAACTTTGCGTCATTTTGAGAAAAAAAAAACCCCGAGAAATTTCTGCTCAAAATACAGTCTCATAATGAATAGCTTTATGCGGTCAAGTACTGGCATCATGGCCCAGGACCTGTCAATTTTGACAAATTCAAATGCAGCAAAGTTTTGTCATTGAATTCTCTGAACACAGAAATAATACTGTAGACATTACATTACACCTGGGTAGTAACAGTTATCATAGTCATGATTTCCATTAACATTTTTAAATATTTGACTAATTTATGTACGTGTTATATGATATATGCAGAAAATTTCAGATTCTAAATTTTCCAGCAAATCTTCGTTTAATTAAACAATGCAAAGTCCACCAGAGAAGAAACCAGGGGTCTACACTTACATGGCTCAATGGCCAATTTCCTCCTTGGCTTGGTCGGTTCGCTGTGACAGGAAATCACGACTTGCCGTCGGAAGTTTCCTGGAAGACTACAGTAACAAGGTTGAGCTTGTTAATTTCAACCCTGAAACATCCGATTTCTCGACAGACAGCCGCCTGGTTTTTGACCACCCATATGCACCGACAAACCTCATGTTCTTCCCATCCGAAGAAGCCCTGAACCCCGATATCCTCGCCACGTCGGGAGATTACTTACGCCTGTGGGAAATTCACGACGACCATATCAAACTAAAATCCCTATTGAATAGCAACAAGACCAGCGAATTCAACTCTGCTATAACTTCATTCGATTGGGCTGATTTCGACGCTCGCCGAGTGGCCACCTGCAGCGTTGACACAACCTGCATAATTTGGGACATCGAACGGGAAATTCTCGACACGCAGTTGGTCGCACACGACAAAGAAGTTTACGATATTTCCTGGGGAGGATTTAACGTTTTCGCTTCAGTTTCCGGGGACGGTTCCGTCAGAGTTTTCGACCTGAGAGATAAAGAGAGATCAACAATAATTTACGAAAATCCTGTGCAGGATTTTCCGCTGTTGAGGCTGGAATGGAACAAGACTGATCCGAGGTTAATGGCGACGGTCGGAATGGATAGCAATAAGGTCGTCATTTTGGACATCCGTTATCCGACAAATCCTGTAATGGTTTTAAGCAAACACAGGGCAAGTGTCAATGGCATATCGTGGGCTCCATTCATCGGGAGGCAGCTGTGCTCTGTGGGCGATGATTCAAGTGCTCTGATTTGGGAGGTGGGGGGCCCGGAATATGGGACGGAGAACGGTGGTGGCAGGGATGTGGAGCCACAGATGTGGTACAGATCAATGGCTGAGATCAATGCGGTACGTTGGTCTCCGGTAGAGTTAGATTGGATGGCTATTGCTTTTCTAAATAAATTACAGCTCTTGAAAGTCTGAAATCTGTAAATTATTGCTGTACAGATAAAATTTTAAACGAGACCATTCATCCATGCTAATATATGTAACATGATAAAATTATTTAATTAATAATAATTTATTAATAATTTAAAAAAATTAAAATTAAAATTTATTTTAATTAATATAATAAAAAAATTTATAAATTTATTTTTAATTTTTTTATTTATTATTAATAAGTAAAATTTTTCTCTTTTCATTCATTTGAATAATTTTATTATATTATCTATATTGATATAATAAAATAATCTTACTTATTTTTTTTATTTTAATAAAATTATAAAATAAAAATATAGTCTGAAAATTTTTGTTCTGTGCATAAATAAAGATAAATTATGTTAAAATGTATATGAATTAAAGAGTTTAACAAACATATACTTACACCGTGACTAATTTATTTCTAAAAATTTTAAAATCACAAATATGTGGATGACTAATATTTTAGATAGAAACATTAAACAGCAAACAATTCGGGATTACAGTGTATTTAGCTTCCTTTGAAATTGAAATTGTGATGCTTCTACTATAAAGAAAGTAAAAATGTTTAGTAAACACTAATAAAATATTTAATAGATATTAATTTTTAATAAAGACTAATTATTATTTTACTTATATCTAACATCGTATGATTTCACTTTCCAGAAACTATAGCTCCAAAATTCCATCACTTCAGTCTAAATGAGATCATAGTCCATGGCCCGACCTTAATAATAATTGTTTAGTTTTTTTTTTTTCACTTACCTGGCATTTTAACAAACATTGGGGGCCCTGGTGAAATTTCCCAAATAAACAAATAAACCAATTTGGTTTCCATTCAACACAAGTGAAAACTAAGATACAGAAAACAAAGTTGGGTAAATTTAACAATAAATGTTAATAATACAAAGACAATTGTCACAACATATTACTTCCCATTGTTTTCTACAGATGAAGAATATCAAATTTCAGTGATCTATACAGGAACAAGAAGGAAACTAATGTTGTCAGCAACAATCAAGCAGAACACACATCAAAGCACCTTTTTGAGAGACAAGGAAATTATATATACAACCTGGGAACGTTTCACCATTCTTGCATGGAATGGATATCATAACTTCCGCATTTGACCAATCGTAAGTTATCAGTTGCAATATTTAATCACCAGTCATCTTCCAGGCTAGCTCGGTGAAAACACAAGACAGTGCAGACAAATATGAAAAATGATGTGAATTCGATGAACATAGCACCTGTTTCAATCATATCTGCATGCCTAAGAATAATTGGAATTGCTAAGCTCCCAACAGATGATGCTCCCGTCAAGAATTTAGCAGCATCTATCCAACTACGATACCGAGTTTGTAAAGAGAACCAAAAAATAAATAAATAAATAAGAAAGAAAAAAAAACAAAGCAATCTTCTAGGCATGTGAATTTTAGGAAGAAGAGCAAACTTGCAAGCACAGAGTAATTTGCACAGATTTGTAGCATAATTAATTAGAATGGTACACATTGTTTTCAGAAATCAATGACACAAATTTAATCTTTAAGTTTCTACCATATCATTTGATGTTATGGCCACTAAAGAAAAAATAAAGGTGAAGAGACAGTCGCTCATTTTTTATTTTTTTTTGAAAAGCAAACAAAGAGGAAGGTGTTGTGTGTGTCTCATTTTTTTGTGAAAAAAATATTATAACAGTACATTATAAATAGAGGAAGGTGATTTCAGAAATTCTTTGTTAGGTCAATTTTAACCTTTCATGGATTTGTTTATCTTATTTGTGCATGACTTTCTCAATTATGCATTATTGTTAAAAATTTCCATTTAAAAAAATGATTGAAGCAAATAGAAAAAAAAAAATTACCTAAGAAAAAAAATTGATTATAATAATATATAAATATATATAAAAAAAATACTAAATCAACCATGAAAAAAATCTGAAAAACAAATCTTGCACTCTACATTTGTGTTTGACAAATGTATGTAGGTCTATGTCCTAAATGATAAATAGGCGATAAAGTCAATAACCATTTTATCCAAACCTATTTATTGCAGATCAAGTGCAACAAGTGTATGCTACCATCAAAATATTCAGTTTATAAACCAATAATATCAATCACATGTAAACATCAGTTCAAATAGTTCAATTCAACAAAAAACTTCAGATAAAAGAAGGCTTAGATTCAGATATACTCACCCCCCACCGTCCCTGCTCATCAGAAACTGAGTAGATCCACCTCCAAAGAATAAACAAGGCATAGGCACAATAACATACATGAGAGCTGCAAGAAGGATAGATTCAAATCATAAGCTTTCAAATGCAACCCAATCATAGGTGAGATCATCAACTCTAATACCCAACTCACCTGATAACATTGGCCACCAGTTGTTATAAATTGCACAAGCCTGCAACCACCAAAATAAATTAATTAATTTAAAAATTATCCAAAAAAAAAAAAAAGAAAAAGAAGAAACTAAAAAATGCAAAGATGTAAAGGAATATGTAAAGTAAGTGATTCCAACTTCATGTTCATTCTCATTCTACCATTGCTTCCCCAATTGAGGGTTGTATCAATCAAATTAAAAGCACCCTTCAAATGCAAATATGCAATTTCCATATATACTCCATAAGGGGGGAATCTAAAGTATTTTCCCAAGAAATATCTTCTAAAAGATGCAATGCAAATTTTCCAATTTGTTATGTGTTCCTTAGAGATAAGTGTATGATCCTTTGAAGGGATGCAATCTAAGGACACAGGGAGCAAAATATTTAGCACAGTCTCATCCACACAGGATAAAGCAGACTGATGATAAGCCTTTAAATATGAAAACTTCATCTTGGATATGAAGCCAATCAGGGGGTGGCCAAAGAATTGAGATATCCTCTGATACAGTCACAGCATAAGTTAATATAATCAAATTCAAGTACAAAATTTCTAGGAAGTCAGAATTTTACATTCTCAGTATTTGAATCATGTGAATTTACACACTGATAGCAGCTATGGCAGAAAGAAAAAGGACTTCAAAGGTAGAAGATAAAAACCAAAATGTCTTTTCAATTCTATATTCATTACTTATACGAAGGACCAAAATTCATTGACATGCACCATGAAAGAAATCAGTCCTCAAATTCATAGAAATTCACAAAACCGAGGCACCACGTTGTGATAAGAGAAAGCAGATCAGACCCATAAAGATACATATCTCTGCTCCACGCTTTCCAACCAATGTACGAGGATGCAAGTACCTGTTATGGTAGTAACCTAATCAACCCTCTATGGCCAAATTTGTTTTACATCAGCACCCATAAGCAATCCAAGCCCAAAATATTGTCTTAAATACACCGCAAATAAACATCTCTGGAAAAACCAAAGTTAGCATCTCTATCCAAACTGAGACTTGCAACATTACATCAGGTAATGGCAGTATAATCAAGTTTTTTAAAAAAAAAACAAAAGAACCAAAAAAATATATGAGCATAACTTGTATATAAACAAGATTTCTTTCTTTCTTTTCTTTTTTTTTCTTTTTTTCTTTTTTACAAAATTTTAATACGATTCCTACTTTCTCATAATTCTGATGCCGTTTCACCATCCCTAATCTTTCAAATGATTTCAATATGACACCTTGAGCAACTCAACTACCTCTTTTCCAATTCAATGAAGGACAAGTTGAGCAGATTTAGTTCATTTTACATGGAAGAGCATATACTCTGTTGCTAGCAATATAGGTATTACATAATGTCAGTTTGTATGGCAGAATACTCGGATCCAACCATAAAATCAGCTGAAAGCTTGAGCCATGAAGCAGCTCCAAAAGTTGCGGCATCAAAAGGACCAACTACGAGAAAGCATGCATATATCCCGCAATATATTCACCCCATTGAGGCACAAGGGTTAAAAGTATATCAGCATATTAACTAGGCATCTAAATATTAATTCTCTTTCACTCTCCTACACTTAGTTAAAAAAAAAAAATTCTAAATGCATTAAGGGTACGAAGCAAAAATTCCATCAGACCATAAATGTAAAATGCATTCCACAGAACTAAACTAAAAGAATTGAATCGTTGCACAAATAATATACAGTAGTAATAGTCCACCACAAGCTCAAAACCAATCAGATTATAAGAACATACCAGAATCTGTAGCAGGATACTGGCTGAAAACATAAACGCAAGCCCCGCAAGCCTGCATATTTAAAAAGAAAAGGCAAAAATTCATATTAAAAATAATTTCTTTTTACTTAATCAGTACGACAGGACAAAAATTCTCTGACTTTTAAGTCTCCAACTTACACTGTAAAGGGCAATGAACATTTGAAAATGAAAACCACACATCGTCATACACCAGAAAAGCAAATAGTTAGTACTAAACATCACCAAAGTATCACAAATAAATTAGATAAGATCTTAAATACAATAAAAAACCCTAGCACACAGTAATTTGGGCTCAATTAACTTCAATTCCACATTCTTCAGCAAAAACCCACAAAATCGCAACATCGATGAACTAAAAGCGATTCAGCTAAGGATGATAACACATACTTGATAATTCAATGTACAAAATTAAGTCTTTATTTATTTAATTAATTATAAAGGAAAATAAAAAAAGCCATTGAAGAAACTGGAACGTAAAAGGGAAGGACATAGATAACAGATTGTACCTTCGATCGTCATCGCCATTTCTAGAAGCGAAGAGCTCTCTACCTCGGCGAAAATTGCAAACAAAGAAAAGTGTGAAAGGGAAATAACGGAAAGTGAAAGGGGTTATTATAATATTATCAATCTCGCTAAATTTTCCTTTCCATTATAGATCCGATTTTTCAAGTTAAAACACAATCGAGTTAATAACATTTTAATCCTTAATAATTTTAAAATAGCACATAAAGACACACTTTGTATTTTATTTCACACAGGTCCCTGCTGCTCCCATGAAAAGTTAATTAGGCTAGAGGCGGCCACCGGCCGGGCCAGGTGGGGTATGGCCCTTTTACTGCAGTGTTGCGGGCATGGTCCACTTCCTGTGATTGATAAAAATAAAAACAAAAATAAAAGAAGAAAAGGAAGGGAAGAGGAAGAGAGAAAATAAAACAAGAATGATAAGTAAAGAGAAATTTATTTTTAATCAAAAAATTAAAATGAGAAAAAGTTTAGAGATAGATCAAATGGTATTTTGAAAATGGTAATTTTAAAACATAAAACATGTTTTATAGTGTTTGTTAAAATAAATTTCTAAAATTTTTTTTAAAAAAAAGCAATGAGATTGTGTTGATATTGTTTTTAAAAAAGTGTAAGACAACTATCTTGAGAAAAAAAGTTGTAATTAATTTTGAAAATATATTTTAAAAAGCAGTGGAAAATAATAAAAAAAAATATTATTTTTTACTTTTTAATTATTTTTTAAAAAATAAATTTTACAAAAGCATACAACCAAACATACTTTATGTTACTTTTATTTTTCAAAATAAAAAATAGTTATTAAAAACATAGTCTAATAACATTTTTACATTCTAAATAATATTACCAATTGTGTGTATATTATTAAAGATTTAATGTTGTTTTAGTATTTTTTTACAAAATATAATCGCTTTAAGATTATAAAATACGTAGGAAAATTTTTTAAATAAAAAAATCTCACTAAAATTATTCAATAAAATTTGTTATAATCACTAGCAGAATAAAATTAATTTCAAAATAAATATATGCACATGTAATGCAATATGTCTATCTTACTAAAAATATTATTAGTACACATATAATTAAACTAATTAAGAACATAATTTCTTTTCGGTGAAAAACACACAATATAAAAAGAATAAGTATAAAAATTTTTATTTTATTTCTATTTTAGTGTGGAAATGTGCAAAACAATTTTATTTATTTATATTTTTTTTAATGTCCAACAAATGAATGTGCACAAACATTGCACCAACGGATTTCAAATTAGTTTATGCATGCGTTTGAAAGCTGGTTTCAATATTTAATGTTGTCAATAATTTGTTGACTTGTAACAAAAAAAAGAAGTCTTCAAATTAATGGCTTCAAATATTCCAACAAGGCATTGAATAATTTACCTTAGTATGATTTCACTTTCTTGGCGATGACTTAATGGCCAGGGAAGTCAATAGTTTTTTTTTTTTTTTTAGAGAAAACGAAATTTTGTATGACTAATTGATAACGTGATTTATACGCATATCAAATTAAATTTTATAATATATATATAAATTAAAAATTATTATAACAATTAACAACGTGATATAAGAGTTAATTTAATAATTTTTTTAAATTTATTTTATTTTTTTAGGTTTAATTGTAAAAAAATTAAATAAATCATTTTATTGGTTGTTATTATTTTTTATTTATTTATTTTTGCAAGTGATTATTGGGGATTTAATGTGATGTTATTAACTAAGATTTCATTTACTATCTGAATGCACATCTTAAGAATTAATTGAGCTACAAATATGAATATTAGAAGATGATTTAATAATATTAAGCTTTTAGGCTAGTATAGTTCAATCTTAGTACTAAAAATAAATTTTAATTTTTTTTTTATATAATTAATAAATTTAATATAAATATTAAAAGATCTTTCTTATGTACGATGAATCTAGTTTTTAAAAAAAAAAAGGTATTGAAAAGATTAAGATAAAGAGTCTAAAAAAATTATATTAAAATTAAAGCAGAAATTAATTGAAATAAATTAACTATGCCAAATTTGAACATGCAATCTTTTCCCTAAAATTATATTATTAGAGACATATTGGAATATAAATATGAAACATTATTATATTATATTTTATTTACTTACTTACAATGGATTGATTCTAAAATAAAAACATATGTGGTATAATTTAATTAGAGAAGATACGAATAATAACGTATGAATGATGTAATGAATCAGTTTTTCAAACAATTGTTATTGAAACAGTGTTAGATATTTTGTCAAATGCACACGTATCAAAGACATCACTCTTTTCAAAGTTATATGCATGCATTTCAAATTGAAGGGTTTCAAATATTAATCCAATTGTCAATAATTAGTTGAGTTACAGGTAACATTAAAAGTCTCCAAATAACGATTATGCTATGTCATTTATGTGTACATATTTATTTCCAAATAAATAATAATAACAATATTTTTATCATAACAATTTTATTAATTCTGTTCTATGTAAAATTATTTCTTTCTCACTTTTTATCTTTATTTTTATTTATTTTTTATAAATAAAATTTTCATTGAAATTGTTTTATTAAGATTGTTCAAGAAATTGAAGTTTTAATAAGATTGTCTCACACAAAAATACTAATTTAATAAAATTAAGAACAAATAAAATAAAATAAAATAAAAAATTAAGTTAAGCAGAAAACATAAATTAACTGAGATTGTGAGTTTAAACAAGAGGCTATTACCCATTTAATTATATGTTTAATTTAAAAGTTTAAATTATTAAAAAAGAATCAAAATTAGTATTAAAAATAAATTTTAACAAATAAAAAAAATTATTACAAATAATTATATAAATATGTTTTTTCAGGAAATTAATACGGTACAAGGATTTTAACCTTCTTCTCCGCCAGCACGCAAGTTCTCTGGAAGATTAATTGCTTGCATTCTTGAAGTGAGCTCCATTAAAACATCTCATTTCAGAATATCTCTCTAGCCTTTCCTTAATTCGCAGAACAAATCCAATTGCTCCCAGTCCCACCAAGGTTCATTGTTAGAAGTCATAACCATGTTACTACTTTCTCTGATTTGAGGCGGTTGGCCGCCGTTGCCGTCTCCAGACGATGAACTTTCTGGTGAGCTTGTTCTCTCTGCGGCACCACCCTTTTCAATAGTCTGATGAGATGATGCTGTTACCTGATGATGGAGATTAACACCACCGTAATTAGCAACTCGTTGAGCCCTTCGCTCGCTGATTATCAGTCCCTGTGGTGGACGCCGGTCAAAGGCCCGCAAGCATTTTGATTTCTTGTATACCCGGCACAAACTGAATTCTGGCCTTACCTGCAAATACAATGAAGATAATATTATTAATTTGGAATAGAGCTACTAAGAATGGCACTGGTGCGTTGAATAAAATTATTCGAAATCAAAATATAATTGTAAATATTTCCTCTACAATATCTGATGCAAAAAATTCCGATCCAAATTCCACTCAAAACGAGAGTTGAAGGTTGGAATTTAAGCTCATTTCATTTACTAGGCTTGTTCAAAATTAAAACAAGAGACTCATTTGTGGTCTCCAATGATCTTGGATTACTTATCTGATATTTGTATTGAAAACTAGTCTCAAGAAACAATAAATTAAATGTTATTGACTCTTTGAAGTTCACAATATCTCTTACCTTTGACTTCATTAGGGTTTTCTGCACCATTAAAAAAAAAAATAGATGATTACGATTAGAAAATCATAAGACATGAATTGAATCCTTCTAGTTTTATTATTATCAAACGGTAATTAATATTTTAGACCCAAGTTATCTAAATTAATTTGCTACGCGTATTGAAGTGAATAAGATAAAAGCTTATACCTGTGGAGTTGCCCCAGCACAAGATGTAGAGGCTTCTCCTTCAATGGTTTTGTATTCATTCATTTTCCAGTCAGTTTTGCTTCCACTTGGAGCTCTTCCTTTATAGAAAACCATTGTTCTTTTCTCTCCTACAACACGATTGGATGAGTAAACAAAACCTGGAGACCCGGTAGCTTTCCAGTAGCCGGCGGTCGTCAGCCGATTAGGTCTCCCTCCCCTGGCTTCATTCTCTTGCGTTGGAATGAAGAAGAACCATTGTTCAGGATCTCTATGACACAAGTATTGTGAAATTTCTGAAACCAAGTAATAATTTCCCAAATTATTAATCAATTAACAACAAATAAAACTCGCTAGAAATTCATATTACGAGCTTAATTTTTTTGATGTTACCTAGCACTTTGATGTTAATCCTATTCCAAAAATCTTTTAATCCTGGTTGTTCAATTGTTTTGATATCTAGAATGGTATGTGTTCTATGATTTTTTTTTTCTGCACAATATATAAGTGTGTGTGTGTGTGTGTGTGTTAATCATCTTCTCTTCATGATATAATTTCAAGTGACGATAATTCTTCCTTCTTGTTATAATCGATCTAACAATCACAGTTTCTTCAAAAATAAGAAAAACAACATAATCGTCAGTTTCATCAGAAGAAAAATCCAGAGAAATCAAAACAAATTAAAGTATTCTTCCTTCTTGGTGGAAAAAATGGAATAAGCTAGAGCTTAATCAAGTGAACATACTTCCTAGGCCAAAAGTACTACATGATCTTGGAATTTAATGCAAGTTTTGTATGTGATCAGTTCTTGCTATTTCTTCAAAAACCCAGCTGAGTTAAAGCCATGAAAATAATAATAATAATAATAATAATAATAATAATAAAATAATAACAAATAAATAAGAGATAACTAAGAGAGAAGAAAGAATTTTACGTGGGAGATCCCATGGATTGTAATCATAAATATTGAGGACTGGTATAATCCGGTCCATAAGGCGGTTCAGGTCTTCTCTTCTTCCTTCGAGCTTGTTACGAAGATAAAATAAAACCAGCTCTTCTTCAGTTGGGTAAAACCGAAACCCAGGTGGCTGATATTCTACCATTATTAGCACCGATAATCCCTCCGTATTCTACCTTTTTCTCTTAGTTAATGGTGATCAATTAGAACGCTAGTTGATTATTTATAAGGAGAATAAAGAGTTGGAAGAAAAGGAAGAGTTAGGCAAATAGGCAAAACAAAAGAAAGAGAGACGACGGTGCAAATGTGAACGGAAGACACATGAGCTTACTTGGAAATTACTTCCACGCGTTTGTGAACAACTACCTTCTCAATCCATACACAACATATACATATATATATATATATATATATGTATGTATATATATTTTTTTCTTTTTTAGGAATTGGTCAAAATGGCAAGTCCTTGAAATTGAAATCTTAATTATTTTGATTTTATGCAGAAATATATATATATATATATTTATATATATAACACCATCTCTTAAAACTTTGTTATGAAAATGATATAGATAGTATTTGTACTTGATAATTAATAAAGTTTAATTATGTTATTTAATAATAAACACATGGACCATCTGTTCAATTTGTTAAACTTCGACTAATTAATTTGCAATGGGAATATAATTAAATTGAAATTAACTCAAAACTTTGAATAATTCAGCGACCAAATATGACAGCGGAAGCATTTGAGATAATTTGCATTAGCTAGAAATTACTCAACACAGTTTCTTAAATTTACAAACTAATGTGCAGTGATGAACGTAATCGGATGCATAAATATTATTCGTGAGTGAATATTTATTAAATTAGTAAATTTTTTTGAATAATATAATAAATTTAAAATTTAAATTTTATTCACATCAAAATTAAAGAGGAGATTAATTATATTTATGTAATATTTCAAATAATAATATATACTATTTAACAAAAAATTAAAAATAAAAAAACTCTCTCTCTCTCTCTCTCTCTCTCTCTCTCTCTATATATATATATATATATATATATATACTGTAACGATGGTAATCACCATTAACTTTACAAAGGGAAAATAATAGTTATGCAGACTATTCGAGGATCCATTTTGGATCAATTTAATCATGAGTTTTTGAAGTAAAGCAAATTCATATATATACTAATTAAATTCATTACTGAACTTGCTTGGCTTTTTCTTCTCTGCTTCTTGATTTCTGACCAATTTTATTCAAATTCACATTTCCCATCAATGTCACTGTATTGTAGGTGTTAGTTGGTTTAATCGTTATAATTTTTTTTTGAATTGGTATACAATTCAACATTTGCAACTCGCTCACAATAAAATTGAGAAGAGATTTAATTTACATTTATACAACACAGAAATTCACCTATTGATCTACAACTAATAAAAAAATTGTTGTACTTTAACTAATAATTAACAGTATAAATGTGTGATAAATATCAATTACTAAATTACGATAATAATTTTGTACCATGCTTTATTAGAGTTGATAGTTTTATACGGTCTATGGTCAGAAAATTTACACTTAAAGTGGATTTTTTTTTTTTTCTCTAACTCTAATTAATTAATTAAAGAAAATCTACTCCACTTTACACGTAAAGAAATTAGAGAAGCGAGCTTTTTCCAAGCAGTCAAAGGATGGAGCTCCAGAATCGGTTGGTTTAGCAAAGCATGATCTACAGGAAGATGCTGATACACCAAAAAGAATAACAGCTGGCACTTTTCAGGAAGCTATAGGGAATCCAAGCTGTATTAAACTTCCTGGAATTTTCGTCGAAAGAGATGGGACCAAAATTTCCTGGAAATTTTGATATGTCTCACTGTATGCATACATACTTATATATATATATGCATTTACATCAAATTAAAACACTTTACCAGTGATGGAGAAATTATGTTCACTCATGTCATTTCCAGCATGCATTCATTTTGTCAATACCTTCCTAAATTACATCATTTTTTTTTTCATCTGCCCTTTTTTTGAAGACATACCAACCTTTCAAAATAAGACAAACTTATATTATATTTATAATTGCAGTGAAATAAAATTATTAGACATTAAATACAAGTGAAATAGTGAATGATAAAGATTAATTGTATAATAAAAATATATATATTTTAGTTATTGCACATAATTAATAAGTAGAAATACACAGCATTTTCAAACTTATCTAATCTAAGAAATTAAAATTTTTAAAATAAAATTTAACATTAAAAATTTTTAAAAAAACCCTTAATTTCAAATTTTTGCCACAAAAGTTGAAATTTAAAACAAATTCGAAAGCTCTTTTACAGAGTACAAAATTCTTAAGAATTCTTGAAGAGTTATGTATCAAAATTATGTTTGATTTATCATTTTTCTTTTATTATTTTTTTTAAAAGAAAAAGAAAAGAGGGAGATAAGATGAGGTCTACCTACCTAGTTAGGCGTGCAAGTATTGGAAGGTTGCATGCTATTTCTCTCAAAGGGAAGGAAGCTTCATGCAATATTCTCAAAGGGTTATTTTTTCTTAAGGAAAAAAAAATCACAAATATTAAAATTTATTTTGACTTGAAAACCTGTAAGTCTATAATGCTGTACTTCTCTTGTTTAACTAATAATAAGGTCTACTTTACATTTATGGTGTTCATGTTGACTAAACTTTTATTTATAATTCAAGTAAACCCTCCATTATTTAATAAGTTTTATTTGTAATAATTCCATTGGACTCTCTAATATTGGTCAATTTAAAGTTTTTATTAAATAAACTTGTTCATATAAATTATTAGTATAACATTGTATAACAATATTATGTGATTTAAATTTTTTATTGTCGTTAATGATATTAATTTTTATATTTTTATTTAATTAATATTTATATATAGTTATTTTCTAAAAATTTATTTTTAATATATAAATCAAGCAACCGATATTGTGGCACTAACTTTCTTTTATGCCATTATTCTCCTTAATTTCTTGCCATCTAAACAGGATTAGTAACTCATTAATTATTCTCTTATTGCAAAGAATATCATTAATTGTAACTTAATTTTTTATTAATTAACTTATTTATATACATAGAGAAAGTTTTAAGTAAGATTGTTCCATCTTTTCTTTATATGGTAAAATTATATAGTTACTTATTATTTGCAGGTTCACTTCAATTAACAGAGTACCTCACGGGTAACAATGCACCATTCTTTTCAATTTACTAGTCAAAATTTGTCTAAGATGATATAAAAACATTTTTAGGCACTTGAAGCATATGACGTTGATAAAATATTCCAAGTGATATACGCAATTCCACCATGGAATTTAATATATCAATTTTGCAACTTTTTTTATACTTGGAATTGGGGAAATTTTTTGTTTTCTAACAACTTTCATCTAATTCAAAATTTTAACAAAATATAAGCACTTTAAAAAGAAAAAAAAATTTCATATTAATCATATGCATAAAAATTAACAACTATACTAAAAGAGTAATGTCATTGTACAGAGAAAAAAAAAAGTATCAATTTATAGTACGATTGGTTAATCAAATATGAACGTAATATGTTAACCCGAATTCATGTTCTATTTTAATTATCTCATTTAACAAAATGGATTATGAAACATGTTAGTAGGAACGTCCAATTGACTCAAATTCAGCCAAGACGACCGAAGTGTTGGAATATTTTCTTATGTCGTTTATTCTTGCAAATCGTACCAAAAGGTTAGAAGACATCAAGTCAAAAGATGTCGACGAATACATGACTCCTGCCCTCGCTTGCAGCAATGCCTGGAAATGAATGAAAAGTCATGCAGTATTTTGCGGTACATTATCCAAGAATCCATGTGCGACTTTAGAAAACTTTAGATCTTCAAGTTGTTAGCTGGAAATTCAATTCCCATTTTCCAAGTTGACATAGAAATTTCTCACAAGGAAAATGATTAAAAATTAACATTTGACAGTTTGAGCTTTTGAATTATATAATTGTTTAACGCGTTATCTCCAAGGACATATATTTGTATTCTTTTTTGTAGTGTTTCTCATTAGCGAATAACATTTTCCTTCTGAAGAAATTTATTTCATCTTTAAATTATATTTACATCAATTTTAATCTTTTAGATTTTCAATATTTGTTACACAAAAAATGAGGCATATTAGGTCCTATATAATTATACAAAATTTTTAATAAAATATTATTCTTTCAGGTGAAATATTTTTTTTTTGTTTAATTATATTTTATTTTAAAAGTATCATAGATCAGTGTAAAAATTTATAAAAAAATCCGTAGAAATTAGATTTCTTTTAATAAATTGGGTATAGTTAAAATGAGTACTAACTGATTCACCTTTTAAAATATAAAAAGATTAAAAGTTGTGATACAGCTGTTGTTTGTATTCCATTATTTGTGCGTGGAATATTCGCAGAAAGCGGACTTAAGTAACATAGGTCTTGTAGTGATTATGATTGTATTGGAATTTCTCATCTCTTTTTCCATTTATTAGCCCATTTGTCCTTGAATTCTTGACTTGAATTTGGCACAAAGCTTAAAATGAACTAACATACATGCTATTATTTATTTGTTTATTTATTTTTTTACTATCAATAGGTTAAACATACAAAAATCCGTATCAATTAATAGACCACCACAGGCTTGCAACCCATCTGATTATTAAAAAACATACAAAAGTCTGTAGGGTCGTAGCTAGATATCCTTGCTGAAAACATAAATGCAAGCCAGCAAACCTGAGGGTGTGTGTGTATATATTAGCAAGGAGAACAAAATTCCTAGTTAAAAGTTGTTTCTTTTTCACTTAAACAGCTCAATAGGACGAAAATTCGCTGGCTTTAAGTTGGTGTTTTCCGAACGCCTCACGCTTGATTACACAAGTCCATTTTCAAACTTTTGATATATATATATATATATATATATATTTGACTAATCATCACGCGGGAGAGGCAAGACTTCCCTGCCATAATTTTCATCTCCAATGACGTTCCAAAAACAAATTGTGACTGTCTAGTTAACAGACATTTATCCGCCGTTAAGTTGACAGGAGGTCTTTAGTAATTTAGACAAGCTGAGTAGACATGTTAATACCACTGTTTCCAAGTCAATTCAATCATAGATATTTAATCGCATGAAGGTTAATTCTAAGTGCAAGAAGAGAGAAAAAAAATAAATAAATATAAAATTCACCGGCTTCTTCAAAAATAATAAGAAAAACAACGTAATTTCAGCTAATCAGATTCATTGGCAAAAATTAAAAAAAAATATATCAGAACTTAAAATACAGTGAAGAATTCTTCCTTGTTGGTGTAAGTACTTCTATGGCCAAAAAAACAGTTGAGCTAAAGCCATCAAAAACAAAAAATAAATATACGAATAGATAAATAGCTAAATAAATAAATTTATGAGAGAAACGATTTATTACGGGGTGATCCCATGGATTGTAGTCGTAAATATTGACGACTGGTAAAATCCGGTTCAAGAGGCAGTTCAGGTCTTGTCTTCTTCCTTCGAGCTTGTTATGAAAGATAAAATAAAACCAGCTCTTCTTCGGTAGGGTAAAACCGAAACCCAGGCGGCTGATCTTCTACCATTGTTAGAACTGATGATCTATCTCAGTTCTACCTCTTTTTCTTCGTTGATGGTGATTAATAAAAAAGTCAGTTGATTATGAATAAGGAGAAGAAAGACTCAGGCAACACAAATGAAAGAGACGGGTGTGGAAATGTGAACGGGAGGCACATGAGCTTACCTAGAAACCTCCGCCTCTTGTGAAAAACTGCCTTCTCAATCCAGTATTTATTATTATTATTATTTGGAAATTAGTCAAAATGGCGTTGCATGTAAATGCAATATTAATTATTTAAAAATTTTTTAAATAAAATGATAGTATTACATCAATATAAATAATATAATAAAATTATTTAATTAATAAAAAAATAAATTTATTTATTAATAATAAATAAAAAAATTAAAAATAAATTTTATATTTTTTTTATCATTTATTAAATAATTTTATTACATCCCTTATATTAATATAATAAAATTGTTCTATTTAATTTTTTTTAATTATTTTAATTTTATTACAAAAAGTGATGTTATTAGACCCTCAAAAATTTCTTTTACTCTATTTATAATTTTAATTTTATATAAAATTTTATAAAAAATAATAAATATATTGATTAAACTCACAGAAGTTACTTTTTGGTAAACATTATTTATACTCCAAATATTATATTTACTTCTTTTGTTAATTTAAAAATTTACTAATTTTTAATTTTTACTTATAATGATTTTTTTAAAAAAAAATTGTATGTTAAGTTCTATAAAATTCATACTGTTTTTTTTATTCTTCTGTTTGTAATTTGTAAAAAGATTATTATAATTTGAAAAATAATCATCATGTATTTATTGAAAGTTAAAATATTTACAGCAAAATAGCATGTTTTAACTAATAATTCATGAATAATAAAAATACTGCTAACATTGTATTTGAATGGATTATGGAATTTGAATAATAACAAAAAAAGAATAATAAGTTACATGTAATATTAATTATTTCAGTGATCTTTTGTGATATTTTCAAAGAAATCCTTTCAATGGACGGCCCAATGAAATTTAATATGCATTAGCTTGGAAATTATGCGCCACAGTTTCTTAATTAGTTTCCAAATTGATAGTATCAGAATTAACCAATGGCACTTCCTTTAAAATAAAATAAAGAAGAAGTTTAAAAATATTAATTGTGCAAACTTTTCGAGGAACCATTTGGATCAAATCATATTGAATTCATTGTTGAACTTGCTTGGTTTCTTCGTCTCTTCTTCATGACTACTGACGAATTTTCAAATTCACATTTTATCTCAATTTCATGATACCAATAAAGTTGGTAGTTTTATCAATAACAAATAATACAACAAAACTCACCTAACCTTTAGATTCCTGGAATTTCAGTCGGAAGAAATGGAGCAAAATTTTCTAGATGGTGAAATATGTTCTCTCATCTCAATGTCCTGCATGTGCATGTTGATCAATTTCTTTCGCAAACTACCACATTGTTTTGTCTACTTGTTGGAGAATTCTTTATTCATAAGCACCATAATAAGACAGTATTACTATATTCATAATTATTTTTATTTATTAGACATTACATATAATAATTAAATAATAAACATTAATTATATAATAAAATTAAGTATTTATTGTAGTTATGCTTTAAGAAACAAATAGAAGAACAATCGCTCCAAAAACATTCTTAACTGTGAAATTAAAATCTTTAACATTAAAATAAAATCAAATTTAAATTTTATTAAAAATTTTAATTTTCATTAAAAAATCAAAACTTTTAATACAAATTCAAAAACTAATTTATGTAGTAATTATAAAAAATTTCAAGAGTTAAGTTATATTATTTTTTCTTTTAAAAAAAGAAGGAAGATGAGGAAAAAAATTATAGCTTAGTTATGCATCCAAACATGGGAAGGTAGCCTGCTACTTCCCCCAAAGAGAAGGAAGCTTCAAGCAATATTCGCGAAGGAACTGTTAAATAATTAATGTTGGCGAAACTTAATTTGTTTTGAAAACTTTAAAGTCTATAACTTATAATGCAGTAGTAATTCACTTGTTTAATCAATAACAAGATATTTATATTAATATATTTTAACTTACAAATAATAATTTATAACACTATCGATTAATAGAATGCGACGATGTATTAATTTCAATTAGTACAAATGTTTTAATTATTTTATTTAACAAAATGGGTTGTTTTAACCTCTTATTAGACACATGGAATTGACTTAGAGGCAGCTAAAACGATAAAAAGTGTTGGAATTTCTTGTCTTGTTTTGTTGTCTTGCAAATCGTATGAAAAGGTTAGAAGACATAATGAAGCCAAAAGAAGTCAACAAATGCTTGACTCTCACTCTCATCATGGAATAATACGTTGGCAATGAAAAGTCGTGCTCTTTTTTCACGTGCTGTCTAATTACAAATAATAACAATAAATAAATAAATGTGTGTGGCCTGTACATTCCTTGCTGGTCACGAATGACTTCAAAAATCAACTCCATCTTGGGAAATTCAATTTCCATTTTCCCATTACACATCTAAATTTCTCACAATTGGAATTCGGTCATACTATTCTCCTTTAGAATACCATTCAAATTTGTTTGTATTAGTGGGTAATAAAGTTATATTTACTCAATGTTCATTGTTGATATTTGTTCTTAATTAAGCATTCAACGCGGTGTAAATAGTATTCCTTGAGTGAAATTTTTTTTGAAACCGGTTTGATCACTCTCTCAAAATCAAAATCATATCTCATCTACAATTTCTTGACCCTTAATAATCTTATGTTGAATTGAGGTACCCTTTTTGTTCTTTTTTTCATATGTAGAGCAACATCATGATTTACAGGTGAATTTATTAGTTGTTGGGACTCGGCTAGTGCCTTCACAATAGCTTTTTCCAAACTGTCAAAGGATGGAGCCCCAGAATCGGTTGGTTTAGCAAAGCATGATCTACAGGAAGATGCTGATACACAAAAAAAATAACGGATAGAACTTTTCAGGAAGCTATAGGGAATCCAAGTTGTATTAAACTTGCCGGAATTTTCGTCGAAAGAGATGGAGCAGAATTTCCTTGAAATTTTGATATGTCTCACTGTATACAGACATATACATGCATTTACATCAAATTAAAACACTTTAACAGCGACGGAGAAATATGTACACTCATGTCATTTTCAGCATGCATTCATTTTGTCAATACCTTCCTAAATTACTTAATTTTTTTTATCTGCTCTTTTGAAGACATACGAAACCTTTCAAAATAAGACAAATTTATATTATATGTATAATTGCAGTAAAATAAAATTATTAGGCGTTAAATATAAGTGAAATAGTGAATAATAAAGATTAATTGTCCAATAAAAATAGGTATATATTTTAGTTATTGCACAAAATTAATAAATAGAAATACACAGCATTTTCAAATTTATCTAATCTTAAAAATTAAAATTTATAATATAAAATTTAACATTAAAAATTAAAAGAAATCATTAATTTGAAAATTTTTGGCACGAAAGTTGAAATTTAAAACAAATTCGAAAACTCTTTTATAGAGTGCAAAATTCTTAAGAATTCTTGAATTTATGTATCAAAATTATGTTTGATTTATCATTTTTCCTTTTTATTTTATTATTATTTTAAAAAAAAAAGAAAAAAGAAAAGAGGAAGATAAGATAAGGTCTACCTAGCTAGTTAGGCGTGCAAGTATAGGAAGGTTGCGTGCTATTTCTCTCAAACTCAAGGAAGCTTCATGCAATATTCTCAAAGGGTTATTTTTTCTTAAGAAAAAAAAATCACAAATATTAAAATTTATTTTGACTTGAAAACTTTTAAGTCTATAATGCTCTACTTCTCTTGTTTAACTAATAATAAGGTCTATTTTACATTTGGGGTTTAGTAGACTCATATGTAATTCCTCAAATAACAATTAATTTTTGTGGTGTTCATGTTGACTAAACTTTTATTTGTAATTCAAGTAGACTCTCCATTAGTTAATAAGTTTTATTTGTGTAATTCGATTAGACTCTCTAATAAAAAACTTATTCATATAAATTATATGCATGACATTATATAACAATATCATGTGATCTAAATTTTTTTTCGTCATTAATAATATTAATTTTATATTTGTATTTAATTAATATTTATATATAATTATATTCTGAAAATTTATTTTTAATATATAAATTAAGCAACCCATATTGTGGCACCAAATTTCTTTCATGCCATTATCCTCAATTTCTTGCCAGGATTAGTAACTCATTTGGCAACTATTGTAATTGTTCTCTTACTGTAAAGAATATCATTAATTGTAACTTAATTTTTCATTAATTAACTTATATATATATATATATAGAGAGAGAGAGAGAGAGAGAGTTTTAAATAAGATTGTCCCATCTATATTAATTAATGTAGAAAGAAAATCATTATCATTTATAAAAATTTTAAAAATAAAAATAAAAAATATATTATTTCTTTAATTTTCTCACTTAAATAAATAAAATTCAACTTAACTTTTTAAATTTTCATAAATGGTATTAATTATATAATTTTACTATATCATTATATTATCATAGTTAATGTAATAGGATATTTTTACCTAAAACTTTTTGTATGGATAGAATATATAAATTCTTTACATTATCGGACATTTATAGACTATCTCTACAATTGTTGAATCACAACCATATTACACGAACAATTACGTAGTTACAATCATATTTAGATCACTTGAACTCAAAAAAGTGTGTAAGACAACTATTTATGAATTATTGTAGTCTTAAATTCAATACATCAATTAATTCACAAAATAATCATTATTAATGAGACAATAAATAAGGAGTGAAGTGATTTGATGAAAACAAATGAATAAATATAATTTGACATCTGTAAAGTGTTGCTAACTTCTTTTTATTTGATGTAATGTCGGCCAATTCAATAACTTATTAAAATCATCTGTTCGGATATAAATAAGTTGAATAAATTACGGGCATTCAAATAATAGAAAGACTCCATATATATATATATATATATATAACATGAATCATGGTACGTTTGGAATAATAGTTTATAAACGAGTTGTAATTTTTTGGTTTAAAAAAAAGAAAAAAAGAAGCGTAGTTACTTATTATTTGGAAGTTCATTTCAATTAACACAGAATCTTACAGTAACAATGTACCATTCTTCTTAATTTACTTATCAAATTTTGCCTAGTCAAAAGAAGTCAACGAATACATGACTCTTGCCCTCTCCTGCAGCAATACTTGGAATTGAATGAAAAGTCATGCAGTATTTTACGCTACATTATACAAGAATCCATGTGCGACTTTAGAAAACTTCTGCTGAACATCAAGTTTTTAGTTGGAAATTTAAATCCCATTTTCCAAGTTGCATAGAAATTTTACTTAAAACAGCTCAATAGGACAGAAAATTCGCTAGCTTTGAGTTGGTGTTTTCCGAAAGCCTCACGCTTGATTACACAAGTAGTCCATTTTCAAACTTTTGAGAGAGAGAGAGAGAGAGAGATATATATATATATATATATATATATATATATATATATACACACACACATTATATGTTTGACTAATCATCACGCGGGAGAGGCAACACTTTCCTGCCATAATTTTCATCTCTCATGACGTTCCAAAAGCAAATTGTGACTGTCTAGATAACAGACATTTAACCGCAGTTAAGTTGACGGGAGGTCTTTAGTAATTTAGACAAGCTGAGCAGACATATGTTAATGCCACTGTTTCCGAGTCAATTCAACCATAGATATTTATTTAATCGCATGAAGGTTAATTATAAGTGCAAGAAGAGAGAAAAAAAAAAAAAGCAAGAAGAGAGGAAAAAAAATTCAAGTTTTATAAATCTTTCAGAAAAACTTAAATTTGGATTCTAGAACATTTGAAGGGGATAAAAGATGTTATTGACAGAAAAAAATTTAAATTATTAATAAATTAAAATTTATTAAATTTAAATTTTAATAATTTTAAAATAATTTAACACCACGTAACCATAATAATAAATAATCTAAAGTAATTAAACAATTAAATAATAGACAAACAAATTTATTATCGAATAAAATTTTATAAAGAATTTTTCAAAAAATAAAAATTTAGTACAAAAATTTTCAAAACTTAAATCTAACTATTTTGACAAGTGAACTACTCTAAGTAATACAATCTTCATAATTTTAAAATTTATTTTTTTCTAAGAAATTTTTTGAACAACATATTTACAAGATTGAAACTCTAACCAAAATAATAATAATAACTCTGAATATTTTTCAGTCAGATTTGATGTAGGAAAATATGATAAATGACTCTCAAAAAAAATAATTAAACAAATCTCATTTTATAATAATAAATAAATCAAATAAAAACTACCCTTTTGAACTTAGAGAAGCTCTTTCTACTCAGAAAATCTAAAAACTTCCAAGGACCATCACAACATTAGTTTAAACATTGCCAAATATTTATATTTTTGGGACATCGCTCCAGCACCAACTGGACACTATGCTAGCTGCCTCGTAACTTGGCCGCTCGAGCATTAAGTTTGCACTTACCTCACACAAACTCAGTATTCAGTTCTCGAGTGCCAGGTTTGCGTTGTCTTGGCTCAAGCATTCTACACATCATGTCTACTATTCACTATTCACCGCAAGAGCATGAACTTGCCACTGAGATTCTGGACAACATCCTTGTTCTCCTGTTCGAGCACTAATTGATACCAGGTTCGCACAAGATTTTAATTTTTTTAAAAATTATTTTAAATTCAACTATTTTAACGCGAAATAAATTATGGGTAAATTTTTACAAATATTTACATTATCCATGTATGCAACTAATTATAAAATAAAAATTTTATAGTATAAATTAATATATAGTTTAACATTTTTATCATATATTTTATATATTTTTATTAATATAATAACTACTACAGTTAATTTTTTAAAAAATAAAATAAACATAAAATAAAATTTTATTAAATTAACACATAAATAATATAAGAAATTTGTCATTGTTAATTTTTTTTATATATTATTAAATTTGTCAAATATATACGATTGAACCGACTAATGAAGTAAACTTTCTATGTTCCAAAATGCATACGACGTAGAAGTGCCAAAATTTTAAGTCTTTTTTGTGGAAAGGTACAAAACTGAATAAATGAATTTCAAAGTTCATGCATGCGTCCAAGAGGTTTCAGTATATATTATTGTCAATAATTTGTGAACTTACAGAAAAATTGAAGTCTCTAAATGACTTCCCATCTTCAGAGAACGAGTAGAAATTGTCCATAACTAAGCAAATTATGGTCTTACACATCTGGGAAAGACTTTCGCGGCAGGACGTATAATCTTCCTACAGAGAGAGATTTAGTACCGTGGGTATATTATACCATCAGTATGCACATTTAGTAAATTTTCTTAATTTCTAATTTGTTAATAATTATGATGCTAAAAAATGTTTAAAATATATGATATATTTCAATTTTTATAATAAAATTTTTAGTCACATGACTTAATATTTGTATTAAAGATAAAATTTAATCAATTTATCTTTTAAATATTGATAAAAAATAGTAAATTTTAATAAATAGTTTAAATACTGTTGTTATAATCGTTATTTTTAAATTATTTGAATTTTTATTTTTAAGTTTAAAATTTTAAATCGAATGACAATTTAACATATTCACAAGATCGAAAAAAAAGACCAAAAGGACCGTGATGAAAAATTAAATAAATCAAAAAAGGTCAAGTGATAATTCAATATATTTGAGAGGTCTAGATAAAGGATAGAGGGTCAATCCTTACCTTCAAACTTAAAACTTGGCTTTTAGGTCAAATTAATTTAACAGATGCAAGAAAGATGGAGGTGGAAAATGTGAGAAATTAGGATGAAAAGCCCTTTGAAAATGGACTAGATTAAAATATAAACTAATTGCGACAAAAGTAAGCACATAGGGATGTCAAGTTAGAGAAATTGTATAATTTAAAATATTAAATTATTAAGTAAAGGTTTAACCTCATTACGGCAAACATATTTTAACAAACATACAAAAATTTTAGTCATAGAAATAAGAAATTTTTTCTTCAAATCAATAACGTAAAGTGATTTTAATAATATTCTTAGTAGCTAGCTAGTTCTTCTGGCAGATTTAATTTCTTACATTCTTGTAGTGAGCTACAATAAAGCAGCAGCTAGCTCATTTCAGCTGCAAATTCATCTCTCTAACCTTTTCTTAACCCGCAAAACATATCCAATTGCTCCCAGTCCCACCAAGGTTCATTGTTAGAAGTCATCACCATGTTCCTACTTTCTCCGTTTTGAGGCTGCTGGCCATCGTGGCCGTCTCCAGAGGATGAACTTTCCGGCGAGCTTGTTGTCTCCGCTGCCTTCATTTGAAAGATCTGACGATCAGATGACGTTGCAGCCTGATGATTAAGATGACAATCACCGCGATGAGCTACCCGTTGAGCCCTTGGTTCGCTGATTATAATTGCCGGTGCCGGACGTCGGTCGAATGCCCGCAAGCACTTTGATTTCTTGTACACTCGGCACAAACTGAATTCTGGCCTTACCTGAAAATGTATTGAAGGAAAGTGCATAAGAAATAGAACTATCTAAAATTTGTATTAAAAATAGTACTGGTGCATTGCAAATGATATATGGTAAAACAAGAGAGACTCATTTATGCTCTCCATTGATCTTGGAATACTTGTCTAATGTTGTATTTCATCATTCACTCTTTGAATTAGTTCATAAGATCTTACCTTAATTAGACTTCACTGGGGAGTTTCTACTGAAAAAAAAAAAAAAAGGATAGCAACAGAGCTATATTCATAAATTTAAGAATCGAATATCAAAGCATTTGTGGTTCATACCGGCGGAGTTGTACCAGTTCTAGAGATTGAGGCTTCTCCTTCAATGGCTTTGTATTCGTTCATCTTCCACTCGGTTTTTTTTCCAGTTGGAGCTCTTCCCTCATAGAAAACCATTGTTCTTTTCTCTCCGACCGCCCGATTTGATGAGTAAACAAAACCAGGAGACCCGGTAGCTTTCCAGTACCCGGCAGTCGTTAGCCGATTAGGTCTCCCTCCCCGGCCTTCATTCTCTTGCCTTGGAATGAAGAAGAACCATTGTTCGGGATCTCTATGGCACAGGTATTGTGAAAATTCTGAAAGCAAATAATAATTTTACAAATTACTAGTTATTTAACAACAAATAAAAATAGAAATGCCTATTTTTAGCTTATTTTAACATAAAACTCCATGTTTACTAGCTCTAATTATGTTAATTCCATACCCCTGTTTTACTCTTGCTGTTTGATCGTGTTGCCTTCAGAACAGGTTTGGCGTCTAGCTATATCAGGATATGGTTGATATTTACTCTAGAATTTTTTAAGGGATTTTCTTTTTGTTCTAGCATAATTTTTTTTTTCTTCATCTTTCATGATATAATTTCAAGAGAAGTTCAGCAACACATGATGAATTCTTCCTTGTTTTTGAAATCAATCAAAAATTCACCGGCTTCTTCAAAAATAATAAAAAAAACAACATAATCTGCAGCTAATCAGATTCATTGAAAAAGAAAAAATCAGAACTGAAAATGCAGTAAAGAATTCTTCCTTGTTGGTGTATATACTTCTATGGCCAAAAACACAGTTGAGCTAAAGCCATCAAAAACAAAAAATAAATATACGAATATATAAATAGCTAAATAAATAAATTTATGAGAGGAACGATTTATTACGTGGGAGATCCCATGGATTGTAGTCGTAAATATTGACGACTGGTATAATCCGGTTCATGAGGCCGTTCAGGTCTTGTCTTCTTCCTTCGAGTTTGTTATGAAGATAAAATAAAACCAGCTCTTCTTCAGTAGGGTAAAACCGAAACCCAGGTGGCTGATCTTCTACCATTGTTAGAACTGATAATCTATCTCAATTCTACCTCCTTTTTTTCGTTGAAGGTGATTAATAAAACCGCCAGTTGACTATGAATAAGGAGAAGAAAGGGAAGGAAGAAAAGAAAGACTCAGGCAAGACAAAGGAAAGAGACGGCTGTAGAAATGTGAACGGGAGGCACATTAGCTTCCGTGGAAACTTTGGCGTTTGGCCAAGGAAAAATTCTTAAACTAAATGGTTTTAAGGAAAAATTCTTAATCAAAATAGTTTTAACTTATAGTATTATTAACGTAATAAAATTAAATTATTTAATTAATAAATTAAATAATTTAATGGCAGTGGATACAAAAATTAATAAAAATTTTTATTATTATATTAATTAAATAATAAAATTTAATATTATTTTTTTATTCAATACTAATAAATATATTTTTCATAATCTTATTACCCGTAATAAAATTTTTTCTTTACGAACAATTGTCTTTTCACTTAATACATTAATTTTTTTTGAGATTATTAATTATTTTAATGTTATTAAGAAGAGTGATGTTATTGGACCTTCTAAAATTTTCTCTATTCTATTTATAATTTTAATTTTACATAAAATTTTATAAAAAATAATAAATATATAGAATTAAACCCACACAATTTACTTTTTCTTAAACATTATTTACAGTCCAAGCATTATATTTACTGCCTTTATTAATTTAAAAATTTACTAATTTTCACTTATAATATTTTTTATTTTTTAATTTGTATGTTAAGTTCTATAAATTTCACTCTGTTTTTTTTTAATTCTTCTGTTTTGTTAATTTGTGTTAAGATTATTATAATTGAAAAAATAATCATAATGTATTTATTGAAAGTTAAAATATTTAGAGAAAATTAGCATATTTTAACTAAGAATTCATGAATAATAAAAATACTTCTAACATTGGATTTGAATGGATTATGGGATTTGAATAATAACAGAAAAAGAATAATAAGTTACATGTAATATTAATTATTTCAGTGATCTTTTGTGATAATTTCAAAGAAATCCTTTCAATGGACCGCCCAATGAAATATAATATGCATTAGCTTGGAAATTATGCGTCACAGTTTCTTAATTAGTTTCCAAATTGATAGTATCAGAATTAACCAATGGCACTTCCTTTAAAATAAAATAAGGAAGAAGTTTAAAAATATTAATTGTGCAAACTTTTCGAGGAACCATTTGGATCGAATCATATTGAATTCATTGTTGAACTTGCTTGGCTTCTTCGTCTCTTCTTCATGACTGTGACCAATTTTCAAGTTCTCATTTTATCTCAATTTCGTGATACCGATAAAGTTGGTAGTTTTATCAATAACAAATAATACAACAAAACTCACCTAACCTTTAAATTTCCTGGGATTTCAGTCAGAAAAAATGGAGCAAAATTTTCTAGATGGTGAAGTATGTTCTCTCATCTCAATGTCTTGCATGTGCATGTTGATCAATTTCTTTCGCAAACTACCACACCGTTTTGTCTGTTTGTTGGAGAATTCTTTATTAATAAGCAGCATAATAAGACAGTATTACTATATTCATAATTATATTTAATTATTTGATGTTATATATAATAATTAAATAATAAACATTAATTATATAATAAAATTAAGTATTGATTGTAGTTATGCTTTAAGAAATAAATAGAAGAACAATTGCTCCAAAATCATTCTTAACTGTAAAATTAAAATCGTTAACATAAAAATTAAAATCAATTTTAAATTTTATTAAAATTTTTAATTTTGATTAAAAAATTAAAACTTTTAATACAAATTAAAAAATTAATTAATGTAATAATTATCAAAAATTTCAAGAGGTACATTATATATTTTTTCCTTTAAAGAAAGGAAGATGAGAAAGAAATTATAGCTTAGTTATGCGCAAACATGGGAAGGTAGCATGCTACTTCCCCAAAGAGAAGGAAGCTTCAAGCAATATTCGCAAAGGAACAGTTAAAATAATTAATATTGACCAAACTTAATTTGACTTTAAAACTTTAAAGTCTATAAATTATAATGCAATAGTACTTCACTTGTTTAATCAATAATGAGGTATATATATTAATAGATTATAACTTACACGCAATAATTTATGACACCATCAATTAATAAAATACGACCACGTGTCAATCTCAATTAACATAAATATTTTTGTTATTTTATTTAACAAAATAGGTTGTTTTAACCTCTTATTGGAGACATGGAATTGACTTAGAGTCAGCTAAACCGATGGGAAGTGTTGGAATTTCTTGTCTTGTTTTGTTGTCTTGCAAATCGTATGAAAAGGTTAGAAGACACATTGAAGTCAACTAATGCTTGACTCTCACTCTCATCATGCAATAATACGTTGGCAATGAAAATTCAAGCTCTTTTTTCACGCACTGTCTAATTACAAATAATAACAATAAATAAATAAATAAATGTGTGGCCTGTACATTCCTTGCTGGTCACGAATGACTTCAAAAATCAACTCGATCTCCAAGAGTATTTCAAGGTTTCAAGTGGAAATTCAATTTCCATTTTCCCATTACACATCTAAATTTCTCACAATTAGCATTTGGTCATGCTATTCTCCCTTAGATTAACATTCAAATTTGTTTGTATTAGTAGGTAATAAAGTTGTATTTACTTTATATTGTTGATATTTTATATTAATTAAACATTCAACGTGGTTTAAATAGTATTACTTGAGTAAAATTGTTATTTGAACCAATTTTGGCTAAAATCAAAATCATATCTTATCTATAATTTCTTGACCTCTAATAATCTAATGTTGAATTGATGTGCTTTTTTTTTTTTTCCATATATAAGGGACATAATGATAGTTAAATTTTGCACAAAAGTATGAATTGAGCTCAAATACTACTAAAAATACTCTTGATTATTAATACTTGTGTAATTACAAATCTGAGACCCTAAGAAAATTGAGAGAGAAAATATAGGTATATATACATGAGGAGGCTTGACAATCAAGTTAAAGACATATGATAAATGAAACTAAAAAACAAAGTATCCTTTTGGAATCAATCCAAGGCTAAGAGAGAATTTGCATATCATCCTTATTGAGTAAATAATGCTGGTGAAGACATCCGTTATACCTCAGGATTGAACGAGGAAAGAGAAGGTTTGTGTGTCTAACAACTACAATTTCAAAGAAATAAGAATGGGCTTGGTTGAGTTCTTTGGCTTTTGGACTTAAATGACTACAACCCATTAAGATAATACAAGCCTAAGTGTTTCAATTCCTTCCCACCCCCCTCAATAGGAACTCTTCTTTTTTTAACCTTTAGTTGATCTTTAAATGTGTTGAAGTTTTCTACACTGAGAGCCTTGGTAAAAACATCTATAATTTGATATTTAGAGAGAGCAAAATGAATTGCTAGTTTTTTATTGAGTACATTGTCTCTTATAAAGTGAATATCAATCTCTATGTATTTGGTCATTCTATGATAAACATAGTTAGAAGTTAAGGTAGCAGCATTTATGTTGTATGACCATATAATTGAAGGTGATCTGACTTGAACTTGTATTTCTAAAAGTTAACTTGAACTTGTATTTCTAAAAGTTAACAAGCTAAGTTCTACACCTACATGAGCTAAAGTTTTGTATTTTGTCTCAGCACTAAACTTAGTAATAACTTGTTGCTTCCTTGAACTCCATGAGACCAATTGCTGCCCAAGTAAACATAATAGCTAGAAATGAATCTTCTGTCATCTAAGCTACTTCCCCAATCAGCATATAAGAAGGCTATCAATTCCAGTTCATTAGACTTGTCGAATTTCAATCCAAAATGGTTGGTGTTTCTTAGATATCTCAATACTCTTTGGTAAGTTTCCAATGTAAATCAAAATATCACTCATGTATTAGCTTAAGGTGTTGACTACATAAGAGATTTTAGGTCTAGATAAAGTGGCATACTGTAAGTTACCTAACATTAATTTATACAAGGTTTTGTCTTCAAAAAGCTTGCCATTGCATCTGGATAGCATAGTACCTAATGCCATAGGTGTAAATGCTTGTTTAGAGTTTAACATATTTGTTTTTCTTAGAAGATTAGTAATATACTTCTTTTGACATATGAAAAGCATATTTAGTTTTCAAATAATCTCAAAACCAAGAAAATAACTCAACTCGCCTAAGTTCTTTAGGGCAAAAGTCTTGTTAAGGCCTAACACCAATTTCTCAATTTAAAGTTATTTGTTTCCAATTATAATGATGTCATCAATATAAATTAGTAATAAAATAATGCCTGAATTATCAACTTTGTAAAACAAAGAAGTATTTGACATATTATTTTTAAAATTTCATACTTATAAAGCAGCCTTTAACTTGTTAAACCATGCTTTAGGAGCTTGTTTAAGGCCATATAGGGTCTTTCTCAATTTGTACGCATGCACAGGTTTTGATGAATTGACAAAGCCTATAGGTTGATTTATGAATACAATCTCTAAAATTTCTCCATTTAGAAAAAGCATTGTTGATGTCAATTTATCTTAACTCCCAATCTTTATTTACTACTTAACTCAAAATTACTTTTATTCTAGATGATTTAATAATAGGACTATAGGTTTTGTGTAGTTAATTCTAAGTGTTTGAGTGAAACGCTTGGTTACAATCCTTGCCTTGTGTCTTTGAATGCTACCATATAAGTTTCTTTTAATTTTAAATAGCCATCTATAACGCACTATCTTTGTGTCAAGCTTGAAGGGTATGAGACCCTAGTTTTTGTTTATTATGACTATTTGTACTCTTCCTTCATGGCAATTCTCCATTTGGAATCTTTAAGCTTCTTCTTTATTTATTTGTATATTATGTTGAGTTGAATTTAGTGCTTTAGTTGTGTAGGTTTTTGGTTTAAATGTACCTACCTTGGTCCTAATTATTATAGGATAGGTAGGTAAAAGTTATGTGATATTTGTGCGCTGTGAGGCAGTACAAGTTTGAACTATTTGTTATAGTATGTTATTTTGAGATATCACAGTATCTAGTGAATGAGATGAGGTAATGATATGATTACAAACTTATTGTTAAATAGGAGAGGCATTGTCATTTGTTGGTGAAGAAATTGTTGTAGTTAAGACATTTACTACTAAAGTGTTTTTTTAAGCCTTTTAATGCCATTTACGCATTGAAAGGAAAGGTAATGATGAAAAGGATGATTTATTAACAATTTTAGAGCTTGAGATGAAAAAATTTGAATTAGCTTGGAATGGAAAAACTTATTCATTGAATACAATATTTCTAGCAATTTTTTTAGATGGATGCATATATAGGCATCTTTTGTAAAAGGGGCTATAGCCCATGAAAACACAACTAGAAGTGTGGAATTAAAACTTATTTTTGTTATATGACTATAGAGTGGGGTAACATTCACAACCAAATGTTCTAAGGAACTTAAGGTCTAGTTTTTGTTTCATGATCTGTTCATATGAGGAGATATGATTTAACATTAGTGTTGGAAGACTATTAATGAGGTAATTAATAATTAAAAGTGCTTCCCACCAAAATTTTAAAGATGTTGATGCTTAGGCTAATAATGTGAGTTTAGTTTTTGAAATGTGTCTATGTTTTCTTTTTATCATTCCATTTTAATGGCGAGTGTGTGGGTATGAATACCTAATTCTAATGCCATAATCAATAACATATAGTTTGAAAATTTTGAATTCACCACCCATGTCACATTGTATGACCTTAATTTAAGTTTCGAAGGTTTTTCTCTACTTGTGTCTTGAATTGTTTAAAGATTCTTAATGCGTCAGATTTCAAGAACAATAGGTAGATCCAGGTGAACCTAGTATAGTTATCTATAAATGCTGTTTAATATTTGTACCCATTTAGAGAAATAATAAGGGCAAGTCCTTAAAAATCAGTATATATGAATTTAAATATAGCTTTTGTTATTGTTTTATATGCTTGATAGTGCTTCTAATGCATTTGACCATATTTACAAGCAAAATAAAAGATTTAATACTAAAAAGAGAGGCTTTTTTTATTGATGTTTAGATCATTATAAGATGAAAGTATTTCTTTGAAAACATTAGCATTTGGATGTCCTAATCTTCAATGCTAGATTTTTAAGTTTTCTTTTGTTTTCAAGTTAGTAATCAAGCTTATAAGATTGGTTTTGCTATTTACAAATACATTTTTAGAAGATAAAGACCTAGACATTAAAGCTAAGTTGGCTAAACATTGAGATTTAGACACATGACACTTTAGTAACTTGTTGATGCCCTTTTTAGCAATTTCTTCCAATAGAAGTATCTACTTTTTCATGTCCTTAACTAAGTAGTGATTTTTATAGAATTCAATCACAATATCATTGTCAGTCATAAGTTTTAAGACACTTATCAAATTTTTAATAACTTGAGGAATATGCAAGATATTATTCAAAAGTAAAGGTTTTTGTGTGTGAGATGAAAACAACATGTCGTGTCTAATATGACTAATTGAAAGGTTTTGACCATTACCTATAGTGAGCTTCTCTTCACTTTGATATTTTGACTCAAGTTAAGATTTGTAAGTAAATTTGTAACATGATGACTTACTTTATTGTCCATGTATCATGAAGGAATAGCATTGACTTTTAGTGTAGCAATGCATATTGATTTTGATACTTGCATTGCTTGTTTGGTTGTTGAATCGATGCCGACAATTGATTGCAACATGTCTAACCTTTAAGCAGATTGGGCAAATTGGTTTTAAGCTTCCATTATTTCATACACCTATGTTCCTTCTTCGACCTCTTCCATTATCGTTGTTTTGTCTGTTTTGGCTTCCTTAGTTTTAGTATTTTGTCAGATTGTTGCTAGATTATGCTACATTTGCTATGATTTCTTGTTGATAGCCTGGTGTTGGTAAGACATTCCATTCATTCAAATGATTTTCTTAACTCAATAACATTAAGAATACTTTTTCAACATTTGAGGTTTCTAGTCTTGATGAAACATTTACTATAGTGAAATTATATTCTTGAGTAAAACCTTTAAATAGGTTTAGAATAAAATCATGATCTGATATGAAGTTGTCTGTAGTCTTCAAAGCCAAATAGACTTTTCATTTTTTTAGTAATACTTTGTACTTTTTATTCCCTCCAACTTGGTGTTAGTGATTAAGCTTCTTAGATTCAAGATTTTTTACACTGATTTTGCTAAAAAACTCTTCTTTAAGAGCCTTCCATAACTTGCATGATGATACACACTCTACAATTGTTGCCAGCATTGGTTCACTGAGTGTTGACGGAATCTAGCTCATGAGTTACTGGTCTAACTTTTTTTAGGTTTGGTATTCTAGGTTAATAGTTATGGAGATGGTTCTATCTTCATTGGTGGTTGTTTTGTATTTATTTGGAATGTCAATATTGTTATCAAGAAAATCCTTAAGGTCATTCCCACAAATTGAAGGAAGAACTTAGGATTTTTAAAAGAGAAAGTTTGCTTCATTAGGTTTAACGGTGTTGGGAAATGAAAGGTAACTAAAACAGTTGATTTGGTTTTGTAAGGGTGAGTTTTTTAAAGATTCAAAACTAAATTGTTGTGTGAAGGAAGCCATTGAGTATCAGAGATCTTAGCCTTTGATACAAAGTTAAAATTTGCACAAAAGAATAAATTGAGCTCAAATGCTACTAAAATTACTCTTAATTATTAATATTTGTGTAATTACAAACCTGAGACCTTGAGAAAACTAATAAAGAAAATACAAGTATATATATATTAGGAGACTTCACAATTAAGTTAGAGACATACAACAAATGAAACTAAAAAATAAAATATCATTTTGGAATCAATCCAAGGTAGAGAGAGAATTTTGTAGATCATTTGTATTGAGTGAATTACACTAGTAACAGCATTTGTTGTACCTCAGGATTTAACGAGAAAAGAGAAAGTTTGCATGTCTAATGGTTACAATTTCAGAAGAAGAAGAGTGGGCTTGGATTGTGTTCTTGGGCTTTTGAACTTAAGTAATTATAGCACACTCAAATAATACAAGCCTAAATGTTTTAATTATAATATAAGTGAATTTATTAAAATAATGTTTGTAGTTATTGAGGCTTGGCTAGTGCCTTCACAATAACTTTTTGTCATGTTACTTACTACTTGCATATTATGTACTAAATTATTCTTAAAAAATTATTAATTATTTAGAAAATATAGATAAATGTTGTTCATTTTAAAGTTTATGATACAATTGAATATCTTTCTACAATGCTTATATTGTGACCAATGTTTTCAATCTCAAGAGATTTATACCATCTTTAAGTAGGTTTATTTCTATTTTAATTTTATTGGACTAATGTTATACATGAAATGACTTACTACATTAATGTAGTATTTATAGTTTGAATTTTTAGATGAAATAATTTATTGAAGGGGTAATTTCATATATTTATCCTAAAATTTTACAAAATTACACATAAATATAATTTTTTTAAAAGGTAACATAAAGTATCCCTTAACACTAAAATTATTGCATTTGCCTGTTAGTTATAAAACGAGTAAATAATCTTACATTTTTAAATAAATAAAATCTCTTCCACCTTCTTCTACAATGCTTATATTATGACAAATATTTTTGATTTTAAGTGATTTATACAATTTTTAAGTAGGTTCATATTTATTTTAATTTTATTGAACTAACGTTATACAAAAATAGAATTATTATATTAATGTAGTATTCATAGTTTACATATTTAGATGAAATAATTTTATTAAAGAGCTAATTTTGCATATTTCTCCTCAAATTTTGTGAACTCACACAAATATATAAATTTTTGTAGAACCAACATAAAATATTCTTCAAAAATAAAATTATTATAATTGACTGCTAGTTGATTAAAGTAATAGTAAAATAAATAAAATAACTTTACTTTGACCCTCCTCCTCCTCCTCCTCCTTCTTTTGATGATATCATGGTCTTGAGGTGTCCTCAAATTCTTTCTTACGGTCTCAACAAAGCCGGGGATCTTTCTATTATGGTTGTAATTTAACTTTTTTGGAGTTTCATATATCCTTTGGCATTCAAGTTTCTCCCTGTTTGACATTGCATTTGAAGTTTGGGAGCAGTTCATTAATGTTGTTTACTTTTGTTTGTTTTTGGCGTCAAAAGAGGAGCAGGAAAATAAAGGAGGGTTGTATTGACATGTATTATTGTTTGTTGGAGGATCAATTTCTTATCAGTGTGAAAAAATGGTTGTTTTGAGGAAAAGGGATCACTGAGATCTGTCCTTTGGATTGTTCTTTTGCATCTTTTTTTTATAAGAGCTATTCACTACATCATTGTCCCATAAATTGTTGTTTTTCTTCTTTGGAAGATGCTATTAAGAAAAATACTGTGATGTTATCTAGTCCATCGTGCCTCCCACACCAAGTATGCTCTTTTTTTCATTAAAAAAAAAAAAAAAAAATTCTTTGACCAATCTCACGAATCAAAAGTGCTTTGATGAACATTATGCCTGCTGTGCTCGTAAAAAATAATATTTTTGTGCCTTCAAGGAGGAGGAAGAGATTTGATTTTTTTTATTTATTCATTTATTTTTAAAAAAATAAAATTATTTTAATTGTTTTACTGAAATTTAATTTTTTTTATTTATTCATTTATTTTTTGTAAAATAATTATTTTAATCATTTTATTGTTATCATTAATCAATTAACAATTAAATGTAAAAATTTTATTGTTGAGTGTTAGTTTTGAGAAAGTTTGTATTTACGTATAATTTATTTAAACTTTGAAGAAAATAAATGAAAATATTCTTTTTATAAAATAATAATTTTTTTTCAAATTTAAAAGTTAACATAATTTTAAAAATATAAACTCATAAGAAACTTATTATAATAATTAACTCATAAAAATAAATGACACTTAATCATAGATTTTAAGAATTTAAAGTAATGTAAAAGTGAGTGAGTACAAATCAACTCTACTCTAAATTACGTGAGATTAGGGTTGTGCAACATGGGCAATAGGCCAATACAATTCATCAAATTTTTAACTATACATCTTTTGTTTTATATTAATTGAGTCATATTATAGTACATGTATATGTATAGCACGTTCCTTCACTTTTCCGACTCTTTCATTGTAATCTCCACCTCCACTATTTTTATTCTCCAATTTTTCCTTTTCATACCCTTGCTCTTATTTGATTCATAACTCTCTAATATATCTTAATTTCGGAAAAAAATTTTAGAAATAAATCTTAAAATTTGATAAGTTTAATTATTAAATAAATTGCACCAATATATATATTACGTTTCAATAGTTGTTTATGGAATATTTTGTAGAAAGTGGACGTAGATAATATAGGTCTTCCGCTCGTGGCAAGTTTACAAATTTAACGGAGTAGGTCTCGGGTCTCTTGAATTACATGAATTTCAGTAGGTTCTGCCTTATGATGTGATGTAATAGTGTTAAGATTTATTGGAATCTCTCATCCCACCATTTTTCAAAAATTCAATGTGATAAATTAAGATTTTAATTATCTGATTAATTAATTATAAAGGAAAAAAAATGCTTCGATCCAAGAAACTGAAATTATAAGGATCGTAAAAAGGGAGGACAAAGATTGTTCCTTTTCTTATCATAGCCATTTTCAGAAGCAGAAAGTTATGCACATCAAAACAGTGTGTCCATGGTAGAGAAATACGTTCTCTCATCTCAAGCAAGCAAGCATGCATGCATGCATGCATGCATGTTGATCAAATACTTTCCCAAACTACATCATCATTGAGTCTGGTTGTTTGGAGAATTCTTTATTAATATGGACTTACAACATTTTTAATGAGACAAAATTTATATTATGCTTAAAATTAACATAACATAATTTTTACTTTAAGTATTATAAATAAAAGTGTTAAAGGTTCGGTATTTTTATTAAAATTTCAGCTTTAATTATGTAAAAAATTTCATGCAAGCCAGCCAACCTGAGTATATATTAGAGAAGAAAACAAAAATCCTGTCTCAAAATTGCTTCCTTTTCACTTGATCAGCAACACAAAAGGACAAAAATACTCCGACTTTAAGCTGCTGTTTTCCAAGGGCCTGACGCTTTAGTACACAAGAAGTCCATTTTCAAAGTCTGAAACATGTGAAATATATTTAACTGTTCATCACGCGGGAGAGTCGAGACTTTCTGCCATTTTTTTGGGCACCAATTACGTTACAAAAACAAATTGTCATCGACTAATTAACAGACATTTAACCGCCGTTAAGTTGATGGGAGGTCTTTGCTAATTTAGATAATCTTCTGTCGATCTGTTATTTAACCAAACTGCGAAGCAGATATACTTTAATAACCCTTTTTAGAGTAAAAAAAAAAAAAAAAACTTAAGTAGCAAGTTCAAGTGTTGAACGGTATACATTTATTTGTATGCATATTAATTATTAGCTATTTTAGGTCAAATTTTATGTTAACTTATTCTATACGAAAATAGTTGAGTTTGAATAAATCTTTAAGTGATAAACAGTATCATATGAACAATACTAGCAAACAGTGTCGTTGAATAATGCACAATGTACAGCTCGAACGATAAATAGTACCTTATAAGTGAGTATGATCAAAATAATGAATAGTACTAGACGCCAAGTCAACACCAACTCGACACTTGAGCAACCAAATTTTTTGGAGAGCTCATTGAATTAGTGCCAACTTCTTGCTCAAACAATGAATAGCAAATATAAACAGTATTATATTTATAAATTAGTAACTGTAAGTCAAGTCATTGCCAGCCTAACACTTAAATAGTAAACAGTAATAGTGCATAAAAATATAAATTTTCTTAGATGTTTAACATAATTTTTATGATAATCATTTTATATTTTTAAGTTTTTTAAGTAGACAAATTTTTTAAAGTTTAAAAAAAAAATTATTTTTTATTAAAAAAATTAATTTAATTTCTTTATCAGAATGAAAAACACATTAAAAATGGACTAGATTAAAATATAGATTAATTACGACAAAAATAAGCACATAAGGATGTCATGTTAGAGAAATTGTTTAATTTAAAATATTAAATTATTAAATAAAAGTATTACTGCAACCAAATTTTAACAAACATACAAAAATTTTAGACAAAAATAATATTTTTTTTTCTCAAATCAATAACGTAAAGTGATTTTAATACTAGTCTTACTAGCCAGCTAGTTCTCTGGCAGATTTAATTTCTTACATTCTTGTAGTGAGCACCACTAAAGCGGCATCCGACTCATTTAAGCTGCAACTATATCTCCCTAACCTTTTCTCAAACCGCAAAACAAATCCAATTGCTCCCAATCCCACCAAGTTTCATTGTACTAAATCATCAACGTGTTCCTAGTTTCTCCGTTTTGTGGAGGCTGTCCGCCGTGGCCGTCTCCAGAGGTCGAACTTACAGGTAAGCTTGTTGTCTCTGCAGCCGCCATTTGAACGGTCTGATGATCAGATGACGGTGCTGCCTGATGACGAAGATGATTAGCACCGTGATTCGTTACAAGTTGACCCCTTGGCTCTTTGATTATCAGTCCCGGTAGCGGACGCCGGTCGAATGCCCGAAAGCATTTTGCTTTCGTGCACACTCGGCACAAACTGAATTCTGGCCTTACCTGAAAATATAACGAAGAAAACTGTATTAGTAAATAGAACTATCTAATATTTGTAATAAGAATAGCACAGTTGCATTGAATGTAATTATATGGTACAACAAGAGAGACAGATTTATGCTCTCCATTGGTCTTGGTGTACTTGTCTAATATTGTATTTCAACCTTGACTCTTTGATGCTGATACTACCTAACCTTAATCAGACTTCACTGGGCTTTTTCTACCAAAAAAAAAAAAAAAACCTGATGATCAGCATCAGAAATTTCGAATCCTTCAAATTTATTAGACATATCCAATGATTTATTAATTTACTTAAATTAATTGGCTATATTTGTAAACTGAAGAATCGTATATCAAAGCTTACGTGGTTCTTACCAGCGGAGTTGTACCAGTACCAGAAGTTGAGGCTTCTCCTTCAATGGCTTTGTATTCGTTCATCTTCCACTCAGTTTTTTTTCCAGTTGGAGCTCTTCCACTGTAGAAAACCATTGTTCTTTTCTCTCCTATAGCCCGATTTGATGAGTAAACAAAACCAGGAGACCCAGTAGCTTTCCAATATCCGGCAGTCGTCAGCCGATTAGGTCTCCCTCCCCGGCCTTCATTCTCTTGCCTTGGAATGAAGAAGAACCATTGTTCGGGATCTCTATGGCACAGGTATTGTGAAAATTCTGAAACCAAATTATAATTTCATAAATTACTAATTATTTAACTGCAAATAAAAATAGCTAAAAATGCATATTACCAACTTAATTTAATCACAAGACCTCCACGTTTCCAGCCCTAATTATGTTAATTCTATACCCATCTTTTATTCTTCTTGTTTGATAGTGTTACCTTCAGAACAAGTTTGGCAACAAGCTATATCAGGATGTAGATGATATTAATTCTACGACTTTTCAAGGGATTTTCTTTTTGTTCTGCATAATTTGTTTTTTCATCTTTCAAGACATAATTTCAAGAGAAGTTCAGCAACACATGATGAATTCTTCCTTGTTATTGAAATCAATCTAACATTCACCTGCCTCTTCAAAAATAATAAAGAAAACAGCATAATCATCAGGTAATTAGATTCACTGAAAAATAAAATCAAGAGAACTTAAAATACAGTAAAGAATTCTTCCTAGGTGTTGTATCTACTTCTATGGCCAAAAGTACTGCAAGATCTTGCAATTTAATGCAAGTTATATATTTGATCAGTTCTTGCTATTTCTTCAAAAAGCAAAAACAAATATATGAATATATAAATAGATAAACAAATAAATTTATGAGAGAGAGAATTTATTACGTGGGAGATCCCATGGATTGTAGTCGTAAATATTGACGACTGGTATAATCCGGTTTATGAGGCGGTTCAGGTCTTGTCTTCTTCCTTCGAGCTTGTTGTGAAGATAAAATAAAACCAACTCTTCTTCGGTAGGGTAAAACCGAAACCCAGGTGGCTGATCTTCGACCATTGTTAGAACTGATAATCTCTCTCAGTTCTTCCTCTTTTTCTTCGTTGATGGTGATTAATTAAAACGTCATTTGATTATTTATGAGGAGAAGAAAGAGTTAGGCAAGTAAGCAAAACAAATTAAAGACATGGGCGTTGAAATGTGAACGGGAAGCACATGACATTAGCTTACCTGGAAACTTCCCCGCGTTTGCGAAGACCTGCCTTCTCAATCCGTCCATTAGTCTTTTTGGAATTAGTCAAAATGGGATTTCCATGTAATATTAATTATTCTGATTTTACAGAAAAGAGTGATGTTATTGAATTCTCTTAATTTCCTTTAAAATCCAATCCCTTCTTTATATATAATTTTAATTTTATGTAAAATTACATAAAAGACAGATAATTGAATTAAACTCACACAATTTACTTCTTGTTAAACACTACCTAAACCCCGTGCATTACATTTACTACTTTTGTTAGTTTAAACCTTCACTTACAATACATTTCTTCTTTTTAAAAAAAAAAAAAAAAAATTAAATAAAAATATAAATTTATTGTTTTTAACAAATTCAAAAAATTTTACTAATTTTTAACTTCTATTTACAACAAATTTTCTTTTCTCCTTTATATTGTATTTTAAGTTCTACAAAATTCTCACTCTATTTTTATTCTTCTATTTTGTTGAAAGATAATTACAATATAAAAAAATAACTATCATATATTTATTAAAAGTTAAAAAAATTTAGAAAAAAATAACATATCTCTACTAAAAATATACGAATAATAAAAATATGTACTTTTGACATTGGGTTTGAATAAATTATGGGATAATAACAAACAAAAATAGAATTACATAGAGTTTGAATTAATTATGAGGTTTGAACAATAATAATTATTATAATGATGAAATTTATAAAAAGAATATGGTTGATATAGGTTTGAGGAATAACAGTAATAATAAAAAGAAGAAAATTTATGTAAAATATAAATAAATAAATAAGATTATTTTTTTGAAATTAATAAGGTTATTTAAATTTTTTTTTCAATTTAAGAATTATCAGAATCCCTCTTGTTCTTTTTTTTTTTTTAAATTTTAAGAAGAGGGATTCTAATATCATCTATCACAAGAACAACTTAAATCATCTTTGAATAAAATTTAAATATTAGAAGTTGGATAAAATTGATTTATATTGATATAATATGTGCCCAACTAATTACCTTTCTGTTTGACATATTTCAACGGAGTAAACACAACTACAGCTGCCCAATGAAATTAATTGCGTTGGCTTGACAATTGTGCAACACAGTTTTTAAATTGAATCAAGATGCTCTTTAATTTATTTTTTAAAATTTAATTAAATATTAATGTGTGATATAATTAATTATTTTAAATATTAAAATTATTTAATTTAAAAATAAAAAATAAAAAATTATATTAAATTAATTTTAAAATTGACAGTATAAAAATTAATATTTTTTAAAAAAAAATAAAAATACAAAAATAATAATAATAATTATGCAAACTACTCGAGGACCCATTTGAATTAAATCATATTGAATTCATTATTGAAGTTGCTTGGCTTCTTCGTCTCTTCTTCTTGACTTCTGACCAATTTTCAAATTCTCATTTGATCTCAATTCAATGCGCAAATAAATCAAGTGGGGTTTGTCAATACCAAACAAAAAAAACCTCATAATTTTTCCCGGAATTTCAGTCGAAAGAAATTGAGCAAAATTTCCCAGAAACGTTAGGATATGTCTCGCTATATACATCAAATTAAAACTCTGTGCCAATGATAGGAGACATATCTGCTCTCATCTGAATATCATGGATCTGCATGTTCATTAAATTGTTTCGTAAACTACTCCATAGTTCGGTCTGCTTGTTGGAGAGTTCTTTAGTTATTAGCACCACAAATTTTTTTCATTTAAGACAACATTACTATAGTCTTAATTATCTTTATTTATTATAAGTGAATAATAAATACTGATTATATAATAAAATTAGGTACTTATTGTAGCCGTGCTTTCATAACTAAATAGAAGTAAAATCATTCCAAAAACATTCTTAACTGTGAAATTAAAATCTTTAACATAAAAATTGAAATCAATTTCTAATTTGCATTAAAAATTTTAATTTTGATTAAAAAAATTAAAATTTTTAACACAAATTCAAAACCTTATTCATATAGTAATAAATTATTAAAGATTTTCAAGAGTTATGTTATATTATTTTTTTTAATAATTTTTTTTTAAAAAAAAAAAAAAAAAAAAAGAAGGAAGATGAGAAAAATTTCTAACTAGTTATGCATGCAACCATGGGAAGGTTGCCTGCTACTTCCCTCAAAGAGAAGAAAGCTTCATGCAATATTCTCAAAGTCTATAAATTATAATGCAGTAGTACTTCAATTGTTTAACTAATAATAAGTTCTATCTATATTATAGATTTTAACTTGCACATAATCATTTATGACACCATCGGTTAATTGTGTACGACCACATAGCGTTCTCAATTGCCATAACTATTTTAATTATCTTATTTAACAAGATGGGTTGTTTAAACATCTTACTGGATACGTGTAATTGACATAGTTTCGGCTAAAACGACAGGAAGTGTTGAAATTTCTTGTCTGTCTTGTTGTTTTGCAACAAACGTATGGAGAGGTTAGAAGACTAATTGAAGTAAAAAGTAGTCGACAAATGCTTGACTCAAATTCCCATCTCATCATGCAATTTAATTGTACGCTGGCAATGAAAAGTCATGCACGCGCTATCTAATTAGTAAATAATAATAATGAAAAAAAGGAATCCCTTTGCGGCCTGGTCTAGCCTATTCAATACGTTGCAGGTCACCAATGACTTCAAAAATCAACTCGTATCATCAAGAATAATTCAAGATTTCAAGAGCAAATTCAATCTCTATTTTCCCAGTTCACATCTAAATTTCTCCTAATTAACATTCAGTCGTACTATTTAATCTATTATCAATCAAGTATGATATTATGATCTTCGATCTCAAGAGATTTATATCATCTTTAAACAGGTTCATATTTGTTTTATTTTTACTGGACTAATGTTGTACAAGAAAAGACTTCTTGTATTAATATAGAATTGATACTTAAAAATTTAAATTTTTTATTAAATAATTCTATTAGATAATAAATTTTTTTTCAAATTTAAAAATTATCATAAATTTAAAAAAAAATAGTAAGAAAACCATTATAATAGTTAGCTTATACAAATGAGTTAGATTTATTTGATTGATTTTAATAATTTCAAGTAACATAAAAGTGAATGAGTGCTAATTAACTCTCCTCCAAATTACACGAGATTAGGATTGTGGTCAATACAATTCATCAAACTTTTAACCATATGCCCTTTTCTTTTATTAATTAGATCATATTATAGTGTGTGTATATATTTATGTATTTGTATGTATAACACACTCCTTCAATTTTCACTTTTCAACTCTTCATTGTAATATCTAACACTATCATTTTTATTGTCCATTTTCTTTTTTCATATCTTTCCCTTCTGCGGAATCATAACTCATACAATATATTCTAATATCAGAAAAAAAAAAAAGAAAAAAAAAAACTTAAAATTTGATAAGTTCAATTGTAAAATAAATTATACTGTCATTACTATTATCAATGAAATATTTTATAAAAAAGTTGGCTTATTAAATTATACAAATTTTTTTTTTTAAATAAAAATTTTCTTTTAATATTTTGTATCCTAAATTTTAAAAATTTAATGACACATAAATATGAAAAACAATAAAAAATTTAAATTTTATTTTAATTATTTTTTTTTAATTTTTAATAAATAAAAAATAAATAAAAAATATAAAAAAAACTAAGAAACCTTCCCTCACGGCAAGTTTATAAATTTGATGGCAATAGGTCTCTTGAATTCTATGAATTTCGTGGCTATTGCCTTATGATGTGACAGTGAATATGATTCATTGGAATTTCTCATTTCCTTTTCACATTTGTTGGGTGCATTTTTCAAAAAATCGGTGTGATAAATTAAAAGTTTATTTATTTAATTAATTATAAAGTAAAAAATGCATCGATGGAAGAAACTGAAATTACAAGGAACGTCAAAGAGAGGAAAAAGATTGTTCCTTTGCTCGTTATAGCCATTTTTACCAGCAGAAAGCTCGCTTAACAGCCAAAATTGCTATAAAAAAAAAAAAAAAAAGAACAGTGGAACGAAAATAAGGAAAGTGGAAGGATTCTGGTTTTAAAATAAATTTCAAAGTAAATATATGTTAATACCCCTTTTTCAACATCACAAAAAGGCAAATTAAATTATTTATGTGAACATATAAGAGATCTCCGATCAAATCGATTGTGGGTAGATTTTCATAATTACTCAATTATCCATGTTTGCCAGTAATTAAGCATAAAATGCAAAACTTATAATACTAAATATAAAATTTTACATTCTATGTACCTTATAATTAGTCTCAAGTTATTACAAATTGTTTGTATATTATCACAAATTTAACGTTGTATTAATGTTTCGTTATCTATACTGAAAACAAATGTAATGTATGTTATAGTCAACGGATTAACTTTCCGGGGAGCTTGTTCTATCTGCAGCCTCCATTAGACATAGTCTGATGATCAGATGACGCTCCTGCCTGATGACAAAGATATCGTCACCGAGATGAACCATTCGTTGAGGCCCTGGCTCACTGATTGTAAGCCCCGGCGGTGGACGCAGGATGAAGGCCCGCAAGCATTAGGATTTCTTGTGCACTCGGCAGGAGCTGAATTCTGGCCTTAGCTGTAAATATAATGAAGAAAATTGTGAAGTATTAGAGGAACAGAAATATCTAGAAATGGCACTGGTGCATTGAACGAGTTTCTTCTAAAATGAAAAAGGTATACTATTATGTTAGAATAGATAATATAATAAAAAAAAATTTATTATATTAATTAAATATTAATCTCACTTTTAATTAATGTGATAGAAAAATTTACGAGTATTTTAATTTTTTATATTTACCACTAATAAATAAATCTATTTCACTCTATTAATTAGTCGATTATATCACATCACTGACGTGGTATGATCGTTTCACATAAAAAATTTTTAAATAAAAAAATATAGAATAATCTTGTTTACATACACAATAAATTTAATAAAATTTTGGTGCATATAATTTATTTTCAAAATTATCGAACAAATTTTTATATTTATAAATAAATAAATTTACACATAATATAATATTATTGATAGTAATTGTACTAAAATAAAAATAGTTTAGTTATCCCATAGTTAATTAATATTGAGCCCTTGTTTACTTCATTGGCTACATAAATTGAAGGATCAAAGATAAAAGCTTAAATACATATAGTTACACCAGTGGAGTTGCATCAGTATTAGCAGATGTAGATACTTCTCCTTCAATGGCTTTGCATTCATTCATCTTCCACTCGATTTGACGAGTAAACAAAACCAGCCGATTTGGTCTCCGTCCCCTTGCTTCTTTATCTTAATTTAAACCATCAAACTTCAATATTTTTAGGGTTTTATCTGAATTCTTTATATTTCTAGGGCTCTTTGCTTTGAATTCTATGAAGTGTCATGAAATGCTATCCAATAAGATTGTCCTTGTGTCACTGCATTTTCTCTTGATTAGTATATTAAAATTAACTCTAAAACTTTGAATTTCAGTGCTCATGTATATGATGACTTAGCTTACTAGTTCTGATTGAAGTATGCAAGAAGAATCAGTCGTGATAATTTCAAAGGAACACTTTGAGTGGACTTGAAACAACCAAAGTTGCCTAATGAAATTCAATTTGCATTTGCTTGGAAATTTCTCAACACTGTTTCTTGAGTTTCGAAATTAACAGTATCAGAATTAACCATTTACTAAATTATATGAGCAAACTATTCGAGGACCCATTTGGATCAATCTAATCATGTGTTTCTGAAAACAAACAAGAGTCATACAAAATTCATTATTGAACTTGCACCGCTTCTTCTTCTCTGCTTCTTGACTTTGACAAATTTTCATATTCACATTGTATCTCTTAGTCACTGTACTAATAAATAAAGATGGTTGGTTTATCTATAACAAATACAACAAATTGATCTTACAGCTAGAACTTTTCGGAGAGCTATAGGATATACAGTTAATTTTAAATTTCCTGGAAAATCAGTTGAAAGAGATGGAGCAATCAAAGTTCCAAGCGATATGTATGTATACATCAAATTTAAACACTGTGTCAATGATGGAAAAATTTGTTATGCATGAATGTTGATAAAAACTGCTTCATTTTTTTGTCTACTTGTTGGAGAATTCTTTATACGTAAGGACCCCAAATTCTTTAATAAGACAAAGTTACATTATATTTACAATTATCATAATATTGAACATTAAACATTAAATATAAATAAGAAAAAATTAATAAACATGAGTTATAAAATAAAAATAGAGAAGTACAATAGTTTTAAAAATTAATATGCCTTATTAAGCTTAAAAACCATGATTCTTATTTCTTATTAAGATTAAAAAAAAAAAAAGGTCATGAGGAAACAATGGAAATGTTTAAAAACTAACATACTCCTACTTAAAAAAAAAAAAAAAAGGTTTTACCTTTTTGAATTATGTGGATTTTTTCTTTTAATAAAAAGTTAAAAAATTATTAATAATTGATCATTTTGTATAGGCACTTCTTGTTCCTATAACAACAATAGAATATACATTTTTAACTATAAAAATTATTAAAATAACATCTCGTAATAAATTGGACAGTAATTTTTAACAATTTGTATAGTTATATAAATAAAATATAACTTTTCTAGAGTATTCATTCATGATTAATATTAGATGAGTTTTATATTTTAAAAAATTATACACCACAATTTTAATAGTTTATTAATTTTTTTTATATTGCATATTTGTATTTCGTTGTCATCATTTTTATTTAGCAAAATTTTTTATTTTTACATTAGTATTTGATATTTAGTATTTTTATTTCAAAATAATTATGACTTAAGAACTGTTGCACCTCAATATCAAACAAAAGTTTAATGTACTATAAATTTTACTAAAATGTCAATAACATAAAAAAAATAAAAATAAAAAGAAGACTCTCATATTAATTATATGGATCAAATATGGTAAATTTAATAAAAAAAAAAGTATTAATTTATTAAAAAAATAATAGTTTATGACATGATCCCGTTAATTAATCATTTGTAACTCAAAATTGTTAACCTATTTTTTAAAATTATATTATTTTAACAAAATGGGGTTGTTTAAACATCTTACCAGAGATATGAAATTGACGTAAATTCAGGTAAATCGACAGAAGTATTGAAATTTCTTGTCTTCATCTTGTTTTCTTGCAAATCGTATAAAAAGGTTGGAAGACATGAAATCAACAACAAAATACTTGACTCTCACTCTCAATCAAGCAGTGTTATTATTCCAGAATCCTTATGTGGGTCACCTTAGAAACTTTTGATGATCTTCAAGAATATTTCAAGATTTTATTTTCAAGTTCACATTTAAAATTAACGTAATTAACACTCAGTCATACTATATTACTTTTGAATATCTTTAATATTTATTTGTATTATCGTGTAATATCCTGTTATATTTACAATATTATGAACATAATACTAAATATAACATTTAACATTCATTGTTGATACACAATTACAATTATTATAAATAAAGTATTTACATCAAATATTATGTATATGTCATATTTGTTAATTATTAAAAATACAACTTTATTTTAGTAAAACTTTTATTTAGATGCGGATTGATCATTTTTTCAAATCAAAATCATATCGTTTCACTATGCATATATACAATTTCTTAACCTCTAACAATCTCATGTTACATTACTGTATATTTTTCTTATTTAGAAGGAGGGGCATCGTGACATACAATTGTTGTCTATTTCTTAGTTTGCCTTCAAAGATTTTATAACAATTAGCATATTAAAATAAATGGCATATTGCTCTTGCAAAAAAAAAAAAAAAAAAAAAATTAAACGGTTTCATATCAACTAGACTATCCTTTAAGAATATTAGATTTATTTCAGTAACTTAAAATTATTATAAATATGAGTGTTAATTAATTCAACTAGTAAATTAAAGGGAATTAGAGTTATGTAATATAAATTCATGTAACTCAACAAATTTTTTTATTAGATTTTTTTTTAACTTACTAACCATGTTTTAATTTTCGTTAAAAAAAATTAAGAAATGAAACTTAAATAAATTTAATAAATCAAAAATAAAAATGTAAATATTTAATTTTTTAAAGAATAAATTGTGTGGCTCTAATATTCCAAAATTTGTGTGTGGAATAGTCAGAGAAAGTGGACTTATTTATTTGTACAGGTCTTGAATTAAAGGAATTTTCGTGGGTATTGCCATGTGATTGTTATACTGAATTATGATTATATTTGATGATTTTATTCTCCCCTTTCACATTTGTTAGTTGAATTTTAAACTTGAGTTTGTTCCGAAACTTAACATGTAAGATCACATGTATTATACACTAAAATAATTTTTAAAATAATTTATCATACTATTTCACTTTTTTTTTTTTTAAAGAATAATTGAAGTAAAATTTCAGAGAACTTATATTTAAAGGGAGGGTAGAAATTTGTCCAATTTAAACACTAAAATCTGGCTGTCCCATAATTGAAATAAATCAGGGGAAGCTTATCAAATTGCTCAATTTGTACCTAAAAGGGGTAAATCTTTTGGCTAGAAATTTAGAGAGATGCTAAATACACCGCACTCACATTCTAATCACACACCTCCTTTGTTTTTCCACAAAGGATAAACAACTTTGTACTGTATAAAACGGGTGTACTAAGATATTAGAGACGGTGTATTTAGGTCCACAAAATTTTTCTATGGAATTCCATGGCCTTGAGAATCCCGTAGACCCAAAATTATAGGAACATTGTACAATTTATTTTATTTTGTTTTGAACGAATCAAAGCCGTCCATTTTAAAACGGCGTAGTAACATTAAGTCCCTATTTTGTTTAAATGTTCGCATAAATGTCTTAAAAATGATAGTTTAGTTGGTTCCATTTTTTTTTTTTATATATATATAGAAGTAAGAGGTTAATTAATTCTTCGCACCAATTTTGAGGAGAAATTCCTTTAATTTTCTGTTTGTGCAACGGGTGGGAATGAGATGGAATCAATCATAGCATTAAATGGTATTTTTGCACGGGTCAGAATCTATTTGATACTAATGAACAAATTATATCTATAGTTATAAAAAATCAAAACTTTAGGGATCGAAACATTATTATACACACACCCCCCACCCCACCCTCTTTTGAACTCAAAAACTTTTGAGGCATAGTATTTGTCCGGCTTGCCTTTTGATTCAAAATCAAAGTCGAGACTTTTGGCTTGAACTTAAATAGAAGTTGAAAGTGAAAGTGAAAAATTAAGGTCTATGATGAAATGTTGAAGGCTTGTTTCTCAAAACATTGGCAGTCGCAGCCTGAGAGCTTTCGCCTTCGCGGGGCTTGAGAGCTTGTGCTGCTTTTATCCTTCCTTGGATGTCTGAGACCACAATTTAGACCATTCCTTTGATTGTTTGTCATCTGATCATCAGATTGCAGGTGTATAATTGTATTGTTTTGTTGCTTAATGCTCAAATTTACCCAGTATAATAAAGTTGATTTCTTTAACTGACACTCCACCTCTTTTGCATTTTGATTTCTCAAATTTCAGCTTTGTGCACTACTGACACATTGATCCATGACACGAGAAAATTGGATGTGGGTTTAGAGCCTTTCCATTTGTCAACTCTCATAGCCAAGATTATGTTTTACACCTAAGCTTTCAAATACTTAAATTAATGCATTGGAAGATAATGACTTTAAAACGTAAAACAAATAACCCATGAACATTCATTTGATTTGCTTTGACTGCGTTTGACAAAGGAATAGCAAGTATTGAAAATGAACCAGATCTACTTAACTATCCATGGCTATGGCTCGAAAATCACATGAAAATGGTTAGTGATAATGATAATTTGATGTTTCTTAATGGTAAGATTATGGTATGGTAATACCCTCATTAGTTGTTGAAATAATAGGGCCTCCATACCTTCATTAACAATGGTTCAATCATGAATGAAAGACAAAAGCTGCAACTGAAAAATTGGTTTGATGTTGCCGCCCCATTAAGAGAAAAGTTTTTCTACGAACATTATGCATATAATATGCTCTTTTCTCGTTAATAATATAATTAATTTTGAGACAATATTCAACCTAGGTTGTTTCTCCTCTATCAGCCTATATCAGCCTATTACTTCAGTGAATTTTACCTCAATCATAACATGTCTGCAGTAACATTATAAAGGAACACAATTTCAGTTACAATTGGCGAAGTAAAAGATCTTCTTATTGCCATTGTTTCACCGTTGCTATTTGATGATCACGTTCTCCAATTTAAATTTGTAGGTGCCTCTTATTTACCCATACTGCGTGTTTATAACTGCATGAAATGAATCCATTAACCTACACTTACCAATTTCTGTTTCCTTTCCTTTGGGTATTCTCACTGGGTGCATAATTATGCTACTAAGGACTTAACATTGCATCTCTCAATCAAGCAAGCTCTTACACAAACTTCAAAGCAGGAGGAAATAGTTACATGTGCAGTTATATGCTATTGCAAAGAACAAAAAGAACAACAATGGGAAGACAATCATATAATTATTACTTCCTGCACATGAATTTTCACTACGTGCAACATTTGATTATGGACGATCTGAAATTGCATTTCTTCATTATCTAGCTCTTTCCAAATCAAAGCATATAACTTAAAAACAAAAGCAAATAGTTGATATGCTACTGTCTTATTCCAACATCGAGAAGACAATCTTATAATTGTTACTGCCCCCGCATAAATTTTCACTAGGTGCAACATTTGATTACGGATGACCTGAAATTGCATCTCTTCGTTAACTGGCTCTTACCAAATCAAACCATATAACTTAAAACCATAAGCAAATTGTTGATATGCCATTGTCTCATTCCAACATCAGTTTCAAATTTTCTGATTCACAAGGCTGAACCAAATGCCAACTTTCTACATATTTTAACACCATCTTTTGACCCCAACAATCTAACGGACAGAAAGGTGAGCACTGGATAATGACTGGGCATATATTTATGTGCCTATCTAATCCTTAATGTGCTGACTTGAGATTCTATAAAGGTAATAAAATTCAAACACTCTACTGTTCTTTTATGTGCTGAATTGAGATTCCACAAAAGGTACTAAATTTAGAGGCCCTACTGATTTCTTCATATTTCATGAACAAATACACTAGTGCCACATATTCAACAAAGAAATGCAAACGTACTAAGCTTGGATACATAAATTTCAATTTTGAAAATAATGGATCCCAAAACAAAAGAAAAACTAATAGACAAAATCCTTGCAATACTATTCAGACAATTCATTTAGTGATCTTTATGATGCAACCCAAAACAACCAACACAAATAAATGAGAAAGTCTATGCCCCACCATGACATTCGTAGGACTGTCAAGTAGAATTATGGCCCAGGATCATGATTCTATTGGACGGTCCCATAGGATGTTCCCATAAAAGTCTCTCTGAATGAACATGTTCATCACTTAGCATCAAGCAAGCTATTAATAAATCTGGAGAAATGTCTGATAAACCATAAGCAGGCACAACTAAATGTCACAATCAATTTGTTCCTTTATTATTTTACCACAACTATGAACAATTTATTTGTTCCATGAATATTTTACCACACCTATGAACAATAAAGAAATTCATCTGCATCCCAAATTGAATTCAACAAATCCTTGACACTTTAAAGCGACAGTGTTGGATATCAATCATAACAACTTTCGTCCACAAGTTCTACAGTCAAAATATAGTAGACTTCCAAGGGTCTAAAGCCACCGGGACCAGATAATTCCATTGCAATGCTTTGCATCCGACACCGTTCCAATTACATATAAACAACAAAAACATGATAATGCGCTTCTAATCAACGACAAAAATTGACAGCAAAAATGCACAAAAAACATCTTATTCAATACAATTGAAGTAAATAAAATTTTCAATCGAGAAAACCAGTTTGGCGAAACACAGCGTTCCTAACCTGGCGCAGATCCCTCCCTTTAAGAGTCCGCCCGACACCTTCCAAAACCGAGAACGTGGTCTTCGGTGACATGCCGGATCCTCTCGCTACAAGCTCGTGAGGCGGCAGCATCTCGTCGTCTGCTTCCTCGTTGTCAAGTTCGAAGAACCTACTATTCCTCTGCTTCGCCATCGCGATCGACAAAATCGGCACATTCATCGGCGCCGAGTGCTGGAACTTTCTATTATTAGGCATCGATTGCGACCTATCCATCTGCGGAGGCTTCGGAATCGTCGGAATCATTTTCGACGGCGACGCGGACGACGACGTAGACGATGATATCGAATTCTTGCGGTTGAGAATTGGACGGTTATCGTGTTCGAGTAAGGCGGCGAGGATTCCGGAATTCTGTTGATGCGTGAAGGAAGATGAACGGCTGTGATTCGTTGAGGAAGGGACAGCGTGGTTGTTAATGTTATTGTTGTTGTTGTTATTGCTGTTGTTTGGTTCGGTGGGATCGTTTGTCCATAAAATATCGTCTTCGTTTAACTCGTCTCCGACGTCGGATACGGCTGATGCGGAAGAAGAATATGAGATGCCGAGGAATCGGTCAGAGGATGGAGATCGGCGATGACGGAATGCGGGGTCCATTCCGATGTGTGACTGAATCACCGATTCATTTAGTTTTGAGTGCGGATAAATAATATTTATACAGGGAAAGGGAGAGAGGGATTGGACTGATGTGGCGGAGAGTCGCGGGTAAAAGTGGTGAGGAATATAAGCAGGTGGGAAAAAAAGATGAAAAAAATTGCTATGGTGTGGGACCCGCAACGTCGTTTTCGTGGATGACGTGGCCAATGTCTTTGTTTTATATTTTTATTTTTATAAAATTTTTTTTATTTTCGTTAAGTGGGACCCACGTGGGTGTGTCGACATCAAAATCTTTAGGTTTTAACCCTTATCCACGTCTGAAGGGATCCTCTGAATTATCCGCAGTTCGGTACTATCCAGCTCTTGATTCGGTTTGCTAATCATTTTGTGCCGCGTGGCTGGTGTCTTGGGTCTGTCAAATCTAAAGCGACGTCGTTACTGTTAATGAATTCCCTTAAAGTCCAAGTTTTGGGACCACCACAAATGTTTTTATTAAATATGCTAAATTATTGATTATATTTTTAATTTTTTATGCATAATATAATAATCTTAATAAAGATTTTGACAAAGTTATACAAAGAAATTTGATAAATTAAGATTGATTCGACGT
>CP135545.1:5982242-6056933 GCA_032402905.1 Khaya senegalensis | reverse complement strand
GTGATGCCCGGCCATTGGATATTGGTTGGTAAGATCAAGGTTCAGGCAATGTTTTATGCTTACTGGAGCACAAGGGCCTGTTCTCCAGTGAGCTTTAAGAAAAAATATCGTTGTTGCAGAAAAGTGTTAGGATTAAGAGCATTGACGGGACCTTCGGTTTCATGGGTCTAATTGATTTAGTGAAGCTTCTGGTTTTCTGTTTCACATTCAGCTATACAGAGTAGAACTTGATCATACCAGTTTCCACCACACAGATTTGATTGGCCGACAAATTTGACTTTATCCTCGACTTGCATGCCACAGATGCTGGTTGTAAGCCGTTGTTAACAATATTTATATTTTATGCTCTAACTCTTTCATTGTCATAATAATTTTTATGATAGCTCAACTTCAATTTATAAAATTAAACAAAATTTCTGTAATTCTTACATTTTCACCCTCCAATCAAATTCTACAGTTTTTTTTATATAATTTTTCAATAATTTTTGAGAAACCTTCCAATTAATCTGTCAAATTTAATTTTAAATCTATGAATTTAGAGTTTAAGGATTGAAATTTAAACTAGTAATAATTTTTACTATTAAGCTATTAAAACAAAATTTATTTATTTTCTTCAATTTTTAATAATTTTTATACTAAAATAAACTATTTTATTGTCAAAACGAAGAATAAAGAGGAAAATTTACATTTATTATCTTATTTCTTTCCTTATCCTTCTTCTTCTTCTTCTTCTTCCTCTTTCTTCTTTTTTTTTTTTCTCTCTTTTTCTCTTCCTTTTTCTTTTCTTTCTTCTATCTTCTCGAGACTTCTACAATCTTTTTCTAAAATCTACCAATTTCTCACTCTTTACCCTTATTTATAACAAAACAAATGGGCCAAATCCTTTCAAAATTTTTGAACCCAAATTTCTTTATTTTGTTAAATGGCCCATGTGTTACAATCCTTCCCCCTTAAAAAAATTTCGTTCTCAAAATTTAAATTAGCATACCTTTAATTTTGGAATAAATGAGGATATTTTCTTGATAGTTCAAACACGAGCTTCTAAGTGGCTTCTTCTTTTTCATGATGTTGCTACAACTTTTACCAACGGAAGAATTCTTTTACGGACTATTTGTTCTTTTTGATCAATAATTTGAATCGGACTTTTTTTATAAGAGACATCTTTAGTCAGGGAAAGATTTCTCTAGTTTAAAACATGAGAAGGATCTGGTTGGTACTTTTTAAGTATTGAAATATAAAAAATATTATGAATATTTGATAATTGGGGTGGCAATGCTAATCTATAAGCCACTTCACCAACTCGCTTCAATATTTCAAAAGGGCCAATAAATCTTGAAGCTAATTTTTCATCTTTTCTAAATCTGGTAATACCAAGTCAAGGTTTAATCTTCAAGAATATATGATCCCTCACTTCGAGCTTTAATGGTCTCCTTCTATGGTTTACATAACTTTTTTTACGACTTTAAGCTATAAGAAATTGTTGCCTAATTAATTTTACTTTTTTAGTAGTTTATTTTACCAACTCAGGACCAACTAATAAAATTTTACCAATTTCTACCCAACATACTGGTGATCTACAAGGTCTCCCACAAAACACTTCAAATGGTACCATTCCAATATTAAACTGATAACTATTATTGTAAGCAAATTTCACCAAAGGCAAATGTTCAGTTTATGAGTCTTGAAAATTTAAAACACTGGATTTGAGTATGTTTTTCACTATCTGTATAACTCTTTCAGACTGTCCATCTGTTTGGGGATAATAGACCGTACTAAAATTTAATTTGGCACCCATAGGCTTCTATAAACTTTTCTATAATTCATATGTAAATCACGAGTCCATGTCAAAGACAATGTAATTTGACAATTTTCTAAATGTATAATCTACTCAAGGCATCAAGAGAATCTGTATTCTTAATAGATAAAAAATGAGTAGATTTCGTTAGTCTATTTATAATAACCCATATACTATCATACTCATTTCGAGTTTTGGGAAGTCCTCTCACAAAATTCATAGTTACATACTCCCATTTCATTCTAATATTGGGAAAGGTTGATGTAATCCCGCTAGCTTCTGATACTCTGCTTTAACTTATTGACATACCAAACATTTAGTTACAAATTTGCCCACATTCTTTTTTATTCCTTTCCACCACAACTACTCACGTAATATTTGATACATTTTCGTGCTTCCTGGATAAATAGTAAATTTAAACTTATAAACCTCACTTAGAATATCATTCCTAAGTGATTCCATCACTGACACAAAAAATCTACTTATAAACCTCAAACTTTTAAACAAATCAATTGACCATCTATCAACTATCTCATCATTTTCCAACATAAAGTATATTACTTGCGCTTCAAGGTCACTTTGTTGAGCTTCAATCGCCTTTCGAATAATAATAGGTTGGGTTACTAAATTAAATAAGTAAGGTTGGTTTTTGACCTCGCCAATTTTTAAATTAAATTCCTCCAACTGTTTACAGATCTTGCACTGATGACAAAACGAATTAGTTAACATGCCTTGAGACTTTCTACTTAACGCATCCACCACAACATTAACTTTTCTAGGATGGTCATGTAGGATAAAATTATAATCCTGCAAGAATTTCATTCATCTAATCTGTCTTAAGTTCAATTCTTTTTGAACGAATAAGTATCGAAGATTTTTATGATCAAAGAATACATCAAACTTTTCTCCATATAAGTAATACCTCCATATTTTTAATGCAAATATAATAACAACAAGTTCTAAATCCTGAGTAAGGTAATTATGTTCATGTGTTTTTAGCTGACGTGAGCAATATGCTACAACTATATCCTCTTGTTTTAAAACACAATCAATGCCCATTTTTTAAGCATCACAATAAACAGTATACCCTACACCATGCTCAGGAATAATCAAAATTTGAGTAGAAGTTAGCCACCCTTTCAATTCCACAAAGGCTTGAAATTTTCAAGTGTTGTTGATGCTCTTCTTATATTTTTAAGTAAATCAAAATATCATCCACAAACACCACTATAAATTTATCAAGATATGGGTGAAAAATTTGGTGCATCAACTTTATACATGTTGTAGGTACATTTGTTAACCCAAATGACATCACCACAAATTCAAAGTGCCCATATCTAGTACGAAAGATAATTTTAAAATATTTTCATATTTAATCTTTAGCTGATGGTAGCTTGATCAAAGATCGAGCTATGATAAATATTTGAAACTATGTAACTGATCAAACAAGTTATCAATTCTAGATAACAAATATTTATTTTTTACCATCATCTGATTCAGTTGTCTGTAGTCCACACACAGTCTTAGACTGCCATCATTCTTCTTAGCAAGCAAAACTGGTGCATCCCAAAGAGAGGTACTAAGTCTTATAAACTCTTTATTTAACAATTCTTATAACTGTTCTTTCAACTCTTGCAATTCTACTAGAGTCATTTTATAATGTGCTATTGAAATAGAAAAAGTTTTAGGGTACGTTTCAATAACAAAGTTTATTTCTCTTTTTTATGGCAAACTAGTTATATCATCAAGAAAATATTAAAAAATTCATTAACTATAAGAATGGGTCATGTTTCTAACTCACAATTTTCTTGACAACATAAATTAACTATCCACCCTAGATAATTCTTATACTCTTTATACTCAGCATAAGTACAAGATTGTCTACTATTTATAACTATAAAATTATAAAATTTATTATCACAGAAAAAAATAATAGTTATATTCTTTTTCTGACAATTTATAATTGTACTAAAAATGATAACTAATCCATCCTAAGAATTAGATCATAATTCACCCTAAGGATTAGATCATAATTCACCATTCTTGTGACTACTAACCCGAAAAATATTTTGTGGCCCCCTACATCAATTTCACAATTCTGACATATCCTATCAAAATTTATACTACGCCTAACAGGCATTTTAACTAACAATTTAAAATCTAAATTTTCAATTTCAAAACCCAAAGAAGATGTGAAATATGAAGATATGAAAGAATAAGTAGTACCAAAATCAAATAAATTTTTAATTTTGGTATTGAATAAAAGAAAGATACCTTCTACCACAATATGGTTCGACAAAATTATCCAAACTTACCTCTTCCTTGTGAAAAAGATTACATAATTTTTTTATTATTATCAGACATACTGAAAGGTATGATACAATTATAATAGTTAAAATGTACCAACAAAATATATACAACTTATAATAGTTAAAGTATAATAACAAATATATATAATATTATATCATAACAAAACATGTTACTATAAGGCTATTGTACATATACATAGATATATTTTTACATATATTACAAAAGTTTATGATGTAAACAAAACTAAATAATGCACACTCAAAATCTACAAGTAACTAGATATGTATACATAACTGATTACTCAAAATTTGTCAAAAGTTACAAGCAACCACATTCCTTGTTATCAACTTACTTTTCACCACTTCGTATAATTCTGTTCGATAATGACAGATTCGAAAGGCTCCTCCATTCTAGTAGGAAAGGGATCTAATTTCACTGGCCTCACTTCATTAGTCTCATCTATTTCACTTGTTTCAATCATTTTGTCTTTTATTAATTTCCTGATCCAATCACTTCTAATCTATCTGATATTATGAAATCTTCCAATGAAAAATAAATGTTGGATTACTAGTTTATTCTGGTTAGCCCTTTTTCATAAACTCGTAAATCCATTAGTACTTTTTGTACTCTATCTCTAGTTGCTCCAGAGTCAGGATTTATATCTGTGTAATGGGTTTTAATTCTAGCCAATGTAACTTTCATCCTATTTGCATAGCTTTCACCATATTTGTATGTAACATTCTTAAATCTTTTACGAGAACTCCACCCAACATACACTGCTTACTTCACTTGACATACGTCCACATATTGTATTTAGTTTTGGCCATACTACAAAACCAAACAATAAAATAGCAACATAAGATATAAGTCTATAAGACACAAAAATAGCGAGAGAAGGTATAAAGTAATACAATTATTATCTAACTATATTAAAATATTTATAGGATTTATAGCATAAACTCTGATACCAAATTGTCACGCTCCTCAAACTAGAGTTCATGATTTATGGTTTAAAGAAATAATTTAAAACTAAAAAAATGAGGTCCTGAAAATTTTAACAGTCTCTACTATACATAGACAATATCTATATAAACCTATAAGTATAAAAATTTTACAATACTCCAAATATTTCTCATAAAGTTCTAAATTACTGCTACAATACAATATATCACATTAAAACTTAATATATTTATTTAATAGACTATGAATAATTTTCTTACAATATTCTAACAAACACAATATACACAATAAAGTAGCATTTCAAAGTTTATCTAATAAAAAAAATAAGATTCCTTCAGGTTCACCTATCTCTTACTGCTCTAATATAACTTGAAAAGTATGGTATGGGTTAAAGTTTTGTAAATATTCACATATAATTGGAGTTTTTCAAGTAATTTAATAATAATCATTCTTCTAATTAAATAAGTTATAAATAACGTAAATAAATAGAAATAATCATAAACAATGATAACACGATAACAATTCAAATTAACTATTAATATATGTAATACATAGTTTTTGCACATTATTCTCAGGGACTGGCGTTCAAAACTGTGTAATTTACGTATTTTAGGGGTTCTATACTTAGGGACTACTACCTATAATTTCAAGTTTATAGACTTTTACCGTGGGACTGAAATCATATCCATAGTCACTAGTGCTAAACAAAGATCATACACTATTTCACAATCCAATCATATACAGTAATAACGAAACAATTTATTTTATATTATTTCATAATATTACAAATATTGAAAGCATAATTTAACAATAATAATATTGATAAATGGTGAAAATTTTATACAAAACTGAATAGAATAGCAATTTTTAATTTTTTATAAAATTTTAATATAAAACCTTATTTTCTAATTTTACAAAACACTAACATATTCAATTATATATGAATTATCTACCTGGATCAAAAGACGTCAGCAATTTTTTTTTAACTCCTCTGATCTCTCTCTTCCTGACCACCACCTGATATCACTTTTAAAATCAATACATAATTGTTAAAATAAACTAATAACTTATGCTGTTTATAATAAAGTAAAAATAAATTTTTGACTTAAAATCAAACTAAAGTTCGGTTTAAAAATTCTAAAATTTTGAATTTTTAAATTAAAAATTATTGATACTGATAAATTACAAAAATGTCTCCATAATATAATTATAAAAGTATCCCTTAAAATATAAATAATTATAAAAATATCATAAATCTATGGATCTGAAGTTCAAAAACTTAAACTAATAATAATTTTAACTATTAAGCTACTTAACAAAAAAAATTATCTATTTTCTTCAATTTTCAATAATTTCTATAATAAAATAAATTATTTTGTTCTCAAAATGAAGAATAAAGAGGAAATATTACTTTTATTATCTTATTTCTCTCATTATCCTTCTTCCTCTTTCTTCCGTTCTTCTTCTTCTCTTTATTTATTTTTCTCTTTCTCTCCTCCTTTTTCTTCTCTTTCTTCGTTCTTCTCGGGGTTTTTACAATCTTCTCCTAAAATCTACCAATTTTTTTACTATTTACCCTTATTTATAACAAAACAAATGGGCCAAATCCTTCAAAATTTTTAGGCTAAAATTTTTTTATTTTGTTAAATGAGCCATGTGTTACAATAGGTTTCAGTTTTGGCTCGAAAGATACTTTGTTTCAAGTTATTCACTCTTCCTCTGTTCTCGTTATATGGTTGCTTTTGCAAAACCCAAACAGTAACAGAAAAACAAGGTGAATATATTTTATTGTTTTAGTTGTTAAAAATTACAAATTAGCATGAGTGATCTAAGAGACCAGGTTAATTAGGACAAAATATATAACATATCTTAAACCAATTGTGAAGATCAATATACACATATTGTCAATAAGATCATAGATATTACATTTCTATATTTGTTGTACATATGTAATTATGCTTTCAATATTTTTTGTAATTACACTCACCATAAATGACTAAAATGTTAGCTGCAATTGCTAAAATTTAGTTGTTAATTGTATTGTAATTTTTATATATTAAGAAGGATCTTCACAACGAGAACATTCAACCAAATCTTGTTATCGTATCAGAGCCAAATTTTTGAAACCCATAAGTGAGTCTTTACTTCTTTTGATTTTTGGCTTTAGGCTTTTATGTCATTGGCTTTTGCTTTTTGTTCTTAATTTTCGTTTTTCATTCTTTGTGGTGGTTACTATGTATTTTGAGTGTTGCCCTCAACTCATAGAATGTCTTGTCACGATCCGGACCATAAATTTGAGCAGATAACAATCGTCATACACTTGTAAGAATTACTTTTAAATAATTGACATAAATATATAAGATCTACAATATCACATATGCATAAAATTACATGATATATATAATATTTATAATTAAAATATTACAAAAATTCTAATAGCATTTACAAAAATTTTGAATTTTTTTTATAACATTTTTATACGTAATTACGAAAAATATTATATACCTAATGATTCTCTAACAAAATGCTCATTACTAACTAACTTTTCATGATAGAAACCATGACTTCTTCAGAACAATTTAATCTAAAAATATTTTTTAAAAAAATAAAAATAAAAAATGAGCAATTACTTAGTGAATAAATGAATGGTAATAAACTAAAATTTCAACAGTAGAGTAAGAGTTTTATATATATATATATATATATATAATTTAATTAATAATTTATATTCAAATAATTCATAGAAAGTTTTTTCATATTTATTGTTGTGGATATTTCAATCAAATTTGTATTCACTCGAAAATTATTTTTAGAGATATCTACTAGTAGTTCTCTCATTGATATTTTAAGACCTACTAACAAAATTTTTTACATATTTATTTATAATAAAATTATTGAACTCACTCGTTAGCGTTAGTTCGAATAAAAAGTGAGATGTTAGACACTTTACTATCAAGTGCCTACTCCTTTATCTTATTATCTTATCGTAAGTGATAAGGAGAAAATAATCACTCATATACTTTATTTTTAGTAAGGGAGAAAAGTGCATATATCAATGCATCATATATCAATATATGCATATAGATGCACCTGCAAATTGGGCATTTACACTAAGTTATAAATCATAAAATTATAAACATATTTTCACATCATATTTCTTAATACATACATTCACAGGTAATATACAAAATTCTCAACTCATAATTTCTTATAATTCTACTCTTACTCTGACATTTCAAATTTTTATTTATACAATAGTTTATAAATCCAAATTGTTTAATAAAATCAAACATTTAATTTTATTTTATCAAAACATATTGAAAATAAATTTAAATTCATAAAATATTAATTTCATATTATTAAAATTATTTAAAAATTTGATCATCTACTTATAATTTATGGAAGGATAATTGCTCCTAAAATCAATTTTCTCATTGAACTGAATCTTTTTCAATGATCTTAAATCTTAAACAAAATTTTGTATATACACAGTATTAATAGACTAAGAATATGAAAATGTAACTCGAATATAATGCATGTGATGTATATGTCCCTTGTCAATGCTAATCGAGGCATTAATATTAATTTATAATTTTTTTATTCATTACACCAATATATACAAACCAATTTCTATTCTTTATATTTTAAATTCCATTTCTCACCAAATTTTCACTCAATTAATTCTAAATTTTTACTTATTATATATCAATTTTTTTATCATACAATAGTAACTAAATATGCATATTGTCATACGCTCAAAAGCGCGCGCGCACACACACGCACACACATATATAAACGTAATATCAAAATAATAACAAGTTTAAAATTTTTCAATCATATATAGATATACTTCCTAAAATTTATAACTTATACCATTTAATATCATTTATATCATACATTTTTCAACACCATAAACATTCATTTCATTTAATTTCATTACATTAAAATTGTTTAATATAACTTATAGATTATGTGAACTCATTTATCAAATTTTAATTCATATATGTCACATACATAACACGTCATTAAAATTTTATTTATTATTACAAGCAAACATAATCTTATATATATTAAATATTTGGACATAACTATATATACCCTTAACATTAATTATTCTTTAATACACATCATTTAAGCATCCAATTAATCTCATATTTAAGCTAAAAATATATATGAAGACATATTACTATATTTATTTCTTCCTATAATCAACTATATATATATATATATATATATGTATATCCCTCTATGTAAATATCAAAATAAAATCATATACACACTTTAATATAAAATACTCTTTAATACATATTCATATAAGTATTAAATTTATCAAAAACGAAACTAAAAATATTTTTATATATACATACTAGAATTTTGGTTCTAAAATTTCTAAATTTAAAAATTATAATATACTTCTAATTAACTTCTAACATGATTTCTAAGTATAAAAATGATTAAGAAACTCATCATAAATCTTTTAAATTTAAAGTCTTCTTCCTTGAATTTTCTTTCAATTTCCCCCCTAAGAAAACTAATAGGAAATAAATGAATTTCTAAATGTTTATGGTTTGATCTAGGGTTGTTTATGACTATATGATTTTTTTATAAATTTTTTTAAATTGTTTTGGTATTTTATCAATGGTAGATGATGGAAGAAATAAAAGAGGAGAGTGATGGAAGATGGTGGAAGCTTGGAGAAGTTTAAAGAATAAAAGAAATAAAGAAAAATTCAGCCAAAGGAGGATTTTAAAAGCAAAAGTCTTAATTTTATTTTTTATCCACCAATCATAGCCATTGGGACCTAAATGAAAATATTTAATTTGTTGCATAAGTTAACAAAGTGTAAAACTATAATTTTACCCTTGGTTTGATGAAAAATTCTATTTATAATATTTTTACTTATGCCATTATTTTGAAAATATAAATAAATAAATTCATTTAGAAAGTAAAATTAAGAAATTAAATAAATAATACATAAAAATATTTATAACATTACGTGCCTCGATTTAACATTAAATAGATGAACATATATTCAGGTTATGCTTTTATATGCATAATATGTTATAAATGAAAATATAATGCACCTACATTGTTCTTAGAAATATTATACAGGTTCCACATGTCTATTAAAGGTTTTTGTATTTGATTTACTAGAAAGAATTATGCTGTCTAGGAATTTCAAGTCAAGATGTTCTTGAAAGGGAAAGAGCTTTGAGGCCACATTGGTAGATTTCTTTTGTTCTTAGTGATAGCAGAGAATTTAGTGAATAGAAGACGATGAATGCTTGAATTATCTCTTGGATTCTAGGACCTATTAAACCTTATATGTTGAATAGTTTATACTCTTTCTAACCAACTAAGGAGATGTGAGAAGATTTAACGCTCATATATTATCAAAATAATGTTAGGAGATCTCATTTGGAGCTTGAAATTGCTAATTACAGCCTAGGCAATTTCATTATTGAACAATATTATTCTAGATTTCTTGATCTATGGAGTGAATATTATGGTATTATCTACTTTATGGTACTAAAAAAAGCCTTAACTACTAATCAAACAGTTCATGATGTTAGTAAGCATGATTAGTTTATAATGAAATTAAGGCCTAAATTTGAAACTACTCGATCTACTTTATTAAATATGATTCTAATTCCTTTTGTAGACGTGTTTTAATGAGTTGGTAGGTGAAGAACAATGATTAGTTACATAAGATATTATAGGAGCTGTCAGGATGACATTGGAGGTAGTTAATTTCGCATATGTTACTTAAAGGTGAAATTAACTAGGGGAATAAATACAATGCTATAATTGTAAGGAGTTCTTACATGTTGCTTGCAATTGCCATAAGAAATTTCGCATTTACTGTAAGTAAAATAGACACATCAAAGAATGTCTTATGCGTTCCAAAAATCGACAAGTCCAAACCTTTCAAGCTGTTATTCTAACAACTACTTCATCCGTTAACATTATTTGTACTCCATCGATGACAACCAACACCAGTTAACTTATTCTTACTTAAGAAATGATACAATAGATGATTATGTCTGGTTTTTTGCATTTGGTCTTCAAGGTAAAGTTGTTCATATTTTTTCTCTTTGATTTGTTAATTTTGGTGCATCAAATCATACGATGAGATGTTATAATTCTTTACATAATATTCAACGTTATATTGGTACACAACATATTTAGTTAGCCAATGGAAATGCTCTTCCAATTGTTACAATTGGTGACATTGGTTCTTCCTTTAATAATGTGTTTGTGGCTCCAAGACTTTCTATAAACTTGATTTTAGTTGGACAGTTAGTGGATAATAACTACAATGTGAATTTTTTTGTAATGGTTGTCTTGTGCAAGATTGGATATCAGGAAAGGTGATTGTGCAGAGGTCTAAAGTGAAGATTATTTTCATTACAATTTGTTATTTCTAATACTTTATTTTTGGCTTTTATTACTATTGAAAATAAGCATGAGATTTAGTATAAAAGATTGGGTCATCCTAACGCTTTAATTTTTATCTCATTTGTTAACGCATGGTTATTTGGGAAATAAAGAACAATTTTTATTTAATAATTTGTCTTTTAATTATACTTTTTATAAACTTAAGAAAAGTAAAACCCTACCTTTTCTTAGTCATGGCAAGCATGCTGGTAAATGTTTTGAGACTATTCATAGCACATGTTATTTCTAATGCTAATTATAAGTATTTTTGCGATGTTTATTGATGACTTCAGTCATTTCACTTAGATGTACTTCCTTTATTCCAACGTTAAGATACTTTATACTTTTTAGATGTTTGTAACCTACATTGAAAATCAATTTTCTATCAATATCAAAGTTTTATGGTTAAATAATGAATGAGAGTATATGTCTCATGACTTTCAAACATTTTTATAGTAAAAAGGAATTATCTCTCAACAATCTTATCCTTAAACTCCTTAACAAAATAGAATGATTAAACATAAAAATCGTTATTTGTTAAATGTAATTTGCCCCCTACTTTTAGAATTTTTGATTCCACATAATTTTTGAGTAAAAATTTTATCCATATCAATTCATTTGATTAATCAATTGCCTTCCCCTAATTTAGACTTTAATTCTCTTTATTATCGTCTATATGGTGTACATGCTAGGTATGATATGTTACATCTTTTGGTTGTGTTTACTTTGTTCACTTACCTCCTAATGATCATCACAAGCTTATAATTCAATTTTATGTACTTTCATAAGTCATACTATTGCTCATAAAGGGTTTGTGTGCTATGACAGTATTGCTAATTAGCTTCGTATATCACAAAATGTGATTTTCTTCGTGAATCAATATTACTTCCAACATTATGTTGTTCTTTCATCAAACTTCATAAATCTTTTTAGCTTTGATGATTTCTCTTAACATATTCAACATTTCAAATTAGATGTTGTATATCAAAGATAACAACTTTCATTTTTATAACTTTTTTTAAACACTAATCTGTAAGTCCTTGGCGATTTGTTCGTTCTATTTATCATTTGATCAATATGGTTTCTTTGATACTTTATTATATATAATGGTTTCTACCTCTTATTTTTAAGTAACTAAACAAGCATGTTAGGTAAAAGTTATGCAAGAAGAACTTCAAGCTCTTCAGGAGAATCATACTTAGGATATTGTTCCTTATCCTATTGAAATTAAGGTTATTACTTATAATAAGTAGATTCCATTAAGTATTAATATGATGGCTTGCTTGACAAATATACAGCTTGGTTGATGGCTTTTAGTAATTGACAAGAATATGGGGTGGATTATAAGGAGTCATTTACCCTTATTTCAAATAAAACCACAGTTGGAATTGTTTTGGTTATAACTGCTTCCAAGGATTGGTCTTTACAACAAATGAAATGTTAAGAATACTATTTTACATAGAGATCTTAAAAAGAAGATTTATATGACACCATCATTTAGGTTATTTTCTCTACCCACTTTAGATGTTTGTAAGTTAAAGTGATCACTCTATGGCTTAAAACAGGCTCTTCATGCTTGGTTTAATAAGTTTCATTCTACACTCTTTAGTTTCTCCTTTATTTATTTCTTTGTAAGCTTATTAATGATATTTTGTTACTTATGGTTTACGTGGATGATATTGTTATTACAAGAATTAACTCTAAGTTAATTTTCCACTTCAAGAATGCCTTCAAGGTTTCTTTTATATGAAAGACTTAGGCCTTTTGTAGTATTTCTTAGGTTTTGAGGTGCACTCTATCTCGACTAGTGATTTCTTATACTAACATAAATACATTCAAGAATTAATTAGTTTGGTTGGTCTTCAGGATGGATATATTGTTAATACTTCTTTGGAGGTAAATGTAAAGTATAGTCAAGTTGAAGGTGATCTTCTTCTTTATCTCTCTTTGTGTAAACAGCTAGTACAAAATCTAAACTATCTAACTATTACTCAACCTGATATTTTCTTTACTATTCAATAATTATTCAATTTATACAAGCTCCTTGCAATCTTCACTTGGTGGCTACTTGTCATATTATTTATTATTTGAAGGCATTTCTGACCGTAACTTTTTTTTTTCTAATAAACTTTTCAATTCAATTGGTGGCCGACAGTGATGTCTATTAGGCTAGTTGTTTCGATACTTAACGGTTGATTATTAGTTGGTGTATGTTCCTTAACAATACTCTTGTTTTCTAGAAAAGTAATAAGTAGGATTGTGTCTTTAAATCATATACTGAGTTTGAATATCATTTATTATTTTCTGCTTGTTCTAAAATTGTTTAGCTTATGAATTGTTGGGTGAACTTGTATTTCTTTAAATTAAGCTTGTATTCAAACTGTTGACTTGTTTACTAAAGATTAAATTCACAATCAACATTCATTTCTTGTTGGCAAATTAATGCTTCTTGATCACTTAGCATCAACTTGAGGAGAGATGTCAATGAGATCAAGGAGATTACATTTCTATATTTATTGTATATATGCAATTATGCTTTCAATATATGTTATAAATACACTTAACATAAATAGACTAAAGTGTTAGTTGTAATAGCTAAAATCTAGCCATTAATTATATTGTAATTTCTTTATATTAAGAAGGATCCTCACAATGAGAGTATTCAGCCAAATCTTGTCACATAACATTATAGTGGATTAATTAATGTGTGATATATCTTCAGGATTATGCATAAAGCTACATTTTGAGGTTTTTTTTTTTTTTTTTTTTTTTTGTAAAAATAAAATATAGTAATCTTTTATATTTTTAAGCATATTGTAAATATAACTTTTTAAAAAAATAACAGGTCTATAAACAAGGTGATTCTATAGTAGCAGTGGCTTGTGAGCTTGGTAGAGGTGAACTAGCCAATGGTGGAGTAATGCTACCAACTCTAGTTTGTGCTAAAAGGAACCCAAAATGGCCAAAGGAATGGGACAGATGTGAAGCTTTTGCGACTATCATGCTAAGAATATAAAGTGTTCTTGTTAGGTTTCTTGTTGCCAAAGTCATGGGATAAATAACCAATAGGGAGATTGAAGAAAGTTCAGAAGACTTGATGAAGCTGAGTATAAATTTTGATCGTAAAGAACCTTCATCCAATCTAGTAAAACCTCCATAAATGGGTAGCTACTTAGTCTATGGAAATTGTCTTATTAGATGCTTTTATAATGCCAAAAATTCTACTGACAAAAATTATATCCTTTTAGCAATCTAAGCATATTTCTTATAACTTCACATATTCTTTTGTAATTTGTTTATAAGTCTATATCTTTTAGATTAATAAATGTTTGAAAGGCAAACAACACTAACATTGGTAAAGGATCAATTCATGATTTGCTAACCTTAAATAATTTCGAAAACAATATAGAGTAAACAATACCCTATAAGATGTCCAAGCATTCTTTCATTTGTAATATATTGTCTTAATTCAAATCTGATCCTTTTCGTTCTATGTAGGCATAATGGTAGTTAAAACAAAATGTCAAATTCAATATGTTGTTAAAACCCCAAATGAAAGTTTCAAAGAAGTCACAACTAGCAAAAAAGGAAAAAGATGGTTTGTTTATTTAAATAAAGTTGATTACATAACCTCCGATTTTATAATCTTATCAAGTACGAAGCTGTAATGACAAGTGTTGGATACTTTGTGTATTTCAAAATACACTATAATTAATTGGCTATTATATATATATTAAAATTATAACCTATGTCATTATATATTTGTTGGTTATAAAGTATGATTTAACTTATAATTATATATTACAACCTATATCATTATTTATGTGTTGGTTAAAAAATATGATTTAATTGATTATTATATATTATAACTTATGTCATCATTGTTTGTTGATTACAAATTTTATATTAATGATTAATATTATGATGATATTAATTTATATTTAATGATGGCATAATATCTTATGCTATAAAAGGAGGCCACTAATGCTTTGAGAAGGAGAAGGAAGGAAAAATTATTATTGTTACTTCTATTTTGACATTGAAGAATAAACACTTAATAATTATTCTACGGTTTTATATTTGGGGGTACACCATTATAGAATCAAGCCATTAAATTCTGAAGGTTAGATTGCCATTGAATCTAATTTGAACATGAATATTATTTTAGGAGGGCAGAATCTTTCCTCAAGGACAGTACTTTTACCATACCTTTGACTTTTTTCATTCATTTTGTATTTGTGATTTGTTGTGCTACCACACATCATTCCTAAATTTTCTAACAACTGCCATAGATTTCAAAATTTGATTTCAAAACCTGTAACAAGTTCAAAACTTGTTATTCTTAGCGGGAGTTTTTGGCATGACTGAGATACTTTTTCAGTCGCAAATGCGAGGATTAAAACTTTTAGAAGCACTCGGGGACTGGAATCAGCTGTAATGGTAATACTGTGGCTTATCTTGCTGGAAGCCCTGCTCCCCTGAATTCTTATGGACTATACAGAAAGGAAATCCCAGAGAAACCATTTCAAGTGCGGCCTGCCAGTCATCTCTTCATCCTACACTACTTCATTGGGTTTCACAATCCAGGTCTAAGATTTCGCTACACTCTAAATTCAATTCACTTTATTTGTCGTGTAGTTTTATTTTCACGTAACAAGATTTTATGAGCATCGGGATATGGAGGCCCTTTTCCTCTTGCTATATGGTAGTAATAAATATCTCAATATAATCACATGGTGCGAGAACTGCAATAGTAAAAACAATTGTTTTATCTATGAAAGGGAGTTTTCTTTGTAGATGCTTCAGTTTCCTCATCGCCTTCAAGCTTGCGTTAATGGTTGGTTTTCCGATTATATTTAATATAAACGGACTCACTGATTGCCCATCCTTGCAGCAAACTTCTTATGTGAATGTAAGCGTATTAACTCATAATTGTTATTCATTGATTATTGGCAATGATTCAGGGTAATTTTATTGTGTAAATGTAGGAATAGGCATGAGAAGAACTTTACATGGCACAAAATTTGTAGTATTCTTGCACAAGTTCATGTTTGTCTCTCTGTGCTTGTATGAGCGTATGGGTAATAGGCACACTTGATTTTTTATAAACTCTTCCAAAACTAGTCTTCTTTTCTTTTGGTGTAGACTGCAGTACTTCCAACTGCTTATCCCTACCGACTGTTTAAAGGGATTACAACTTATGGATGGCCTACTGGTTACTGGTTCATTCATGAGATTTTAGAAAAGCTGAAGCATTTCACATGTTTTACATCAAGCCAAGCAATGGTGCTTAATGCCATGGGATATGATGACAGTGATGAGAAGGTCATGTTTGAGAAGGGCACAAACAAAATATGCTTTTCTCCACCCCATGATCCTTTACTTCCACGTAAAATTGAGGCCCTTCAAAAACTTGCCAAGAAATTAGGGGGAATCCTTTTCATGTAAAGGTATCGAAGCACTGCAGTTCACCTTTTAGGAGGTTATGCATCTTCAGATACTTCACATGGTGTCTGTAACCCCAATGGTCAGGTTTTTGATCCAAAGGCTCCCACAGGCGTGCACCTAGGCCTATATGTCTGCACTGCTTCTTTAATTCCATGTTCTGTTGGCAAAAACACGCAACTTACTATTGCAACGGCATCGGAGCATATAAGTTGGCACCTTGTGAAGGATGTTCTTGAGTACAAGAGCAAAAAAGGTATAGAACATGTTGAAACTGTTGATCAGTGTCCACATGCTACCGCTGATAAGAATTTAAGGAGCAGTCCCAGATCCATTATTGTGATTAAAGAGACTATGAAAGGTTACATTGGGGGTATGCCATGCACTGTTTATCTCAAAATGAAAATGAGTTCTCTGAATCATAAAAATTTTGATGAATGGAATCCAGTGATCGAGAATCTCTTCCGCTACTAAGAGGAAAAGTTGGAGGGTATGCTGTTTTTCCAATGATTGAGAAGGATAAATTACATATCATAGATGGGGAAGTGGATCTATGCCAAATTGATTACAGAGCTCCGTACACGCAGTACCTGCACTATCGTTTTCTTCTTGCTGTTGCTTCTGGTTTAAGGTGTGAGAAGTCCAAATTTGAATTTGTGCAGGTATATTCTCGAGGGAGAAAAGATAATGAATATTTGTGCCAAATGCTTGGAGGGAGACAACTACATTGCATGTAACATTCAAAAATTTTTCTGGATACAGTTCAGTTCATGCAGTAAAATCATAAATTTAACAGGAGAATTTAAATTTTCCACGATAGAGCTACTGAAGAGCCTCATCAGTCTTGAAGGAAACAGAAAGGGAAACTTCATATATCTTATCTCACGAACACTCTTGAGAACCGACTTTTTACAAATACCTCGAGGGAATACAAGGACTGTAACCTATCAGATTCCTCCATAATCTATATCCAAACAGCAGTCTTCACGAAATTAAAACAGGTAGTCAAATCTATATCTATTAAGTTCCTGGAAATTGAAATTTGCTGAGGATTTGAGCTAAATTCAAATCTGCCTTCAAAGGAATTGAAGGAATTGGTTAGTTGTTTATCTGAAATTTATTAAATATGCGATTAAATTGGGAAGACAGCATTTAAAACCTTAACTTTTCAAACATGCCTGGATGAAGAACTATGAAACACTAATGTTTAGTTCATTCAAAAGAAATATGGAATAAAGGTAGAATTAATTATGACATGTATTTTCTTCACCGAGATGCAGGATTTGATCTTTGTTTGGTGACTGTGGATCATGCAGGAGATGGATATATCATCAGTTGCAGACAATGGAAATGCAGTCAAAGTCAAAGGAGGCTTAGAGGAGAGAAACAACTAAATCCGGTTCTCCTTCTTGATGGATACTCTATAGAAAGTTACTAGCTCCCAGCAGAACGAAACGATTTGGTGAGAACTTTACTGGAAGAAGGGCATGACCCATGGCTACTGCAATCACGATTGCACAATTTAAATCCTGCAAACAAATTCACAATTGATGATACTGCAAGATTTGATATTCCTGCTGGCAAAAGAATTTTGCAAAAAACTCGATCGAATTTACATTTTACAATGATCCCATCATCGTCTGAATGAGTATTTTCTTAATTATTGTTATTTTTGCAGCAATCAGTACAATCCTTGAATTTCATGGGCGGAGCATAAAGGTCCATGTAGTTGCTCACTGTGTTGGAGGGTTGGCCGTTCACATGGCTCTCATGGGAGGCCATGTTTCTGCAATCCCCATAGCTTCACTGTCTTGCATAAACTCTTCAATGTTCTTCAAACTGTGGCTTTTTTTTTCCTTTTTTTCTAATCTCTAATCTAATATCTTTTATCCCAAGGTTAGTCGGGATTGATGAAAACATTTTCAGAATCGTCGGCTTGACTGGTGTGTTCTGGTGGAAACACAATTAATGGTTGAAAAAAGAAGCATATGTTTCACTGCAAAAATCGTTCTATAACATAAGAAATCTCCTTACATGTTTCCAATCCTATAGGCATGCATCCATAGAAAGCCTAGTTGCAATTGATCTACATGCTCACCCTCTTACATTCGGGATTATGTTGGAAATAAATTAGTGAATCTGTTATTGCTTCTAGCACTTGACTGTTTATTTCAGCTCATTATTTCCAATATGCAACTGATATGATCGAAATATTCACAAAAGTGTCAGACATAATATGAAATTTCCTAGGATGTGAATCTTTTTCTCCAAACTATAGGTATCACTGACCAATAGTGCTTCAATCAATTTCTACACTTAATAGCAACAAAAACTGTTTTAAACAAGATCACATTTGTCTTCTTTTGCTTGAGCCTTAGGTTTTTCGTATAACAGAATTATTGAACTAAATCTGCAGGTATCAATGGCTACACTAGATAAGAACAAAGTTTTGCCTCTGTTAGAAATGTGAAAAACCAGTTAGCGGCACCAGCTCTTGAAATGCGTAGCCCGTTTCCTTTCACGCAATGAGAGATGCACATGCAATGAGTGTGAGGTCTTTTCAGGTATATTTGGCAACACATTCTGACATCAAAATGTAAACCCTACCATGCACAATTGGTTAAACAGGCAAAGCACGACAAAGCTTCCCATGGCAGCATTTCCTTGCCTCAGAAAAATCTGCAACTCTGGGTTTATCATCGACAGAAATGGAAACAACTCATATTTGATCCATCCAGAGAGAATGGCAGTCTCAACGCTATACATTTCTGGTGCACGGAGTCTTCTCATGACTCCAAAAACTTCTTTTCTAGCTGACAAGTAACTGAAGTTGCACCAGCCGCTTTTCAGACATGATCGGGTGGTCGTGGAGTGTTTCGGGCATTCAGTCTTACTGATAGGAAAAGAGTCTTATAACAAAGTTTTCGCTCGCATTCTTTCTCGTATAAGATTGGCCGAAGAAGGAGAAAATGCTGTGATAAGTGCAGGAAAGAAATACAATAAAGAGGCCATGGCTTGGGAAGATGATCTTTATGGCAGATACAGAGGATTTGGAAGCTGGTTTTCTCCTTGGATTATTATTTTGGTGATGTTGCTAATTTTTTTTTAAAAGAAAAATAAATTAGGTGAAACTGTATTATTATTATTATTAAGTGAGGATAGATAATATAATAAAATTATTTAATTAATAAAAAAAATTTATTTTTAATTTTTTATTTATTTTTTATTAATTAAATAATTCTACTATATTATTTATATTAATATAATAAAATTATTTTATATAAATTTTTTTCATATTTATGATGTGATTAAATTGATAAATTTTTAAAAGATTTTTAACCACAAATATTTCAATAATATTTGTATCTCCTGTCCTTCCATCCGGCTCGAAGAGGATATAATCTAATTATCATAATTAATTTAGCATATTCATCAACTATCATTTACTAATTATTCATGCGTAGGTACTAAATTAAAGATACAATCTTTCAGTTACAAAATATAGTTTTTATGTGTAGAATTATAAAATATTCTGCCGTATTATTTATATACTCTGGAATTATACCTTTTAGGCGGGCCGTTGATTCTGTTTTGTTTTCTAGTTGTCCAAACAGAACTTGGGAAGGGACCAAACCAAACCCCATCAACAACCAACTCACAAACTAATCCCAACTTCTCTTTCAATCCCACTTCGCTTCACTTTTGGTGCGAGCGAATAACATAAAAACAATGGCCACTTTCAGTTTCTGCTCTCATTTCCCATCTCCTTCTAAGCTTGATTCCTCCAAAACCCTCGTTCTTTTCTTCTCAAATGGAAATTTTAAACGTCTCTCTTTATCCAAACACGCCTCACAAACTAGCATCTTCTGCTCTGCAAAAGGCCCCTCTAGTTCTGTTCCCTCCGGTGACAACATTCCCAGGTTGACCTTTTTGTTCATTTTCGGATTTGAATTTGGCTTGATCCGTTTATGAAATTTGATGTAATTTTGATACTATGAGTAATGTTGTGTTGTTTCTTTTTCCAGTAACTTCTGCATCATAGAAGGACCGGAGACTGTTCAGGATTTTGTACAGATGCAGCTCAAGGAAATTGAAGATAACATTAAGAGTCGGCGCAATAAGATATTTCTCCTTATGGAAGAGGTTGATTTTCATTTTTTTTTTCAAATCAATCCTCAATTTGTATAATTTAAGGTCAAAGCTTAGTTTGATATAATTCCTGATATTTCTTTAATTTATGCATATGATTTTTTTTTTAATTTTTTTATTTTTTAAAATTTTGTAGTTAAGGAGATTACGTGTGCAGCAAAGGATAAAGAGTTTGAAAGTTATTGACGAGGGCCGCGAGGAAGAGGGAAATGAGATGCCTGAAATCCCATCATCTATTCCTTTTCTTCCCCATGTGGTGAGTTTCAAAACAATTATGTGAATATGTTCCTTGTAAAGCATTAGTTACCCACCTCATCGAAGCACATGTGGTTCTAGGAACCTAAGGAAACATTATTAAGTATGTATGATTAAATTATGTAGTCACGCACTGTAATTTTCATTGTTCTAAAATCTGTGGTTTTTAGAGCTTCCTGTGGCTGACCTTGTGCAATTGTATTTTGAAATAGACTCCAAAGACCTTGAAGCAGCTCTATCTGACGAGCTTATCATTTATTTCTGGGATAATCATGTTCGGGGGTCTTATTGCGCCAACTGTAAGTTCATAAAGAATCACTATTTTTTTTACTTATTTCAATTCATTGACATAACGTATGTTTTAAGGCTAATAATAAGGAGTTCTATGTTTGAATTCTCAAGGCATTATTGTCATCAAAGTAATCGCAACAGAGCGACAGAAGATTTTGGATGTTTTTCTATATAAGGGGTTTGAATGTGGGAAAGAGCAAGGTGAAAGTATCATTAGTACTCCCTCAGAAAGAGATTGAGTGTGGTTATTTGCAGTTGACATGCATTTTTTTTAGCTTAGTTGCAGCTAACATGCTGTAATTTTATACTATGGTCAAAAGTTTTGGCTCATGACTGGCAATTGGGTGCATTCTGGTTCAGAAATTCCATTAAGTAAAGCTACTTCCCAGATTTATTACAAGGATCAACCTCAGATCTGCTTTATTGTCTAAAATAAATTAAACAATTATGTAGTAATGCCTGCATGAAGTGATAAGAAAGCAGCGAAATACATGTTCTTGTGCTTTTTATTAAGTAATATTTATTTGGGCACACTTGTTCGCTGTGGTCTTCACAAAAACCAAAATATGTGGAATTGTAACTTGTAAGGAATGGTCTTCAGAAAAGGACGGGATCAAAAGTGAAGACCTGCATTAAGAATTCTAGAGTATTTGTGGTTATGAATTAATTGAGGTAATTGTCAATGCAATGAAAAGATTAGGACGGAAAGACAAATGAGAATCTAACTTAAAACAAACTGTGTTATCATTGGCATTCTTCAAGGCCTGTGATTCTTTTTCAGCTTAAAAAAACTGTGTTATCTTAAAACAAATGAAAAGCTAACTTAAAACAAACAGTGATATGGGCATTCTTTTAGGCCTAGGATTCTGTTTCAGCTTATGGCTGACATTGAAAATTAGGTATTAGTTGATGGAGGTATAGACAAGGAGTATAAAGATAATTAGAATTCCCTTTTTACCCAAATGGATGTTAAGGCTGGTGGGAATGTTTTTACTTTTATCTAGGCCCAACAAGTTGTCTAAAAGGTGTTTTGATTGTGAATATTTTAAAATCCTCAACCATTATTCATCACATAAAATATGATATATTGGCAGCTGGAGCTGAAATTAGGTTTAGGGGGCACCTCTTATGAAGATTTCATTCGCAATATGCACTTGCCAATGCAATTAAGGTACACACTGAACCTGCATTTGTTCTAATTGGTGTATTTCAATGAAGCAGACAAACTTTTGATGCAAGTAAACTTAAAATTTGCTTACAGTTTGATTTTGACTTTTAACCAGTTTGATTCTGTATTCAGTCAGGTCGATCCCATTGTGGCATCCTTTTCAGGTGGGGCAGTGGGTGTCATTTCTTCTTTGATGTTAATTGAAGCTAATAATGTTGAGCAACAAGAGAAAAAAAGGTGCAAATATTGCTGTGGGAGCGGTATGTATCAATTTGTATCTGAGGGTGTATTTTTATACTTATGAAACTTGCTCACTTTGCATTTGAGAAGTAAATTTGTCTCTACATTTAGTGTGTCCTGCTGGCATGTGAAATCGGGTAAAAACTGAAAATCAGTGGTGAAAACAAACAGATTGATATTCTATTCAACTAAGATATATTGGAGTCTGTTTCGCTGATAAGGTATCAGCTCAATATGCTGAATGTGCAAGAAAAATGACAAGATGATGGAGCGGTGTCTCTTCATCATCCAGTGGCATGGGATTTGTGGTGTTTAGTATTTTCTTCGATTGAGTTACTTGGATGATGCTGGAAGACTAATTCATTTTCTAAATGCCATAAGATTTCTGTAAGATTGGAACTGATTACTATTATTCCTTGGAAAAGTCAAATGGATGATAGGTTTGAGCTTCCATTGAAAGACTGAATCTTACTTTTGAGATTTTCTGCAGCTGGATAAATTCTTCTTCATCTTCTTTACTGTCTCCTTCACATTACTTCGGTTGCTTAAATAACTCCTGTTTCTCTTCTTAATTATTAGTGCAGTTTCATATATTTAATCTATTCTAATAAGATATTCCAAGGGTTTACAGTAGTCATGTTTCCCTATCCTGTTGGTACATTGTTGTATTTTAAGTGCCTGAAGAGACTAGTAATTTTGAGATATTGTGTTATTTCTGTTAATGACATTTACATTCAGATCCTAATGAAAATTTCTTGTCAATATCCACTGCCCATAATCAGAAAAGAGAAGAAGATCATTTTTTTCTTGGGTCTGTTTCATTTATTCTTCATCTTTCACATTTTTTAAAGATAAATTCTAGTAATTTATTGTCATATAATCCCTGGGACAGGATACTTAGCCTGTGCTCGATGTTCTTCAAGTGGTGTGTGCTTGAGCATTGATCCTATCTCAATATCCACTGCATCTGATTGTCCTTTGAGAGTGCCTACAAATCAACGGTGTCCAAACTGCTCAGGTGCAGGAAAGGTACAAAATTTTATTAGAAAAAATAGTTCATTTAAGTAAAATCATTTCCGTAGAGTGCTGTTCAAGCAAATGTATGCTTGTGGTATTTTGGCAATGAGATGTTAAAAGTTGTTTGAATGTCTTAAATTTCAATTTGTAGAGAAAAAGCATAGAATCAACGGTAAAATTAACAAAAGCTCAATGATGTCTTTTTACAGAAATAAAATATCAACGTATCTTTCCTAGAGACTTCAGTTGAGCCAAAAACTAGTAGTAGCACCAAAAGATATATAGGTTTAAGTTGTAGACTTCTTGCACATGGAATAGAAATTATTTCACTTTGCCTGCATTCAAAAAGTTGAAAACACTATATTACAAGTATCGAGTGGATTCCTCACCTCATAGATCCTACTAATTTGAAATGATAATCTGGAACTACTTGGGAGTTTGAATGAGTAGCATTGCCTAAAAGTAGCAGTCTCTACCTTCATGTCTCTATATGGAGTCGCTGCTCTGACACACATAAACTGATGTTGAAGTTTTGATTTTTTTAGATCCAGCCTGCATGTAGGTGCCACTTAATAGTTGTTACTGCTACAGGCAAGCTATCATAACGTTCATATGACACCGGTTCTTGAACTTCTTAGCTCGAGTCTTGCTGCATTCTCTTGTAGCTGGATTTTTTATGTGGTTGTAATGCATGATACATGTCTGATGATTTCTTGGTATTGATTTGATATAATGTAGTGATTAATCATCTTCCTTCCATGCTTATTCAGGTGATGTGTCCAACCTGCCTGTGCACCGGAATGATGATGGCAAGCGAACATGACCCACGGATAGATCCATTTGATTAAAGAATTGATTTGCTGGCTCTCCTCTCACTTCACCTTTGCAATGTAATCTTCTTTGTTTGTAGTCACTGCTACTAAGGAACAGAATTCTACCCAGCAACAAATCCATTTAGGATTTTTGTCCATGGAAAAAGAGAAATAAAAAGTGGCATAAACCAGAAAAAAAAAATGTTGAAGAAGGAAGAGTAGTAGCTACTCTTGGATACATAGTTGTGTAAGTAGCTGGTTGATTGATAGTGAATCTAGTTGTTTATTTACTGAAGTAAGATTATGGATTAATTTTGGTGCAATTAATCAACTAATATACTTAATTATAATTAAATTTTTACCTAAACAAACAAAAAAAACAGAAGGATTATTAAGGAAATAAAATAATAGAAAAAAGAAAATATTACTCTAAAATTATATTATTGATATCACAAAAAAAGAAATGAAGAGGATACACTAAAGATGAGAATTTAGAAAGAGTATTATCATTTACCTCCTTTTAGTTTTATTTATTTGAATGGTGTATAGAAATGAACACTTACCTCCTTCCTCAATGGTAGGAACGTGGGAGTGACAAAATTATTTTTGGAAGAAAATTAAAAACGGGGCAAAAAGGAGGGGGGTAATTAGCTCACACACATAACAAAGTAAAACATCAAGACTGTTTAACTTTATTTATCTTTTTCCTCACTTTTTTTTATCAAATGAACAAAAAAATTTATCAAAATAAAAAAGTAATTAGTTAATGTTAAATTTAATAGTCAATTTCAATCATTAAGTTAATTTTTTAGTCTATTAACACAAGATTAACAAAAAAAAAAAAAAAAGTAAAGAGCTTCCAAGATTTCATTTAATTTAGTTTTTCTAATTTTATTTTTATGACATTTTTATTAAAAAATAGAATATAATTTATTTATACTTTAATTTATTTTAAATTGATACTAATATATAAATAATAATAAATAGAAATATCATTTTCTTTACTATTATTCTTATTATGAAAAAAATTGAAGAAAATAAATTTTTATTTCATATGTTATTGTGATAAATAGTGAATTGGCAAATGGTGATGAATGATGATGGTGTTTATAATTGTGTATTTAAGATTTGTAAATTGTTATATCATTTGATTAAGTCGATAATTATTATAAATATTATTATATATTTTTCTATTATTACTAATTTAAATTTATGATTATATTTTTTAAAAATATTATTAAAAATAACTTTATTTTAAAAAAATATAAAAATAGAAATTAAATTAATTAAAAACAACTATTACAAATATAAAAATTCAAATTTTAAAAATTGAGAATGATAACAAGAATTTAATTTTTAAAATGATCTTCATGCCATCCCTAATTAAGCCAAAATGGGCAACAAGACTGGAATCCATTTCAAAAAAAAATGGGATATGATAATTTTCCTTAATTCTTCTTAGTGAGTAAGGATTACAAAATTTTATGCGAGATGAGGATAGTAAGAAAGTTTAAGAAAATTTGAAGAGTAAAGTGTTTGTTTACTAAGAAAGTAAAAGAAAATGCACTGTGAATTTTCCATAAAGAGTTTTTCTTATTTTCCTCACTCATTCAATCAATACAATATATTCTAGTATTTATATTGTATATTAAATTCTTCTATAATTAACTATCATTAATAGAAAATATGTTATATAACAACATTCAATTTTAACTAATCTGTCTAACACATAACTAACTCTAGAATAGCTCAGTTTCCTCAACTAAATTGCTGCAATTTAATTCCATACTACTGTAATACATTACTCTTTAGCTCAAGTGATCAGTTTAGCCATATGATAGAACTTTGTAATACATGATTATCAATTGGGCTATTACATATCTGACATAATGGCTTCAAGTTTTCTCTTTCTCTAGACTAATTTCTACCAGTTTGAGGAGTTTTTCCTACAACAATATCTCTACCTCTTTCCATTACAAAAAATGGACCAAAACCTAATTGATAACCACCACCTTTCTTGTAAACATTCTTTGTCTGAGCATAGCTTGCTAAGAAAACTTCTTGATTTGCATTTGCATTACTCATGTTTTGTTGTTGAATTTTGCTTTCATGAGTAAGTAGCATTGAATACAATTTGTGAATTCCTATGTCTTCATTTTTTCTAGTTAACAAACAATTATTGAGTTATATTCAGAACCCAAACCACCAAGCAAATACAATATGAAATTATTATCAGACATTGAAAAACCAATAGCAACCAAGTTATTTGAAATACGCTTTATTTTCAAGAAACACGCTTTATTTTCAAGAAACACTTACTCATTGACATTCCTTCCTTCCTAATCGTTTGAAGTTCATACCTTAATTGAAGCATTTTTACTTTAAATTGTGAACCAAATTATTTTGTAAGAGCAATCCAAACCTCATAAGACGTCTTACATCCAATAACAAGATTTACAATTGATTCATTAATACAGGATAGCAACCAGCCCAAAAGCAGTTGATCTTATTGTCTCCACAAGGTAATATCTTGATCTCCAACTAGAACTTCACCTAAATCTTTAGATTTGATCCTTGCAAAATTGATCTAATCTTCAGTAATAAAACTCTCAAGGTCGTTGCCTTTAATCAAAGAAAGAACCTGCAATTTTCATGTTAAATAATTCATTCCATCTAGCTTGACAGGTACCATTGATGAGAAAGAGGTATTCGACACTAATAGAATGGCATGTGCTATTGCTAACTCTGATACCAAGTGAGAAAGTTTGAGAAAATTTGAAGAGTAAAATGTTCGTTTCCCAAGAAAGTGAAAGAAACTACACTGTGAATTTTTTAGAAAAAATTTTTCTTATTTTCCTCACTCATTCAATCAATGCAATATATTTTGGTATTTAAACAACATATTAAATTTTTCTATAACTAACTATCATTAACAGAAAATTTGTTACATAACAACATTCAATTTTAACTAATCCAATTAACATGTAACTAACTCCAAAATAGCTTAACTTCCTCAACTAAATTATTGAAATTTAATCCCTTACTACTGCAGTACACTACTCTTTAGTTCAAGTGATCAATCCAGCCGTCTAATAGAATTTTATAATACGTGATGATCAGCTCAGCTATTTCTATACTCAACTTTTTGATGAACTAGTAACTTAATCAAGCTAAACTTACTCACAATAATTGGGAACAATTTCATTCCCACCTCACTTCCTCTTTTTTATTTTAAAATATTTTTAATATTTAAAAAATAAATAATATAAATTTATGTTTTAATATATATATAATTAGATTCTCATTCTTTTAATTAAATAAAAAATTTATTAGAATATAATAACAATAAAAAATTAATATTATATCAAATAATTAATTATAATCATTAAAATAGTTTTTTTAGTGTAATACCATAAAAATTAACAAATATTTCTTTAAATTGTATATTAAACTCTAAATATTTTATTTTATTTTATTTATTTAGTTTAACTTTTTTTTGTTAAAAGTTAAAATTATAATTTAATAACATGTTAATAAATTAATGTTTGTAAAATAAATAATATATTAATATGCTGATTTATTATCTTTTATTTAATTTTATTAAATATTTTATATATTTTAATTTATTTAATTTTGTTACACGAAAAAAAGTCAAGGGTTAAACTTCTTTTTTAATCAAAATGGAACGAACCTCCCCCTCCTCAGTGCCATTGTCTTCTTGACAGTGAGCAACCAACACTGTTAAAAGCAAATAATGACTAAAAGGGCTATTCAGTAATTTAAGTCACCCTTCGGCCCTCACCCTCTTGTATCTTTCTTTCCTTTGAATAAATTTCTTGTTTCTTCGAACAAATAAAAAAGGTTTCTTATACATTAAAATTTCTCTTTACAGAAAGCTTCAGGAGAACTTGACAAATGAAATGGTTGGGCTGGCATGACAACATAAAGAGAGTAGCCTCATGATAAGCTAGTCCTTGCAGAGTACTGAAAAAGTAAGGTTTACTAATGTTATATTACCAACTTTTGCAATATGTTCTGTATTGATATCAATAGTAAATGATACCCAAACTTCAAAAATAATTGTTTAAAGAGAAATTAGTGACTATGATTGAGTCATATCAATGTGTCTGGTGAAATTATATGTTGAATTATAGTAGAATCTGATGAACTCCAGCTTAATGCTTACATATGCAACTGTGTCCTTTTTCTAAATTTGTTTTTACTATTATTATTCATCAGTTATGAATTTAGAACTGATTGTGGTGTGGATGTTCTGATTTTTGTGTTTTTACAACACATATGATAATCAAATAGACTGATAACTGATTGTATTTTAGATGTTGATCCTTCACTGGACAGAGAAAGCTATTGAGCAAAACCTAGCAAGCACCAGCCACGCTAATGTGCAGGCAATGAAGATATAGTCATGGAGTTCCAAAACTACATGTTTCACCTGGCTTCTAATGTTTGTAATGATCTGTATATTTATCATGGTTGTGCTCTTAATTCATGTCACCTGAAGCGATATGATCATGGAACTTTTAAGGCTTCAGGTCGATGTTCTTCCTGTTTTCTTTTTTTTCATTTTAATAGCATATGCATAAGTAAAGACATTGGTAAAGCAGCAATAAAATTTGTTCCTAAAAAATGCTTTCTTTTTGGGTAATTAAGGAATGTAATTTTTTATTGGTTTGTAGGTTTTAATTTTTAGGTGATGGTCCTGTTTGAGGGCAAATATTCCCGCAATTTGTTCAACAATTTTAAGGCCTCTGTTTGGATAGACTAACAATTTAATTATCATACAGCTCCCTGTATTTTGGAAATTTGGAGCACAACATATGAGAAGAGAAGTCTCTAATGATGTATTTAGAATGTTATTGGCATCAATTTTTGTTTTTTCTAATGATTTACAAATTTTTGTTTCATATATACAACACCGTTTCCTTTTTTCCAATACTTTAATACAAGGTCGTTTACTCTTCTGTATTCTTATTCTTTGCTTCACCTACCATTTACGACATGAGTGCAGATAGTGAAGAATCCATGGCAAGGGTCTAGAAGAACAAACAAAACAGCTTTAACCTCCTTACTTGTTTCCTCAACTCACCAACAACAACAAGATCACTCCAAACCCTAGTCTACGAAGAAGTCCGATCTTCAACAGACAGACCCTTCACTTCCATAGCTTTCATTCTCCATTGCCTACTCGGGCCCAGCTACAATTGGCGCTCCTTCTCGTGCAACCTTTGTCTCTACGCTCTCCAAAACTTCTCCTTCCTCCAGTACTATAATTTACTGAAATTTACAGTTATACTAAACTTTGATTACTTAGTTTAATTATTTTAAGTAAGCATGTAAATAGAGTGGAGAACGGTGCTAGTAGATTTGAGGGCATCACGGGAAGTCAGCTGAGATAGGAGGTTTTGAGCCACCTCATGACATGGCGAATGCCGCTAACAATTTGGCTAATTTGATCAAAGCCAAAGGCTGAGTATGGCCTGTTGTTGTAATTGGCCATTTCATAGGTGGAAAAGTTGCCTTGCACTTCACCCAAAGTTGTGCCCGCAATGAATATGGCCAATCTGCGGCATTGCCTAAGCAGGTATGATTTTATCAAATTTTTGTAAATGTTTATGATTTATGAAGTTTAAGTACTGCTAAAGAACTACATCGTGTTGCAGTTATTAAGCAATCTGATTTATTCATTCATTGATTACCATATTTTAAAAATTATTGAAAAAAAAATTGTGCAGAATTTATTAAGTAGTGAAGAGGTGATGTGTGTGCAATCACAAACCTGTGTATGTAGTTCTATGTTATATTAGTAATATGGAGTGCTATAACCCTAGAGCCAAACTTGTGGTAAAACGTCACACTTCGTTCTAGGGACAATGACTTATAACATCTTCGAATTCACATGTTTGGTAATGGCACTGGCTTGGCACCTGAGTATGCCTTTAAACAGGCCATTAATGTCTGAAAAGGCACTGGCATTGGTGGACTGAATTTTTCATCAAAATTGTAATGTGTGCTGAATAAAGGTTGAAGTGTTGTTCGCATTTCCTGCAGATGCGTGGACGGACATACACAATAACCTACATGCTTGGAGACCATAAATATGTATAATGTGAGTTTGAGTTTACTTTAAGACCATGTAGAGTTTTTTAAAAAAAAAAAAATCCTCAAAATGTTCTGTTAACAGTTGCAAATTTTCTTCGAACTAGAAATGAAGCCTTGGATATATATGATAGGCATAGTTTAAGATCAAACCAAAGTTGCCTGATGGGCTTCAATATTAATTTGTGATTTCTTATGTCAATAGGATTTTTCATAATCAGTAGTGTATCGAAAACCATTAAGTTATTTTGCTGGGTGATTTGAAAGTTATAGTTTACTTGTAGATGAAAAAATTTTCTATGCATTTTCATACTCTTTTCTGATGCAGAACAGCTGTGGGTGTTGGATTCTATACTTGGGGAAGTGAAGCCCAAAAACAGTGATGGCGAAATGGAGAAAGTTCTGCTAACCTTGCAGAGTTTACCTTTATCAGTCCATCACGAAAGTAATACCCTCTCCTGCTAGTGACATTTTAACCTGTGCATGGTTGATATGTTGTGCGTTAGTGAACCCATTATTCATTGGGGAAGTTGATATGCTGGTTAGGTGGAGTAGTGGTCTGTTATTATGTTTTTGTGTTTTACTAATCTCTGGCAATGATAAATAATCACTATAGATGCGTGAAGTACTGTATATTAACTTCATAATCTTCTTTCTACTAAGTATCTTTCTTTGGATTTGGGAGGTTGGATACTCATATTGCTTTCAATTCTTAAAAGCTTGCCATCAATCGACATATAAGTGCTGTGTCAGAATTTTGTTGATAGGCATTGGAGTCTGATGAAAAATTCATTATTCCCCCCAATATTTTGTGGACTCCACAGCATTATGCTTGCCACTGGAGGTTGCAGCCATAGCCATTACTCCCCACCTGTCAAAAAAAGATGTTCCATAATAATGATCCCTCTTATAGGAAACCATATAGTTTGGCCCAAATTATCCTTAACATACAACCAAATAAATGTACCTTGTTTAGTAGATATAATTTATTTCCCACTTCATTCAAATATCATCATCATCATCTAATCTCACTCTAATTTGCATAGATTTTCAAGTGTTGTTTATTTTGATTGTCATAATTTCTTTTAGATCAGTGTGGTATTGGTTATCTTTAGTTGTCATAAATGCGACTCTTTAAATATATGCCTTCCATAGTTGTGTGGTCTTTTTTTCTTATTAATTTCACTGTGTTCCTTACTTCAGGTGGCTTGTGAATCACATGATTGAGCTCAGGTTTTCCAATTCATAGTCAGAATGGTTGGCAGCAACCTCAAGAAATCTGGAGAGCAGGAGACATGGGCTTTTAATCTTGAAGGTGCTGTACAGATGTTTAATTCTTATGGGTAAATCTCAAAATTTTAACTTGGATATCAGTTTTATTCACAAGCGCTTATAAGGAAAGATGCTGGTCCGACTAGATATTTTGCTTTGATGACATCAGAGTAACACATTGAAACATAAACACCTGCAGGAAAATGTCCTATTGGCCTTTGTTGGAGCGCCCACCACAAGGGACGGAGATAACTATTGTGCGTGCGGAGAAGAGTGATTGATGGGCTCAAGATGTGATTCAGCGGCTTGAAGGCCTTGCCAGCAGAAGAAAAGATGAATCTGAGGGTAAACTTTCATTACATGTGCTTCCCAATTCAGGCCATTGTGTTCATGTGGACAATACAAGAGGACTTTTAGAGATTATGGCTCCCAAGATGGACTTTGTTTAACTGTATTGTAATTTGTTTATCCACAATGTGCAGCTCTCATGTGCAAAATTTGATTAAAATATCTCATCACTATTTTTCCATAATTTTTTCTCCGCCGGTGTTGGTACGAGCGGCTGATTTTGCTTCAAACAGATTGAAACTCAATAAGTATAATCATTGGGGATGGAAATTCTTTTTGTGTTAGTACAAATGTGTGTGTAATAGCTTGGGTGGACATGGCCTTCCATTGCCATTAAAAAGATGTTTAGTAATATCAAATTTTAGTGAGATTTACTTAATTTTTTAAAATTATAATATAGTATTTTTATTTCATATCAGTTATGATTTAAAAATTACTGCATCTCAACTGAGAAAGTCTAAATATTGTTGGTCTAGGGATAAATTTTTATTGGGGAAGTAATATTTATGGTACACCAGCATACTTATACTTGAAAACTAAACAATTATTTTTTTGTATTCAGTTTTTAAGTCAAATGCTAATAGTACCAAAAGGAGGGTTAATTTAGAGTTCTTGTACAATTATTTTAAACAAATATTAAAATTTACAAATAAAATCTATTGTACAAACTGAAGAATTTGAGAGTATGTAACAAAACTTATATAAAGTTGTTGAAGAAATAATTTTTTTGGCAATGCTTATTTCATCAATCAATTAGGTTTTATGTAGCCCAGATATGCAACAAATAAATACTTGAAGGAAGGCATTACATGAGGTGCATCAACTAACTCTTGCTGAATAAAATTTAATAAATTAATTAAAAAATTCCTAAAAACTAGGATAAAACAAAACCACTTTATATGTAGAATAAGACTAAAGTTGATGTTATCAAAGTCGATGGTAATCCTCAATTCTCCCCTTCACCATTGACTTTCTTTCTTTCAACCATGTTGAGATGTTTCTTAAATTCTTCAAATTTTCTAGTGCTCAAACCTTTGATAAAGATATCTGCCATTTACTTATCAATCATTACGTATTGCATATTGATATCTTTTTGCAGAACCTTTTTTCTAAGAAAGTGATAATGAACCTTTACACATTTGGTCCTTGTATGAAATATTAGATTCTCTGCCAAGCGGACTGCGGATTAGTTATAGCAATATAATGACATTAAATAATCTACTGATTGATGTAGATCTTCTATTAATTGTATTAGCCATACACTCTCTTAAGCTACCATTGTTGTTGCTTTATACTTTACTTCAGTTGTTGACAATGATACTATTAACTACCTTTTACTGCACCAAGAAACTACTCCGGCACCAATCATGCATACATATCCAGTGGTTGATCTGCGAGTATCATGATCTCCAGCATAATCAACATCATAGTATCCAATTAACTTGCAACTTTCACTTTTCTTATACAAAAAACCATAGTCAATCATATCCTTTACATATCAAGTATTTGTCAGACTAACTCTAGATGAGACTTCTTTAGGTTTTCCATATAACGATTGGCAATTCCAACTGCATATGATATATCAGGTTGTGACAATATCAAATAGATCAAACTTTCTACCAACTATTGATACATAGATCTATTTTTTAGGTTTTTGAAAATCATATACACGTATCTTAACATTGGGTTCCATCGGTGTTGAAACTAACTTGCACTCTAACATTCTAAATTTTTGCAATAAATCTCTTGCATAAGTTTGTTGACGCAAGAATAATCCTTTGTTATGTCAATTTCTAATCAAAGAAAAAGTCTTAGCTGTCTTAATTCCTTCATTTGAAATCGGGTTGACAAATTCTCTTTTGTTCAACGAATCTTTTCCTTATCATCATCAATGATAATCAAGTTATCCACACATACTAGTAAAATTGTTATCCTTCCTTCAATGGTTTTAAAAAGTAAAATGGAATCTGCATGAGTCGCAAAATAATTACTAACTAATAAAAATTCAGCAATTTTATTGTACCATGCTCTAGGTACTTACATCAAGTTATACAGTGTCTTTCTCAATTTGTTTACATAATCTGAATGAGATTTATTCTCAAATTCCCTTAGCTACTCCATGTAAATCTCGTGATCCAATTATCCATGTAGAAAAGCATTTTTCACATCCATCTATTATAAATTCTAATTTTTTGTGGTTACAAAAGCAAATAGAACTCAAATAATTGTGAGCTTAGCAACCAAACTAAACATCTTGTCATAGTCTATTCCATATTTTTGAGAAAATTCATGAGCAATCAGTTGAGCTTTATATCTCTCAACTAATCCATCTTGGTGATTCTTGATCTTGTAAACCCATTCACAAGATATAGGCTTCACATCTTTTGGCTTTGGCACTAGTTCCCACGTTTAATTATGATTTAAGGCAACGATCTCTTCTTCTATAGCCTTGATCCAATTAGAACTTTGAGAAATTTTCTCAAATGTCTTAGGTTCTTTCACACAATCTACTTGTGTCGTAGATGCATTAGCATACTTGGGATTGGGTTTTTGAATCCTAATTGACCTTTATAACTAAGGTTGAAGACTTGCATATTCCCCTTCATCGGGTTCACCATTCGTTGTAAAAATTTGAAGAATACCTATTTTTCATGGACTTTGTGTTATCTTTTGCTCAATGTTTTATTTCTTAAGATTTTCTCAGCTTGATCTTATTTTAACAATTTTCACTTTTGTCTTTTGTTGAAGTGTTTCTTTGATTTCTTTAGAATTAAGTAGCTCTTCTTTTTGTGCAAACCAGCATGAAGATACTTGATCAAATACCACATTTCTTGACATGTAGCATTTTTCATTAGTTGGATCATAGCATCTCCACCCTTTTCTTTGATTATTGTATCCCACAAAGATACATTTAATTGCTTTCTTGTCAAATTTGTTGCAAAGATAACTTGGCACAAACACATAAAATATCAAACCAAATACTTTAAAATAACTAACTATAGACCTTACATTTCATAATTTTTCAAAAGGTGATATGAAGTCTAACATTGGTTAAAGAAGTTTGTTGATCACAAAAGCTGCAGTTTTCATGCATTTAGCCCAAAATCTCCCTAGCACATTATTTGCATGCAACATACTTCGACATGTTTTCGTAAGATGTTGATTCTTCCTTTCTATGTCGTTTTGTTGTGATGTATTAGAACATATGAATTGATATCGTATTTGACAGTCACGTAAGTATTGGGAGAATTCATCTGAAGTGTATTCGTCGTTGTTATCTGTGCATAAACGCAAATCTTTTTCTTACTTTTTCTTTAACAACTTTTTTTAGTTCTTTAAATTTCAAGAATGTTTCAAATTTATCTTTCATAAAGAAAATGCAAACATATTTAGAGAAGTTATCAATGAACATCACCATATATTTCATTTTGTTTATTGATAGTTGTTTAATAAGGCCAAACAAATTAGAGTGAACTAACTCGAATGATATTTTCACTTTAAACTTTAACTCCTCGTATGGTAATTGTTGTGCCTTATTGTATTAGCATCTTGCAAAACATTGTGTTCTTGCTTCAAGCTATAAAAAATCCCTTAACATAGACTTCTTTGTTATAATATTCAACTTATGAAGGCTAACATGGTCCAATCTCATGTGCTATAAATTTACAATTTCATTACTTTATGTCTTATCTACATATATTGATTTTGTCATCATCACATAGATAGACTCTAATCGCTGTCCTTGTAAAGTTGGTATTCCTAATACCTTAATATCTTTGTAAACTTTTATGTCTTATGAACCAAACAAGGCAATAATGACTAGGTAATGTCAACTATGTTTTAGAAAACAAATTCTTTTTCATGCCCAAAACATGCCATACATCTTGAAGCAATACTTGATTTGAGCTGTATCGTGGCATAACCATTATTTCACCCACTTAAGCAATTGGCAGTTTTGTGTTATTAATTATATCCATTACATGGTTTCTTTTATACTGAGTTAGTTTCGTAACTTTGTTTGGTCACTCGTTATGTGATTTGAGCAACTTGAGTCAATGATCCAATCATTTTGATAGTCAATTTATTCAGGCATTATCACTGTGAGAGCCACCTCTTTTTCCTCAATAACAAGTGATGCTTCAACATCCCATTCTACATTTACCAATTTTCTATGTTGGAAGTAGTAATATTACCTTTTGTAGACTTCTTTTTAAACCAGCAATCCTTTACCATGTGGCCCTTCTTCTCACAGTTGAAGCAATTATCCTCAAACTTTTTTCTAATTTGATTACTGTTAACATGAGTCTTCTTAGTCCCCCTTACTTTGAACTTTCAGCTTGGTGATCTTTTGACTTGTCACCATTTCTTTTAGATCCTCTACCAATATTCCATTAACTTTTCCTTTTGTTAGTGAATAGTGCGTCTTCTTGACCTTTAACCAAAACCTTCCACATTTGATTAGCAATGGCTTCTTGATTAGAAAGCGAATTCTCTAAATCTTCTATAGAAGGTTGAGTTGGCGAAACTTGAACTACAGCCCCTGGATTATTATTCTTCTCATCTTGGATTTTTCAATTTTAGATTTAAAATTTAAAATAAAAAGCTCACAACATAATGATTTTACTTTCAAAGGGTATTGATTGATCGTCGTCTCCTAGAAAGACAACAACTCATTCATAAGAAGTTGTAGCCTTGTATTGTTCTTTTTTGAAACAAGTGAAGCAAAGGTGTCTCAAGCCTCTTTTGGTGTCTCAGCATCTCTTATGTGCTTCAGCTTATCTTCCTCTATTGTGGTCTTAGTGGCAAACATTGCCTGCTAGTTCTAATCTTCTCTCTTTTTATGTTGTTAGCATTATTGAGCTCTGTGGTCTCGTTGTTGTTGACAACTTTTCACAAGTCCTAGGCTTACAAGTAAGACTTCATTCATGTTGCCTATGTTTTGTAATTATTTTGTTGTTAAGTTTCTTAACTCCTCCAATTAGTTGAAGGTCACCCATTGTGTTGATAAAACTTCATTGATGCCAAACAAGTTTAATCCTAACTTCAAACTTGCAGAGTCCCAAACTTCTCATGAATAAATTAAAATTTCACCAAAAAATTATAAACAATTGAATGGTTATGATACCACCTAAAAAATTTGAGGGCACATAACAAAACTTATATGAAGTTGTTAAGAAAATAATTTTTTTATAATATTATTCCATCAATCAACTAGGCTTTATATAGCCCAAATACACAATGAATAAATACTTAAAGAATCCTGCTGAATTGGTAAAATTTAACAAATTAATTAAAAAATTTCCAAAGACTAAGACAAAACAAAACCACTTCATATGTACAATAAGAATAAAGTTGGTGTTGTTCAGAATCAATGGTGATCTTCATCAGCTCATGAGCAATTGATTCAATAATTATATATCTCACTATTATACATCTTCTATTATTATGAAAAAAAAATTATATTATTAATATTAGACATATAATAATAATATAATTTTATACCTAGATTTGTATAAAAGAATTTTATAAAAATTTATATTTCATATTATTCTTAAGAATAATATTTTGAGAATGTCATATTTTTAGTTTTCAAAAAAAAATATATTTTAAACAGTTACTAACGGCACACTTAATTTTTTTATAATTAATTTATACTTGAATTGGAAAAAGAAAACTCTTAAATTATTAAAAAGAAAACACGGGGCAATTCCGTCAATTTAGTCGCTGTCCAAAAGCGAAACCCTAACTATAAATTGAATCGTTAAACCTCTCCTCTTTGTCAGCAGCTGCTTCGGTGTGTGAGTGATCTTTTCACAACTCACGATTCTCACTCTACGCTTCACCGGAAGCCATGGTGAACCATCCACATCTATCTCTCTTCTCATTTTCTCTTCAATTAGTTTTCGTTTCAACCCACCGGGTTGCATGAATCTGCAGTATATAATAAGTGCAGTGTCATTATTCAGAACTCTGGGTATCGTTTGGTTTTTTGAAGAATGGCTTGAAAAATTCAAGTTTACAATACCCTTTGTAATTAATTACAGATGGGTTTTTTTCTTCGGTAGTAATTTAGTAGATTATGGAGATTGATCTAGTTTTTATTTTGTAAGTAAATCGTTAGTCTTGGTTGAAATGCTGGGACGTTGTTTTCTACCGCCTTTTTGTGGTCTTTGTTCCGCATTTCTTGAAGATGGTTCTAAGTGTTTGTAACTTTTTTTTTTTTTTGATAACCTATTTTAAGTACTCTTCTTTACTTTCAGAAGTGTTTGTTGTCGAATATGATTAGAATGAACTTAGAATTTATCAAATGCATTTCGCGTTGTGGTTGCTTTGTCATCTCTTATGGATAAGAGATCAAAGTGTACAGAATAATTTGCAGAAGTTATGTAACTGTTAATGATGTTTGCCCCATTAATGTTGCATCTATTTTTCACTTTTTTCTACTGGTGAAGAATTGTGTGTTTGAGTTTTTCATTTCATGTCTAATTTGCATTATGGATTTTGTAGTCAAGAAAAAAGGTCAGAGAGCCTAAGGAGGAAAATATTACTCTTGGACCTGCTGTGCGAGAGGGTGAACATGTCTTTGGTGTGGCCCATATTTTTGCTTCATTTAATGATACATTCATCGTAAGTAATCAGCTTAGTCTACTTAGATTTCTGTGTACTTCAGTTTCAAAACTTTCAGTCACTTGTGTGCTTTGTTTGATTTACAGCATGTAACTGACTTGTCTGGCAGAGAAACACTTGTTCGCATTACAGGTACTGTTCATTCTTGGCTCTCTAAGTGGATATCTTTACTGTTGTCTGTTTATTTCATATGAGCATGCTCATGTCATTGTGATATTGCACTGTGTTTGTACCTTGTTTGGACACACACGCTCTAGTAATAGTCATTCAGCATAGTTGGGGTAGCATAAAATAAATTTGATTATTCCACGAAACAGTTAACACAGTTTAGGTTGATGAACAATTTGCTCCAGTTTATATTTTTGGTGACAAATGCTCCCTAGTACAGGTGGTATGAAGGTGAAAGCTGACAGGGATGAATCCTCACCATATGCAGCCATGCTTGCAGCACAAGATGTTTCTCAACGATGCAAGGTCTTGTATACTTTCCCCTACCTGATTTACAATTACTATCATTGAAAATTTAAAAATATGTGAATTGGGCCAACCTAAGGTCTTGTTACTAATTTAATAAATGATTGGACTTTTTTTTGTGCATTTTAAATTGGTAATTTATGCTTCCCTTGTTATCAAAAGAATTGCGTAGCTGACTTATTTGTATGTAAGATCATTATGCTTGACTCAATAGTGCTGGTAACCTGCAGGAGCTTGGCATTACTGCTCTTCACATTAAGCTCCGGGCTACAGGGGGCAACAAAACTAAAACTCCTGGTCCAGGTGCCCAGTCAGCACTTAGGGCCCTTGCCCGTTCAGGCATGAAGATTGGTCGCATAGGTAAATTTATCTGCCTTTTTTTGAGTAAATTTTGCTAGTTTTAGTGTTTCATTAATGCCAGTTTGTTAATATTGTATCTCTTATAAGTAGTTTCAGTTATTATTTTAATAAAAACCAGAGGAAACTTGTGGAAAACAACAAATGGATTTTTTGCTCAGTGGAACTTAATAATTGTGATTCTTTGTTAACAACCATCAATATATATATATAGCTGTGCAAACACCTTTGGGTTCTTTAAACTGCATCCGAATATAACTGTGTATGTTGTATATCTTAACTCACTGCTTTTTGTTCTTCAGAGGATGTGACTCCAATTCCCACCGACAGCACCCGCAGAAAGGGTGGTAGAAGGGGAAGAAGATTGTGATTTATTTTTCACAGCCGTTCAATACGTTCAAGTTATTAAGCCGTGGTTGCAGACATTTTTCATCTCGTTAATTAGATCCAAGAATGCTTTTGATTTTCCTATTTTAACATCTGTAGTTTTGGATTCGATTCTGTTAGAATTTCTGAGCAATTGAGTTCTATGCAATGGCAAGACTAATTATCACACGCCTATAGGTTGTGAATTTATTGTTTTCCACTCTCTGGCAACATGTTTTCAGCAGCGAAAGAATGATCGTAACAGTTTATTCCATTCCATGTCGTTAGATGATGAACAAAATTTGCCTTGCTCATTCCCAGTTGTTCTTTCCTGATCTTTTTATCCGAGTATAATAATAATAATAACAAAAAGATTTTACTAAATATTCAAATTTTTATATAAATTTATGCATACCAATTGGTATGATACTATATATTTTATATATTATTTGTATAAATATTGATTGTCAAAATGGATGCGTGTCTGAATTGGTAGTATATATAGATTTTGTATTATTGATAAGGAAACAAATGTCAACTGTATATGGATAATAAAATGTACATGTCACAATGTACAAGTTTAAATAAGGGGAAACTTTTAATAGTATGTGTACATATTGGTTAATTTTAGATAAAAGCAAGGGAAAATAGCCTAAAATAAATATGGCTTAAGCGCAGATTGTGCCCAAGTCTATGGGCTGTACGGAGTCCAAGCTAGAATTACTGTTGTGGGCCTTAAAGCCCACTTGAATTGGGCTTTTTATACCTCCTGCATCGTTTACCATAGAAACCCTAGCCGTGTTGTATAAAACCCTAATAATGGCCGCCGAGCGGCTGTTCTTGGGCGAAAACTTGAGAGCGGGAAGATGCAGATTTTCGTGAAGACCCTCACCGGCAAGACTATCACTCTCGAAGTCGAGAGCAGCGATACTATCGACAATGTCAAGGCTAAGATTCAAGACAAGGAAGGTAAATTCGTCATTCAACTTCAATTTTTCAGCTACAAGCGATGTAGTTTGTACCTATTCATGATGAACAATGGTGTGATTTGACAGGAATTCCACCGGATCAGCAGCGTCTGATCTTCGCTGGCAAGCAGCTCGAGGATGGCCGTACCTTGGCTGATTACAATATTCAGAAAGGTCTCCGCCTCTCTCTCAATCTCTCTCTCTAATGAGTTTATATAGATTTTATTTCTCGTCAAATAAATAATTTGATTGGGACTTTTTCTTGTATTTGATTTAGAATCAACTCTTCATTTGGTGTTGAGGCTGCGAGGAGGAATTATCGAGCCCTCTTTGATGGCTTTGGCGCGCAAATACAATCAGGATAAGATGATTTGCCGCAAGTAAGCCCAGCACTGCATTTTCTTTTCCTGCAATTAAGTTTGTTGCTTTTTTGCTTGATGGTTTTGAACGATGCGAGTTTTGCTTAGGGTGCTTCACTTAACTTCTACTGCAATGATAATGCATAAGAAGTTATACGGGCGCCCAAGAGAAATTTCCAGTCTTCACCTTTGTCAGCATTTTTAACATAGTTGCAGTTGCTTTTCCTGAATGGTTCTTCTATTTTGTGCTGTCTCCAACTTTTTACTTGTATGCATCATATAAAACTGTTTCAGGACATATTTAGGTTTTAGTGTTACCAAACACTTTTAGTAGATAACTAATATTTATCATTCACTCCTATACTTAAACTTGAATGCTAGTGATTTTATTTCATGGGCAGTACAAAAAAGAGCCTTAGTATATCTACATGGATTGCTTGCATAATCGAATCTATTATAGGTAGCTCAACATCGAATCTTCTTAGTATCAATTCTATTATAGGGTGCTTAGTTTTGACCGTCACCATTCTACTGATTTCATGTTTATTTTACCTGGGTTTATTTGTATGGTTGGACTATATGTTGAACTTTCTTTTGCTGTTGAAGTGCAATGGAGAGCATCTTAGGTCCAGATACTGATTTCCATTTCAACTTTGTCAACTGGGATCTTTACTTAATTGTTGATTAATGTTATTTTATTAGGTGTTTACTTATGGTATTTGTCGATATTGTTCTACCTTCATCTTGAGTGGTCCCTTTCAATTTCTCATTTCTGCATTTCTTAATAGAATTTGTATTCTGTGCACTTAAAGTTTGCCAGTCCTTGCAACTTTTCAACTCTTATAAGGGTGATTTATAGTTAATACAATTCAGAACAAGCTATTTTGACTGTAGTTTATTTTGTTACTCAGAGGAACTGTAGTACTAGTGTTTTCATGTGCATGATGTGAAAGCCATTTCACCTTATAACAAGTGTGTGCTAATCTTGTTAATACAATCCAGAATCAGCTGTTTTGATTGTAGTTTATTTTGCCACTCAGAGGAACCATAGTACCAGTGTTTTCATGTGCATGATGTGAAAGCCATTTCACCTTATAACTAGTGTGCTCTGATCTTGTTATATTGTAATCAATAAGTCTAGGTCATCTGGTTTTATTCTTTGACACATTTTTTGGTTACTTTGACAGCTTGTTAGTCATTTATGTAATTTTTTGCTCTTCATTCTTGTTATTGTATCCTGCAGTTCCACGGCTTATTATATTTGGGGGGGTGTTTAAGTTGTGATATTTGATGACTAATTTATGTTATTTTATTCTGTGGTTGCTAGATGCTATGCTCGTCTGCATCCAAGGGCTGTAAATTGCCGCAAGAAGAAATGTGGTCACAGCAACCAGGTCCTAGTGACTTTCCATTCGTATTGTCCTATATTTGTTTGCTGAGTTTACATGCTTAGGAACTTAATTCTATTGAGAAACTAAAAGCTCCTTCTTCTTCTTCTTCTTCTTCTTCTTCTTCTTCTTCTTTTTTCTTCTTTTTTTTTTTTTTTTTTTTTTTGTGCAGTTGAGGCCTAAGAAGAAGATCAAATAGGTGCCCGATCACACTTGTGTTTTAAGTTTAAAGTCAATTTTTGAATGGCATATGTCACTATTTGCCCCCTTTTTAATTTTTTATGTTGGATTTGCAGTAAGCTAAGCATTAAGTTGTTAAATGGTAAACGAATGGTTCAGTTTAAAACTCAGCTGCTTTCAATCTCCGGTGTGATAATATTATTTGCAAATTTTTAGCTATGGTTGTGGTGTGTTGTCTGTTTGGAATATATTTTTATTGCGTTAGATGTGCATATTTATATGTTTTGGCATTTAAGTTTTCTGGGTGAGACTGGCTTTCTGGTTTCCTGGCTGAGGCTTTTGTACGGGTGTGTTTGGTGAAATTGGAGGATTCAATGTTGCAGTGTTTCTTGTGGTTAAATAAATGTGGTTGATATTTCCCCGAAATTGGGGTGAAGGAAATTTAACACCACCATTGAATCAAACAGTCGAAGTACGTATCTAGTTAACATCGTTATTCAACACCTTTTTTCTATTTGATTCATGCATTAATCTGATTTACAACTTCTTTTTTCATTATTAAAAAATAAAAAAAGGCCATAAAAAGATCCACCAAAATTTCCTTCCTACGGTGGCTCTGTCATGTGTTGCAGGTGGAGTGATTGTCATCAACTCAAGAGAACAATACACGTATTGCACCAGGAGGAAGTGAGAAACTACTCGAACAATATATTAATTGGAAGTTGCAATTTGGAAGGAAAATTATAGCCCAACCCCTTAGCGAACGAGAGATTGTACGGCTCACACGTGGCATAACTAATAAAAAATATTACAAGCAGAATGCTACTTATTATTATTATATCCAGTTTACAAGAACCCACAAGCCACGGCACAGTAACTAGAATTTGAAAATTATTAATTATGTATTTTTATTTTCTCTATTAGAGATTTACTATCTAATCCCTTACCGTAAAAATTTTCCTGGAATTCTTGCGTAGTGAAATCTCGATAAACAGCTGGTTTCTCAGGCGACAACAGCTCCGGTAAAGGTCCGTAGTAACCACATCCCTTCCATTTGCTCAGATTAAAAAAATTCAACAACGGAGATTCTCGGTTCCTTGCAGGAACTTGCCAACACTCTATGCTCAACACTTTTGTACTCTCCATTAGAAACTATCTGCCAAGTGTTCTTGATCAAAGATATAAACAAGATCAATCTCGGAATTTATATTAATAAATTAACCTGCAATTGTGATAATCAATCCATTATTTTTGTTAGTTTTAATGTCTAGAAAAAAAATATTGCTACCTGAAGAAAATCTCCGATGTTGATAATCAGCCCCCCGTGCACAGGCTTGACATCCACCCAATCATCTTCATGTTTCACCTGCAACCCCGGAACCTGATTAGGCAGCAACACAGTCACAACCCCAGGATCTGTATGTGATGTAATCCCCACCGTCAGATCCGGCTGCGGACAGTAAGGATAACAATGTCCCACCACAGCCCTAGTTTCACTGAACGTCAGCTCCTTAAACTTCCCTGCCTGTAAACCTAACCCTTCACTCAACAATTCCATCACTGTTTCAGCCACCTTCGTTGCGCACAAATCCCATGCAACCACTTCATTTCTGCAAATCTCCGGCAGCTCGTTTGTGTCCAGCGGCTTCGGCCCCATCCACGCATTCAAGGAATCGTGCCAGCTTGCTGCTTTTGCGCGGTACAAATCATAGTTGCTTGCGAACATTACACCGCATCCTTCCTCTCGTTTATAGTACTTTGCTTTTATTTCACAAGGTTACTCATGAAATGCTTTGATAGCTTGGATTGTTGAATCCAGAACTGATATGGGAATTCCGTGATTGGTTACCTGGAAAAATCCCCAGGTTTTCGCGGCTTCTGCGATTTGTTTGACGATTCTGGGACGTTGAGTGTTGAATTCTAAGCTTGAAAGGTCAATCAGGGGGATTTGTTTGTGTTTGGAGGAGGAAACTTTGGGGTTCGAGTGAATTCCCGGTGAGTGTATAAAGAAGTGAGGGATTGTTTTGATGCCTGAATCTGAGAGACCCTTGACTCCGATTTTGGATTCATCGAATTTCCTCACTTCCTCAAATGAAAAAGAAAAGGAAGTTGCATGATCAGTATCAGCCATTTAACTAAGTTCAGAGAGTCCGGTAAGATTTTGAAGGTGCTAGTAATACTGAATTTGTATACCTGGAAAGACAGCAGCGGTATGCAAAACCGATTTTGGTTCAAGTTTTCCGTAAAATTGAAGCTTATTATATTTTATAAAATATTTTATTTTTTGATTCTATTCAACTGTAATTCGATTTTAATTTCAAAACAGAATATTTTTTTATTAATTATCTCAATTTTATAACTTTTAACTCTTTAAAAAAATTTAAAAGAAATTTAAATTAATAATATTAAATTATAAAAATAATGAAATAAATAAATAATTAAGTAATTAAAAGATAATAGAAATAATTTATAAAAAAATTAATATACATTAATTTATTTAAAAAATATTATATTATTATTTAACTTAATATTACATATCACCAAAAAATAAATTTATTTTTTTATAGTATATTTATATATTTAATAATATTATACTGTACATAGATTTATTTATAATAATTGTTAGTTTATTTGATAATTTTAAATAAATATATATACATCACAATTTTATTAAATTATTATATAAATAATATAAAAATTTAAGTTAAATAAAATATTATAAATATATTAGTTAATTTTTTTCAAGCAATTCGATAGATAAAAAATATTTTCTTCAATAAATAATTTATTTAATTAAATATGAGAATATTTTACGTAAGAGTTACCTTTTTACAAATTTAACAATAATATTTAACATCACATATTATATTTGACTTTAAAGTATTTATTTAAAATTAATTTTTCATAGTTTTAATAAAAAATTTTAAATGTTATTATTTTATTAATTGAATAATTCATTAAATTTGAATTAGTATTTATTTTATCTTTAAAATATAAAATAAAATAAATAAATAATTTTTAATTTTTAAAATTAAATCAATTTCTCAACTCTTTGGTCCAGTTTCGATTCCTTAATTTTTAGAATCAGAACCTACCCTAAAAAATTGATTTCAGTTCTGAATTAATTTTTTTAGGATCGATTTTTTACTATTCTGGTAAAATTATAATTACTGTACACTCTTAAAAGACGGAATTACTTTTAATTTTATACAATTTTTTTATATTATTTTATAATTTTTAAATGAGAAAAAAATTAATTAATTAATTAATTAATTATTAGAAATTCGTGTCAATTACTTCATCTCATCGAACCCGTTGCTAGCCTCTCATCGTGGCATTGATAAAAGTCACACACGCACAAGAAAAAAGACGGTGGCATTGATAAAAGTCTCACACCCATATACAAGAAAAATGATGGTGACAAAAAAATTTTTAAAAAAAATGACGATGACATTGACGAAAGTTGCACAAACATTATTTATAAGAAAAATGATGCCCCTGACAAAAGTTTGAAGTGGATGCGTTCCCCAATTGATAAATTTCTAAGTGCGACTTAATTGATCGTGTTCCCTTGATAAATTTAAGAGAAAGCCAGAATGTTAAGTTGATTTGACGTAATTGTTTAATTATATGGATCAATAGATAAAATTATATATTCCAATAGATTAATTGCATGAATCAATGGATACAATTTTGTGATTCAATGCACTAATTGCACATCAATTGACAATTTTGCGTCCCAGTACACTAATTGTGGCTTTAAATTAATAGAAATGATTACACAGTACTTCCCACCATTCCACCGTTCCAATCCAGTACATGCTCACCATCAACTCAGTTAAGATTATAAACTGAGGTGTTTGGTAGTTAAGAAACTTAAAAGAGAAAATTTTTTATGGAAGAGAATGAATTTTTTTTTTTTTTTTTTTTTGTTATTCAATAAATTTTGACTACATTGTACAGTGGTTTATATACCGACCTTTTTTTTAACTAATTAAGCTTTGGTAACTAATTTATAATGCATCACACATGCACAGCAAGATTAATTACCATAATTAACAACCAACTTTAGTAACAGAATTACAATTGAGTTAACTAGCAACTAATCAAGATTACAACTGTACTAACTTGCACCGCTTCGCCAGAATGAATCTTCTATTCTGCAACACTGCTTATTATGCTGCTTATTATGCTGCATAGTTCTGCACTTGATTCAAATAATAGCCCCATGATTTATTCCTTCACGTTCCCCCTCAAACTCAAAGGTCTAGGAAGAATATTTAGTTTGTTGCGAAAATGATGAAACTGAAAAAGTACTAATGGCTTGGTTAATGCATGAGCAACTTGGTCTGGACTTGGAACATATCTCAATATAGCATCTTATTCAGCACCTTGTCCTTAACAAAATGTACATTTAATTCAATATGCTCAGTAAAAGAATGAAATACTAAATTTTGAGCACTAACATTATCACATCGTAGAATAGGTTATGAAAATGGAGCTAATTGAAGTTCAGCTAATAGAGACCGAATGCATGTGATTTCACAAGCTGCAGATGCTAGTGCCCGATATTCAGACTTAATGTTAGAGCTAGCCACAGCTTGCTGTTTCTTAACCTCCAAGAAACTAAATTATTCCCAAGGTATATACAATATGCACCTATACTTTTTCTGTCATTGAAATCACATCCTTAATCTGCATCTGAGAAGGTTATCAACTTAAATCTGCCAATCTTGAAGAATTGTAGACCATGAGTTGAAGTAGCTAGAAGATATCAAATAACTTTCTTACAAGCTTTTCAATGCGTTACCGATGGACAAGAGAGAAATTGACTAAATTTGTTGATGGCATAGGCAAGCTGAGGCCTTTCAATGTTACATATTGCAGGCCACTTATTAAACTTAGGGGTGAGTAGTAGTTTTGGATAAAACGGAAACTGTAAAGAACTAAACTCAAAAAATCTATTTTGATCTAGAACTTACTTTTTTTTTAATAAGTTTTGATTTTAAAGATTGTGGAATCGGAATCAAATTGATAAATTAATTTAATTTTAAAAATTAAAAATTATTTATTTAATTTAATTTTGAAGATAAATTAATGAAATAATAACATTTAAAATTTTTCATTAAAATTACAAAAAATTAATTTTATTAATTTTAAATAAACACTTCAAACTCAAATACAATACATAGTATTAAAAGTTATTATTGAATTTGTGCAAATATAAGTCTCACCTAAAATATATTCTTATTTGATTCAATAAACAATTTATTAAAGAAAATATTCTTTATTCTTTTATACATATAGAAAGAATTAATTAATATGTATATAATATGTTATTTAACTTGATTTATTACGTTATTTATCTAATACTTCAATAAAATCATAATGTATATATATTATTTTAAAAATATTGAATAAGTTGATAATTACAATAAATAAATATATGCACGATATAATATTATTGTTAGAATTGTGACCTATAAACCAATCACATAATATTGTGATAGACATTTTTTCTTGTAAATCTTTTTTATTATTAATAAAATATTTATTTGTAACATATATTTTTATCATTTGTATACGTATTTGTATATATAGTGATAAAATTCGTAAAATGTTTGCAATATATATTTAATTATAATGAGTTAATATTTATGAAATAAATATTTTAGTAACATAAATTTTAAATAATCCTAATCATAAGACTTTAGAGTAGGACCTTTATAGTATCGGATAAATTGATACACATTATACCTATTTAGTAAAGAGGGTGGTTGTTCCCATACACTACTTGTGTGTAGACACTAAGGCAAGTATGTAGGCGCTCAAAAGAGAATGAGTTCACTAAATTGACTCGTAGTAGAAATATCTAAATGGTAATTGTATTTAATTGTCAATTGGACATTTTTTATATTAGTAATATAAATGATTCTTGAACCTGAGAATATCATAGTTATCTTGTAGGTGAAATGTTATATTTTGATACTATTTAAAATGAATCTAAATAAGTTCATAATCGATAATTATTAAGTATGGTATGACACTCATAAAGACAAGTGAATGCTCAGTAAGGAATTCGTCACTTTTAGTACATTATAGGGAGTATGTTCTATGTAAATGATAGAAATATAATTCAAGAAATTCTTGGCCAAAGTGTAGTGTAGGATTAAGAAATACTTCTCAATAACGATACACTTTATGAATCAGAATTTCAAGATTGATTATATATAGCATTGGATATAAAGTTTTCAATAGTTTACCATGACCTTAATCCAACCGAAACATAATATAACAGAAGGATTGAATTATATGATAATTGATTACAAAAATGTACATTATCAAGTTTATTACTTTATTATAATTTAAGTAATCATGATATATTGCTAAATGTTAATCTTGGTTTATAAACATATTTAGTTAATTATGAGATGATTTATTAAATATCAAATAAATTAAGGAATTTGATTCAAAATCTTGAAATATGTTTATTACCAACTTTATAATGAACCTATTAAGTCACACTTAAATTAATAAGAAATTTACTTAAGAAAATTTTCAAATATTGAACCACTTAAATATAACATATTTCTGAAAATAATATTATAGTAATTTTTAAATAAATTAGTATAGAATAAGATTATATATTAATTTGTAAATTGTAATATATATAATGCAATTATATTTTATCAAATAATTAATATATAATATTATTAAAGTAAATATGTTTGATTTATTAAGTGAACAACTGGCATAATTACAAACTAGCATTTAGTACAATTATAACCAAATAGGTGTAATTTGAAATAAAATCAAATTTGCTTTAATGAAGGTATGTAACTTGCAAATGAGATGTGTTAATTTACTATATAAAAGGTAAGAAAGTTGTAAAAAATATGAGAATTTTCAAAAACGTCGTAACATGGGGTTTTTGCTCGCTTTTTGTGTTTTAAACATCAAAATTTTTACTTTTATTTCAAAGAAAAATACATTGAAGCTTGAATAAGTTTAATTAAAGGTAAACAAAACATAGAGAAAAATCTCCATAGCCCTTCTAAAACTTTAAAGAGATGAACTTTTCAAAAAGTTTAAGAAACAAGTAAGTTGTTTAACTTTTAAATTTTAAATTTTATTTGTTAATTTATTCAACATAAAATCTTGGGTAATAAGTAGGCTAAGAATTCTAATAATTATTAGATAAATAATTTTACTATTATAAAAAAATTTAAATTTTCTTCTTCTTGATTTGTAATATTAACTCAAGTAATAATATAATATTTTTAAATAATTTATCTTTTATATAAATTTTTTTTTGTAAATTTTCTCTGTTCTTTTTCATTCATTCAATTTTTCATTTATACATTTTGATTGATTCTATAATTTAATACTATTTATATAAATTTTTTAAAAATTTTTTTCTAAAAGTAAAATTATAAAATTGAGATAATTAATAAACATGATATCATATTTTAGAATTGAAACCTCATAATCATAACCAAACTTGATTTTACTCACCCTAATTAAACTCTTGTATAAAGTTGGATTTGAAAAAGAATTAGCATCATTCTTTGAAAGTTTGATGTTAGAATTCATTAGAATATCACTCTGATACTAGAATTCATTATAATATCACTCCCTCCACAAAACACTAGTTAACTCGAATCAATAGATTTTGGATATATTTGGCCTAACATAAATGAAACTCTAATAATGTAAATGTAACTTCAATATCCAAGAAATAATTAAGTGTTCCTAAGCCTTTAAAAGTAAATTTTGAACTAAGTTTGCCAATGAACCTTTCTGTTAAGCTATAATTTGAACTAGCAATAAATATATCATCGACATAAATAAGAACCAAAAATAATAAGCTGCTAGATTTCATAAAGAATAATGAGTCTACTTTTGAATTTATGAACCACTAAAACACTAGAGAACTTTTAAGTTTGTCATACTATGCACTTGGGGCTTGATTAAAACCATAAAATGTTTTATTCAACTTGCATATATGTGTAAAATGAGTATAATAAACAAACTCTTCAGGCTGATGCATATATAAATCCTCTAATAACTTTTTATCAAGAAAAATGCATACTATTAACATTTAATTGCTTCATTGTACATCATTTCACGATAGCCGAACTCAACATAATCCTTATTGTACATGCTTTCATTACTAAACTGAAAGTTTTCACATAATCAATACCTAGAGTTTGATTAAACCCTTTGGCAACAATTTAGTTTTAAATTTAAGTATTGAACTATTAACATTCCTCTTGACTTTGAAAATTCATCTATTGCCCACTAATTTGTAATCCACTAAGAATGGAAAAATGCCTATGTAGTCTGTCTCATTGGTGCATTAGATTCATCTTCCATAGTTGATTCCTATCTTTAACAACAGTTGCATGTTCAATTTATACATGACAAGTAACTAACAAAGGTTTTTTGGTTTACAAATGTCATTCTTAGCTCAAGTAAATATAGGATGACAATTGGTTATATTGTTTATAGGTTTAGAAATTTGAGGAACTGATATTTGAGTTGGTTTATGAACAGATGTAAGAACTAATGAATTAGTATTATGTCCTCCCCTGTTCTAATCATGGAATAGATGAAATAAATCAAAAAAATGGACTTTTGTTTAAAATTACAATTCATTTGATAACTATATTAGTCAATGAAATCAAAGAACTATATGATTTTTTTTCAAGATAATCCATTGAAAAAGAAAGGGGGTACATAACAGAGTTTTTTCAATATAATAAAGTTACATAGTGTCTAATTTTTTTAATAAAGGGGCAGTCCCATAAATCATCCAAAGAATAAGACTTTTTTTGAATAAGCCAATTCATTTAAGACCCTGTAGATCCAATGCGACTAGAAATTGATTCCTATGCTCAAAACTATATACTCTACGAGATCGCCCCAAAAAAATTATCTTTTTCTTCCATGCTTAATGGAATAATTTTTTCTGTAATGGTAAGACTAAAAAAGAATAAATACCTAATATTTATTTTTCTTCCATTCGTGTATAGCATATCTTTCCACTAAAATGAGCTGGAATGCATGTATGCTTTAGACTCTTAGAATATAGTGCCTCTGAGGCATTCTATTTGATTATATCGAAAAAAACAAAATGAATTGGGATTTAGAAAGAATTATTTTTTTGCCACTATAATTTTAGGGATATTTTTGAAACTCACAAAGAAAAAAAGAAAATAAGTAAGACAAAAAGAAAAGTAATTTGGACCATAAAAAAAAAAAAAAACAAAGTGACTTGAACTTATATTTCAAATAAACAAATTCAAACTTAAAGATCTACGCTTATTTTTAACTCCTCAAAGCATTTCGTTGCTTACTACACCCTTCCTCGTCTCTAGGTGTATGATATAAAAGAAGGATATTCCGAGTTTATCTTACTTATTATAGCATCACATTTTTTTCACACTCAAAAGGTATGATCTTTGTTTTCTTTACTAATTAATTACTAAACCTATTTCTACTCCTCTTGTGCTAGCAACTAATCTTATTCTTGGATCTTATTCATGAAATTGAGAACAATAAATATTTTTATGTACCCTTCTAATTTCTAAAGTATTTTTTATGGTAAATATTTAGGTAGTTAGTTTAACAAAATCAAAATAAAACAAAACCCTTCTTAATCTTAAAATTCTTGCACAAATAGCTATATCAAATATGAATTGTCTTTATATGATTTCCAATGAGATCATAAAATAAAAAAGTTCAACCGATATTCCCTTAGGCACAGTCATACATAACATAGAAATCACACTTAGAAAGGGTGGACAATTAACTAAAGAGCAATGGGAGTATTCGGTGAAGAAAAGGTCTGCAAATGAGGTAAATAATTATTACTGATCTAGAGTGACTTGGAAAGTTGGATAGTGTTACTTAGACAACTAGAATTGACTTTTAGAATAAAGGAAGAAAATGATGAAGATGAAAGCTAAGGAGAAGAAAACAAGCTTGGATATGGGAATTATGTTTCATTAAAGAAAATATGTTAGGCTATGTAAATTCTACTAGAAGGATGATAACATTGATACCATTTATGTAATGAACTATAACCTAGAAATATGTACTTTGAAGAGTAGAAATCAAACTTTTGCTTGTTATGTGGTAAAATATATAGAAAACAAGTGCTCCCAAACACTTTCATGAAATTATAATATGGTTTATGTTTGGTTAACTTCTTAAAAGGTGGTATATTGGCTAGTTTTTCAGATGAAAAACTATTGATAAGATATTCTGCAATATGAAATGAATTTCACTAAAATTTTAACGGCATTAAAACTTGTTACAATAATGTGAGTTTTAAAGTCACCACATGTCTATGTTTTCTCTCAACCACTCTATTTTGGTGATGCTTACGAGAATAGGAAAATCTATAGGTTACCTCATTTTGCTTGATATAAGGTATAATGGCTAAGAACTCACCACCTTTAAGGATTGCAATAGATAAGATATATGAAAAATTTGAGATATCCATATACGTGTCCAAATATTCATTATCAATATCCTATCAATAATCATTGAAAATTATGTATTTGATATTCATATTCATGTCCAACCAAAAAATTGGATATCTTTATCATTCGAAATAACTGAAGATTTGTTATACATATTTCATATATTAATTTTTAAATTAGAACTTGAATTAAAGATTGAGTTTTGATACCCTTGTTAGGACAAGTTGCACACCTGCGTAGTTTAGATTTTATTTGTAGTTGACTTCAAGTAAAATATTACCCACTAAAGAAAACATTATGTTGATTCATAGTTGCATCATATTCCATATAATAAAAAGAATATTTTAGTATTTAAATCATCCACATCACAAATGATGACATATATCATTTGTGATGAAAATTCAAATTTAGAAATGGATTAAATAACAATATAATACTTAATTTAAAAGTATTAATATTTAGTAAATTCATTATTCATCGATGAGAAATTGAAACAAAAAAAATGCATTAAATAACAATATAATACACTAAGGTTGAACAAAAAATTAATGTTATATACTTTTTTTTTCTTTTATAACATAAAGTGAAGATTAGAATTGGGTGAGTTTATTGTAAGTAATAATATTATTATTTATTTTTAATCGGATATTGGATATCTTATACTCAAAATCATTTTCGATTAAAATTAATTTTAGATACTTATTTTTATATCTATAATCTATCCAATATCTGATAAATTTGAATATCAAATCTTTTTTTGGGTTGAATATCATCTAATATCCATGATATTCAACCAAATTGTCATCCCTCGCCTTCCCCACGCACCAACACCCCCCCAATATGGTTATAAGGTTTTGATTGGCTTGGATAATTGTTTTTCAATTTAAAGTTTGAAATTAATGAAAGTAGGTAAAGCCTCATGTTTTAGTTTGGGAGAGAATATCTAACAATATTTTGTGTAAGCATCTATGAAATTTATATAATATCTACGTTCATGTGTGGACAAAACTTAGGAAAGCCCCCATAAATTAGAGTAAATCAAATCTAAGGAAGCTATAGCAATAATCTCAGAACTAGGAAAATGCATATTATGTATTTTGCCACATTTGCATGCATCATAGAAGCTAAGTTCCTTAGTTTTATTTATAGAAATAGTAGTTTTACATAGTTTGAGCATTAGGTACTAATAAATACTTAAAAGTATGTATTAAATCATTATTTTATATTAAAAAGTATCATTAACTTTTCTCACATAAGCATTTTTGAGTTTCAAAATAATTGTAGGCATAATTGATGAAAAATGATTGATTTTGTGCAAATTTTGTATAATGAGCATATCTTTCAATTTAAAAATTCAATTGGTATCATTTTTGAGCCAATAAATCATAGAAAAATTTATTCACAACATCAAAAAAGCAAAGGTTAGACCAATTTAAGAGTTTAGATGGACAAAAGTAGGTTTTAATAGAATTAATATATAGCTAAAGACTAACCTAACAAGTTTTAGTACTTAGATCCTAACTCAAAATAAGTGTCCAAATATAGTTATTGAAGATGTTATAGAAAGTTAAAAGAATTATCTACAATTTTTATGTATCAAAGACAAAATTTAAAGGAATCAATGATGTTTTGGCAAACATATCAAATGCATGTGAAAGAAGTCTCTTTTGTTTCATATTTATATAATCTTAGCCAACTTTTTTTACTTTTACCCTTTATATTTTTCCATAAATAAGTGTTGTATTAAACAAAAGGGGACACTCAAATCTTAATATATTCATATATTTCATTTCTTTAATTTTTTTTTCTTACAATGCATTTCTAAATTTGTAATAAGGGTAGAAAGTAAAGCTTAGATGAGTTTATAGTTTTATTTTTGATCTTTTAATTTTTGTTTTATTATAAAATCTTTCAATTAAGCAATTTTTTTTCTTAAAAGTGCTTTGAGTTGTTAAAGAGTTAGATTCATTGTTAACAAAAGGTACAATAAATACTCATATATTTTATATACCTCAAAAATTAGGTAAGTTATTTTTTCGCAAATTAATTTGAAAGTTAATGTTAGGGTATGCTCTAAAAATAATTTGTTTTATCGATTTCGGAAATATATTTTATCTTATACATACATTATTTATTAATAAAAAAAATTATTCCTAAATATAGGATATTTCTTTAATTTAGTCATATATATAAATAAAGTATATTTGTGAATTATCATAATAATTTATTTAATTGTTAAATAAAATTATTAAAACTATTATCTAGATAAGTGATAACGAATGGACAACGATATTGTATAATAGGCCTACTAAATATTTTCGATGAATATTATGAAATTTTATTAGTATAAGTAACATGATAGTCACTTTATTGGGACATTAATAATGATTAAATAGTTTGAGAATTACTTTTTTGAATATAACCATATAACGATAAATTACATGATATTGCATGTAGTCATACAATTGTACTAATTTGCGATGTTATTATTTGATCTAAGATATTATAGTTGAATTTGGTATAAATACACATATTTCATGTGATATATAAGTACAAGACTAATCACGTCTTGTATGATAAAGTCAATTTGGTCATGTGTTCTTTACATTTGAAAATAAAAGATGGTCAAGATAGAATCTATCGGCTCAATATATATATAAAATCGGAGTTACTGCTGATTTGATTCATATTTGAGTTCTTTAATAAATATTGATAAATAGTTAAAATAGTAAATCTCTAACCAAAGTGATCAAAAATCATATAAAAAAGTTTATGTTAATGAGTTTAAGGCATATTGATCGATGGTTCATATTTATATCCATATAGGATTTTAACATATTATAGACCCTTACTCAATTAAAATTAGACAACAGAAAGATTTTACCCATACGATATGTATAATTAAGATGAGGTTTAATGAAGTACAACTTCATTATAGTTTAGAGGCTATGACACATTGTTAGATGTTAACCATAATTATTGAACTTTCAAATATTTTAAAACCTGAAAAGTTCAGAATAAATTCACAGCTATTCTATAGTAAACCTATATAATTACACTAATAAGTAAAGGCAGTGAAAGATATTTGGGAGAGAAAATATTATCAATAGTAAGGTTAACACCTTTGAAATTATATCTAAGTCGAAATAAATATATAAAAGGGTTATGTATATTTATAAACTTTTTAAAATATTTGAAGAATTTTTCATCATTTTGCATTAACATATAATTTAATGAAAATTATATTGCCATATTGATAATATAAATTATCTAAGAATCTCTATGCAATTGTATAATTATTAAATAATTACACTTAAACTCATAAAAATATACTTGATTACATTTACTTAAAAGTTAGGTAAATGTCTTACATTTAAGTACATGAACTTGAATATATAAAATGAAATTCATTGGATGATCACCATTATATCCATGACACATATTCACTTTTTAATTAAAAATGGGGACAAATTTGAAAATGTATGGATATATTTAAGTATATACATAGGCAACTTTTCTAATTTTGCTTGATTTTGAAAACAAAAACCTAGTCTTCCCAAATGGAATTTTTGGCCAAGCTCTTCAAGCCCTTTGGATGGTGTAGATTGTTATACTTTCACATAATATATCATTCCATACTTGATGTATGGTTAAAGCTCATCCATGGTAAAAAAATATTGCATATATGTGATGTATGCACACTTGGCATTCCAAGTGTTTGATGACATGCTTGAATGAACTCAAATTTATGTTTAATACATGTTATTGTATATTTTAATCCTTCAGTTAATCTTTTATTTTCTTACCTTTTCTTAAAAAGATATATGCATGTGCTTAAATATTTCATTTTTCAACTAAAATCACTCTTTAATGATTCTTAATAGAGTTATTAATAAGGACCAAGGATAATTCCTATAAATTTTTCTAAAATGAATCTCAAAGTCCTAGTATTTAGTAATATTGATATTTTTTAAAAAGAACCAACACATGAATATATTTCCCATACTTGGACAATTGGACTTATAGTAAATTTTACATAACTAAGTCCCTTGTGGATCGACAGTTAAAGTCTAAACTTTATTACTTGAGACAATCTATATTTAGGTATACAAATTTTAGTTTATAACAAGTATAATATAAACTCACTTGGATGTCTAATCATTCTATATAAAACATCAAGACAACTTAATGCAATTGAATTATAACTATGATATTTTCTAGAAAAATGGATATTACTATTTGAAACGATTGAATCGGACTAAGATATAGGCGGAAAATAAGAAAATAATGATTTAGGAATAGTAGACTTAGTAACATAGCTAGATTGGATGGAATTGTGTCCAAGCAATAACCTATATAAGCCTTTCACAACCACCCCTTTCACTAGAACATCATGGCTCTTCTTGTCCTTAATAAGGCAAATATGTGAAACTCATATTAAATACTTAAAACTCTTTTTAGATGATTACATATATATTTATAACATGTTATAATATTTTACACATATAAAAATATTACATCAAATATATGCATAGTTAATTGACATAAAATCGTAGCATAGAATAAATAGTATATATATATATATATGCAAGTGCTAAATTTTTTTTATTTTAGGTTATATTTTATGTTGTATAAGTGTTAAAATCTTAGAAATGTAATAATATGATTTTATAAAAATATTTTTGTAAATTAACTATTAGGGTTATTTTTAGAATTTTAATTTTAATTTTAATTTTAATTTTAATTTTAATTTTAATTTTTTTGGATAAACATGTGTTAAAATTGACCAAAATAGTGGAATAGTAATGGAACTTATTTATTTATTCAAAAAATAAAGCCCAAGCCCATTTTTTATAACTTTCTACACTATTCTACAACTTTCACCATTTATTTATTAAAATTTAAATTTTTCTCTCATTTTCATCACCGTGCTCATCCCTCTCTTTGTTGCCAAACCAAGAAATTTTTCTTTCTACAAGCTTAAAAAAGATATCCTAGTTTAGAAAAAATTTAAAAAAAAAAAAAAAACAAGCGTAGTACTAAGGAATTTCTTGATTTTTCTTATAAGGTCAAATTTGAAAGGAAACCAAAGAGAAAGCTTCAAGAGACCATACTCGAGCTTAGGAAAAAATTTTGTAAGTTTCTTGAATTCTATTTTAAGTCTAGAATCATAGTAGGGTCATTTAGAAAGCATGTATTAGGGATATATATTAAAAAACGTTATGAGCCGAAATTGATGCATATATATGTGTGATTGAACTTGAAATATGTTTATGAAGAAATTGAAATTTATATGAATGTATAATTGTGTGTGTGTATTGTTAATTTAAGTTTGCATAACAAAAATTTTAATTTTCGGTGTAATAATGGTGTGTATACATATTTTTTTTTCGTTTGATTTTATGGTGAATTAGATGAGTTTGTGAATACGGGTTAAGAAATGAATTAGGTAGAGCATGNATGGTGAATTAGATGAGTTTGTGAATACGGGTTAAGAAATGAATTAGCTAAGGCATGTACATAGATATTGATATATGGTGTAAGTGCTTGATTACGAGTACTTTTGTACATAGATATTAATATATGGTACGTTAATATATATACTTTCTTCCCTTATTAGAGATAGAGTATGAGAGTAGTTATTTTCTCTTTATCACCTATGAGTGGATAAAGGAATGGATGTCAGATAATAAAATGTCTAACATCACACTCTTTATCCAAACTAACACTAACGAATGAGTAATTAGTAGATGTCTCGAAGAATAGTTTTTAAGCGAGTTCAGATTTGATTGAAATATTTACAAAAATAAATGTAAGAATGTTTTCTATAAATTGTTTTAATATAAATAATTGATTGAATTTTATGAATTATATATATATATATATATATATTTTAAATATAATAATCTTACTCTAATATTTAAATTTTAGTTTACTACCATTCATTTATTCATTGAGTGATTACTCATCTATTTTATTTTTATTTTTAAAATATTTTAAATTTAATAGTTTTGAAGAGATTGTAATTCCCATCTTGAACAATTAGTTAGAGGCGAGCATTTTGTCGAAAAATCATTACCTATATAGTATTTTTTGTAATTATATATAGAAATGATATCGAAGGAATCCAAAATTTTTGTAAATGCTATTGGATTGCTTGAAATATTTTAGTTATAAATATTATATATGTAAAACAATTTTATGCATATATGATACTGTAGGCATTATATATTTGTATGAGTTATTAGGAAAAAGTAATTATCACAGTTGTGTAGTGGCTGTTATAAACAAATATAACTACAAAAAATAAATAAAAATTCTTGTATAGTTTCGTTTCTATATTCATAAAATTCAAATCAATCGTAGACTAATGAAATATTTTTTTTTATATTTTTTTTTTTTGGAATTGTTCTATTTGAAAAAGGTAGAATTTTTCAGTAGCACCTTATGACAATAAGTGTTGCATTTTAGTGAATTTTTTTTTTTTTTTGTGACTAGTAATTTTTTGTTTTATTAATATATTATTTTATATTTATTATATTTTGATAACTATTATTAATAATCCTCCATAAAATAAAGTTTTACAACATTCATCTAAGTCAAACTAGATGTCCAACGCGAACCAAACCTTTTTTTTATAATTTTAAAAATAATTTATTAGACTATTTTATTATTTAATTAATAAATAATACATTATAAAATATTTAAATAATTGAGAGAAGAAATAATATGCAATAAAGTTTGTCAAGACAAATTTGACATCTAATGCTAGTCGGTAGCCACCTAACTTTAACTTTTTTTATTAAATAAATATTTTATTAATTAAATAATTAACGCAAGCGTGTGCAAAGAGAACCTGTCATTCACTTAGAAAAACAATGCACAAAAGGATACATTTACCAAAAATTCCAAAAGATTCAATCTTACCATTTAAAATTTCCTATATTTAAATCTTTGAAAACATGTAGAAACACGAAAACAATCTCGTAGCCACCACATATTTAAATTTATTGAAAATTAAAAATTTATTTAGATTTAAATTAAAAGGAATATAATTATTATTAATAATATTATAATTATTGTATTTTAAAATAACATAAAATTTAATATTTACAACTACATTAGAACATGATATACAAACTCATTTGTACAAGGTAGCAATATTTTATGCTCTATATTTTTATGAATTTAAAAAAATTATACAAAACAAGTGATAATAATATAATTTTATCAAATTAATTTGTATAAAATATTTTGTATCTCTAATATTATTATTTGTAAATATATTTTAAATTTAATATCATTATATTCTGTTGTGTTAATTAAAAATAATTAGCTTTTAATTTATGTTTAAGGAATCAAAAATCTAAGTAGGCCAAAACTGATGATTTTAATTTGTTTTATTTTCTACATGTTATGTTTGTTTCGTCTTTGTGCATTTGTCTCTGTAAGTGTTTATTTTGTTTAAGCAACTAAAGAATCCGAGCGGCTCAGAACTCAATCACTCATCATTTCTAATTTGGTTTATTTATTGTTTTCTTATCATTGCCAATTCAGAAAACGTTTTTTTTTTTTTTTTTTGTAATTATTTTAAAAAATAATATACACAAATTTCAATTTAATTTTTTGAGAAAAGGAAAAAATACGAAGGTTAGTACTTCACAATTTTGAATTTAAAGATGCATATGTATAATTAAATGATAGAATGTGTTAGATTTTGTTATTTTAGGTGTTAAGCTTGTTTGGTGGCTTGTTACCACATAATGTATAGGTCCCTAGCCTTAAAGATTCATGTTTGTTTGATTTAGTTTTACCACGTTACTAGGATTTATTAGTCATGAGCTATTTATTTCATGTTCTAGCTTGTTATATCAAGCTATATAAATAGCCAATGTTGTTCTTTAATTCCATAAGAGATTTTACCCAATGTATGTAGCTTCTTCATAGGTTTTTCTAATTCCAAACGGAACGATCTAAAATAAAAGTTATAATTTATTTAAATAAACTAAAAGAAGATGATGGTTATTATTTTGAATGGAGTGATTGCGAGGAGGAAGCGGTTGTGTTTGATGAAAATGTAGAGTGGAGTGAATTTGATCTTGATACTGGTATAGAAGAAGAAGAGGCGAACTTGTTCTTTGATTCTATGATAGAAAAAATCTCTCCTAACTCGAATAGTGGGAGAAATAGAGGATTACCAGTTTGGATGAGAGACTATGAAACAAGACAAGGATTTTCTAAAGAAGATAATGAAGTTTATTTGGCCATGTCTGTAGTTGTTGATCCTATTCACTTTGAAGATACTGTTAAGAGTAAGAAACGAAGGAGAGCCATGGATGTGGAAATAAAAGCAATAAAAAGAAATGACACTTGGGAATTGACGGAGTTACCTAAGCAAGGAAAGAAGGTTGGAGTAGAGTGAATTTATAATGCTACATTTAATGCAAATTAAGAAGTGGACAAATACAAGGCTAAACCTGCAGTGAAAGGGTGTGCTCAGTAGCATGGCGTAGACTATACAAAAGTTTTTGTACCTATAGTGTCATGCTTCAATCCAGAAGCTGTCACGTGATAACTGTTGTATACTCTTGAGTTAATTCTATTAATATGAAATGTAAGAGTTCATAAAATTTTTAAGTATCATATACTTTATTTGCAAGTATAGAACATACGCTTATATGTATATAAAACTACATTCATTCAAATTCAAAACATTCATCACACTTAAAATTCATATTTGGTATAAATTCTTATAAAATCTCAAAAGAATTCAAATTTAAATAATATCCAAAATACTTATTAAAACTATCAAAATACAACATCTAGCCATTTCACCAGTGAACCCTGATAAACATGGAATAAGTCGAAGAGCTTATACCAAAAATAATATAGTAACAATTTTGGTCACCACTATTATAGAAAAATAAATGTAAGATCAAATCTAAAAATAGTAAAATGAGGGGAGTGAGTATAAAATATGTTCAACAAATAAAGAATTGGCAATATAGAATTTATAAGAGTTGAAGGTATGAAGATATTAAAATAATTTATAAATTACGATCATTTACTTAACAAATCTCACATCATTTCGAAACTCAATTGTGAAATTAAAAGCATATTATAAAGTAAATGTCCAAGCCTATATGTTTTTAATAAAAAATTGGGCTTGCTCGTTTTTATTAAATTATCACTTTAATCGATATAGGCATTTAAGACTACTTGTGAGTTCAATTATATTAAAAATAATGAAATTGTCAAATTATATAAAAGTATTAGTTTAAAATTAATTCATATTTTATTTTATAAAATCAATTTGTTAAATCACAGCATGATTAAATAGTGTTGGCTCAAGTAGTCACACAATGACAATCGTATTATTCTCACATTACCTTTCATTGGGTAAGCTCCATAACAACGTTCTTCTTTATCCTAGCCCCACCTAACATCCTATCACCTATAAGACCTCTACGCACGTTCGTCCATAGGCTACTTTCACATATATATAGGCCCAAGACCTAAAAATGATAAAGGTGTGGGTTTGAGGCAGACACTTTCATATCTACATCTGTGTTCACTAAGAAAATTTAATGCCAAACTTGCTCTGGGTTTGATATTTTATTATCAAACTTACTTCAATGAATTTTTAATAATTACCAAACCCTTGTAGATATCTCTAAATTTTTAACAGGTTTTTTTGTATTTTCAAACTACACCTATACTATTATTAAATATCAAATTTAAATTTATAAATTATCTAATTAAAATTATAAATTTTCAGTATTAATTAAAAATAAAATATATCATTCATATAAAATATCAAATATAGTCAATATAAAATAAAATTAATCACAATTTTATTAAAAAAATACATAATTTTTTTTTGTAAATTCATACATAAAATATCATAAATTCAAGATAAAAGTTTATAAATTCATAAATAACGTCCAAATTCATTAGAGGTACAAAACTAATTTGGTAACATAATAACAAAGATGAGAAATGTAAAGGAAAATTGCTTGCAAATAAATTTAAGGTAATTGTATTAGACATTGGCAAAATTTGAGATAATTATTTTGAGACACGAAACTTGCTTGTGAATAAATTAATAGATAACTACAAAGAGCAACCTATTAAAATTCTTTGGATAAGTCTATATAATGTCCACAAAACTTCTCATTTAAAGCTTATATAAGAAAATAAGTTTGTTACTTTGCAAGGAAGACATAAATAGAGTTAAAAATATGGTGATTACCTGTACCCAGAGCAAGTATATTAGGAAAAGGATATGTAATAAAACATGTGAAACCAAAGTGTAGTTAGTAAAGAAAAAAATTTTCAAAAAAAATTAAACATTGGCAAATAACCGCTGTAAATATCCTTTAAAGGATTAAGGTTCCAATCTAGAAATATGCAGCTTATGATGAAATACTAATTCAAATTTTAGATCAAAAGGTTAATGTCCTCGGTATAAAGGAGATTCCTCTTGTTAGGGCTTTGGGGCAATATCCTACTTAGGAGCTTAAGTTCAAAATTTTTAAGAATATTATCCATATTTATTTGACTTTTGAGTAGATACTTTTGAAGAAATACAAAGAATTTTGAGAATGGAATTTTCTTTAAGAAGATAAGAGTTATCATGTCCTAAAAAATATCAAATAAATACATAGATATTATAATAAATATTTGTATTTTTGTAATATTTTGAAAGGACTAAATTGTAATAAAATTTGAATGAAATTATATAATTTTTAAATATTTATAGTACAAGTATAAGTTTGAAAAAATCTAGAGTCATTCAACAAATTCAGTAAAGCTTTTCTATAAATACCCTAATATTTTCATAATTTTTAGAATAATCCCACCCTTTTTCTCTCTTTATATTTTTCAACAACTGTTTCAATAAACCTCTTTTGAAACTCTAATTTAACATCCCTTTTTCACCGCTACAAACTTTACCTCAATTTGACCTCCAAATCTCTGCCAAAATCAGTGTAAAATTTCAAAAATTCTTTAACTCAATTTTTCAACCAACCTGACCTCTTTTTAAAATTTGAGCATATCAGTAAACTCACCTTTACGAGTATGACGAAACCATTAGAAGAATTACACCTAAAAGTAGCAAGATTCTTCCCAAAAATGTTGTATCAAATGGAGAAATGTGGACTTTCTGGTTAGATTTTTGGCAAATGGTGCATCAAATGGAGAAATGGACCACTACCTCAATTATTGTCGTTGACCAATGAGTTGACTAGTCAATAATCAACTCTCAGTCAAACCTTTCATTTTGAGCCTTCCAAACATTATTTTTAACCTTGAAGATATCTGTTTGACTCAAGAAATCCAACCACAATGACCTTCCAAACTAAAAAGTACGTAAATTGAGGTGATTGAAGTAGGAATTCTAACACTTATCTAGTTGTGCTCTTTACAAATTTAATTAAATATATTTGCATATATGTATATATAATTATGACTATGGTATAAATTGAAAATTTAACCATATTTTTTTAAAATTAATTATGACATTTTATTATTAAAATATTTAGATAACGCGTCTTACAATTATGACGTACCGAATATTTGTTTGAATTAAATGTTATATATTATTACTGTATTTTTATAATGGTGACATGGCCTTGAACCAGTATATAGTGTGTGTGTGTGTGTGTGTGTGTGTGTGTGTTGGATATTTATATAGCTACAGCATGCAGCTTATAGTAGACCTTTGAGGTACATAGGTAAGTGGGGCAAAAGTGGTAAATGATTATTGATGCACCCCTCAATGTGTTTTGTATTGATATGATTATTATGCATTGATATAGTTTCAAACTAAATATTACGAAAATAGTCATGAGTGTTATCACGTGATTAGTTAGACTAACTCTAGTGAATTATATTTTGCTATTGACACATGACTTTCCTAAAAAAAATTTATTTTAAGTTGTGGTATAGAAAAATAAACATAAATAAATAAAGAGTTTATTATCATTATTATGTAATAATCACAACTTTATATATTATTTAAAATAAAACCCACAAATAGTTTTAGGTGCGTACCCCAAGCTAAGGTATACATTTGAGAAAAGAGACCAGATTTACTTTATAAAAGAAATCGCACAATCAAACTTTTATGATATCAGGAATAAATAAATAATTTTCTACTAACTATGCAGATTTTATAGTAAAACTAACATAGATAAGTGACATTAATTGCTATAATGCAAAGTGGTTTTGCTCACCCTTTCTTTTTTTCCTTTAGAAAAATTTCTTTTTAGCATGATGTGGATACAATAGAATAACTAATATATTTAGGTACTAAAAGATACAGCAAGCTAGTTTATGACTACTTGACGATTGATGTATTCCTATTGACTTATATTTTAAAATTATCAAACTTTCAATCATATGATAGTCAATGAATCATATGAACTACTAAATTTTAAATTTATTTATTTTAAACATTGTAGGTATTCAACATTTATACACCCACACATGCACACACATACATACATATGTAAGTATACATATATACATACATATGTATGTATGTATGTATGCATTCATGCATGTATGTGTATATATTTTTAAAGTCTCCATAGCATTTTTAATTTTTTTACTAAAAGTAAAATTTTTAATTAATAGTTTAACTTTTCAATTTAAAAGTCACTCACCACTAATTTGAGATGTGACAATAGAACCCAATTTCATGAAAAAAGGTTTTGGAAGTGTGACTATGAGCATACCTTATTCATCAAGGCAAGAAAAGAAGGCAAAACATTAATTAGTATGTATGTATGTTGATGATCTCATTTTTGCTAAAATTGATGAATTGATATTTACAGAGTTTAAAAATTCCATGAAGCATGAGTTCAACATGATAAATCTTGGTAAACTAAAGAATTTTCTTGGTCCTGAAGTCTTGCAAAGATCATATGGTGTTTTTGTCATTCAAAAGAAATATGCATTGGAGATGCTACAAAGGTTTGGAATGGATAAAAGTAATTATGTACATAATTTGATTATCCTTGGCTTTAAGCTCGTTAAAGGTGGAGAAAACTTACCATAATAAGTTACGGGTAGTCTATGTCACAGCTACTCGAACAAACATGATATTTGTGGTGAGTCTTATTAGTAAGAGTATGGAGAATTCTGCCAAACATCATTTACAAATGGCAAAAAGGGTATTGAGATATTTGAAGGAAATAACTGGGTTTGCTAGTCTCTATAGGAAAGAAAGAGGTTATGAATTTGTTTCTTACACCAAAAATGATTATGCTAGAGATTTCGAAGACGAAAAAAGCATTTAGGTTATATGTTTTTACAGAGTTCAAGAGTAGCATCTTAGTCATCAAAAAAGTAACCAATAGTAAGTTTATCTACAACAAAAGCAAAATTCATCACTACAACTTCATGTGCATGCTAGACAGTATGGTTGAAAAGGGTGTTGGGAAAGCTGCATTAGAATCAGAGCAAGCCAATTATTAGTTATCGTGATAGTTGCTTTGCGCTATCAAACTTTTGACGAACCCAGTATTGCATGGTCGTAATAAGTCTTCTTAAAGTTGAGGAGTTAGGATGCCAAGCCTCCAACCCAGGTCGCAAAGTTGTTACCAAGAGCTGAGAAACGACTTGAACAATATATTAATTGGAAGTTGCAATTTGGAATGGAAATTATAAACCACCCCTTAATGAATGATAGATTGTTGGCCTTATATGTGGTATAACCATTAGAAAATATTATAGGCAAAATGCTATTATTTATTATATCCAGTTTTCAAGAACTCACAAATCATAACAAAGTAACTAGAAATTATTAATTATGCATATTTATTTTCTCCATTAAAGATTTACTATCTAATCCCTTGCCGTAAAAATTTTCCTGGAATTCTCGCAAAGTGAAATCTCGATAAACAGCTGGTTTCTCAGGCGACAACAGCTCCGGCAGAGGTCCGTAGTAGCCAAGTCCCTTTCATTTGCTCAGATTAAAAAAAATCAACAATAGAGATTATTGGTTCCTTCAAGGAATTAGCCAACACTCTATGCTCAACACTTTTGTACTCTTCATTTGAAACTATCTGCAAGTGTTCATAATCAAAGATATAAACAAGATCAATCTCGGAATGTATATTAGTAAATCAATCTGTAATTGTGATAATCAATCGAATATTTTCGTTAGTTTTAGTGTCTAGAAAAACTATTGCTATTTGAAGAAAATCTCCGATGTTGATGAACAGCCCACTATGCATAGGCTTAATATCCACCCAATCATCTTCATGCTTGACTTGCACGTAATTTATTATTTCTACTAAGTTTTAATTCTTACTTATTATAAATTTTTTTTAAACAATAAAATAAATTAAGACTTCCCTTCTTATTTAAACGAAAATATTATTTTTAACTTTTATTTATAATAATTTTTTATTTTTTAATTAGTAAAATTAATAAACACTTTTATTCTTTAACAAATTCAATAAAAATATCATTGATATGAGGTTTGAATTAATTGTGCGGTTTAAATTTAAAAAATAAAATAAAAGTGATGTTGACATAGGATTTGTAAGAGTTATGATGTAACAATTCATACTCAATAACTATTAAATAAATATTATCCGTTTTAGGCACACAATCCGTTGTGAGTTTATTTTTGAATTTTACAACTCAAAACGCGTTTACTTAATTAAAAAAATTAAGTTATATATCATGTAGTCTAAACTCATCCGCTAACAATGTGGGATATGACATATAAGGTTTAACTATAACAAAAACTAATAATAAAAGTATTCGATGTGAAATTTAAATTAACTTACCAAGGTTTCAACAATAATAACAATAATAATGAGATTTATGAAAAAGAGCATTGGTGACATAGAGTTTGAATTAATTACAAGTTTTCAACCCTAACATTAAAATAATAATAATAAATTTTATTATATATCTTCCTTAACGTTTGTGATAATTTTACTTTATGGCAAATTTTGTAAAAATTTTTATTTACCTCTTCTTTATTTTTTAATTGACTAATTAAAAAATAAATATATTCTCAATTTATTTAATATTTATAACAAAAACTCTAATTTACACATTTTTATTTAAATTTTTTTGTCTTTAAATTTATTTATATTAGCTACTAATTTATATTCTAAACTTTAATGATATAAAATTCTAATTAACTTAAAACAAATATTATTGATATATTATCATATTATTTAAAAAATAATTTATATTAAACTTTTAAAATTTTATAATACAATTATTATAGTATAAAAATACTTTAAATAATAAAAATTAAAATATTTTATTATTGTTAATTAACACCATTTGAAATTTCATATAATGAAATTATTTTTTAATATAGATTATAAATTTTATATAGAGTAATAAGTAATTCTAAATTAGTTTGTTGAATAATTAATATGTGTGTATATAATTAAAAACTTTTTAGATAAATAATATTATGTTTGTTTTATAAAATATATCCAATAAATTTTAAAAATTAAATAAAACTACGTATAGTATTTTACTTATAAAGAATAAATAAATTATAAATATATTTATTTTTTAATTAGTCAATTTAGGTAAGTGTGTCTTTTTTATAAAATTTAACATAAAATAAAATTACCACAAATTTTATAATAAGTATTAAATAAAACCTTGTAATAAAAATAATAAAATATTGAGATTCACGTAAAAGAGTGATGTTCATGGGATTTGAATTAATTAACGGATTTTGACAAAAAATAATATCAAAGTCAATATAAAGAGTAATGTTGATATGGATTATGGAGTTTGAAATAACAAAAACAAATAAATAGTTAAAAAGGAAGATAAGTATATACAAATAAGATTTAACATGAAGTTTTTAATTTTAATTTTTTAATGAGGTAAATAAAGAATATGAATTTTAAAGTTTTTTTGGGCGGTTTCAAGAGTATCACTCTTTCAAAAAATAATTTGTAGAAAAAACAAAAGAGCAAATTGTAACCACAGGAAAAATAAAAGAGTAAACTACAACTATAGAAAATATAGATATTGTTATTATTATTATTATTATAGTAAAAATTTAATTGTGAGTAGAGTAGCAAGAAATTATAAGTTAAATTTAGGAGAATAAGAAAATTTATTCTGAAAAAATAACTCAACTGCTAAGAATTCTAATAATAATAAAGATACTTTAATTGTTAGGAATGATGAAACAATCTACTGTGAATTTTAACAATTATTACGTAAAGTAATTGTTATAATAAATTTGCCCAAGTTGAGAAAAGAAATCAAAAAGAAACCATTAGAAAAGAACACACAGGAAGGAGCAGCTTCAGTTAATTTGTTTCTAGTACACATTATAATTCACATCCATGCTAATTGATGTTCATAACATGAAGAAAATTTCAAAAGTGCAAGAATTTGATGAATTGTGGAAACCATATAATATTAGCAGAGGCGACTCTTATTCCATATCTCATACTCCACTCCATCAATTGTCTATATGTTGATCACAAACGCTAATTTTTTTCATCTTCTTCTGGACTGAAACCCTAAAACTATTTAGGTTTCCTATGCCCTTCCATTGTCAGTTCATCTGGGCTGGTTTGTTCATACTCCAGGCATTAAGTTTTTCTACAGTTACAATCTCACTTCCATTGTTGAATACATACAAATGTGCATCATTATTTACTGCTAGAATTGGATAAACCCGAGATGTGATGCATGTTTTTCCTCCTGCTCCAAAACTTTCCACAGCAGAATGATCGATCTGCAAAAGAAACCAAAAAATTGTTTGTTCACCATCAAAACATTGCCACAGAAAAAAATAGAGAGAAAATTTGTCATGAATTAATGAACTAAAACATACCAAACTCCTAAGAGAGAGCTTCTTATCAGTTAAATCTACGTCTACCAAGCCAGCAAACGATGGTTTGTACATCCCTTCGGTCTTCAGAGACGAACTGTTGCAAGAAGCAAAATTAAAACGAAATTAAAAGACTGTTAACATGTGCTCAAAGAATACAAGTTTAAGAGCAAAAGAGATAAATAAATTCTGAGCATGTTTCTGTAATTTAAAAGAATTCTGGATTGATTTGTGGTAAAGTCAAAACGAACCTGCGAGCATCAGAGCAGAAGAGAACTACATGCTTTTTCTCAGCCATGAATATTCTGAAGAAGACAGGAGTGAATTCTTCGAGGTTCTTTGAAGCCAATGTCAAGAGGCCAAACGGTCCAACTCCGCCCTGATTTGAGCCCACTCGGCTGCAAAGGTGCTCTGCGTCAAATTTGGCCCAGCTGGGATCGAATTTCCCAGCTTTTTCCAAGCTATGCAGCGTGAAAGTCACCTCAACATCGGCCTGTGAAGAGCATCAGCACAAATTCCTCCGTTAAAATGAGCAAATATACAATAAAAGAGAGTTAAAAGTTAAAAAAAATTATACCTTAATAATAAATTAAAAAAATAAAAAAAAAAAGTATCTTATAATTTTTTTTATTACATTAATTAAAAAATAAACATTTTTTTAATTGTTTATATTCATCATCATTAAATAAATTTCTTACTTTATCAAGTAAATATTTTACCTAAGACTTTTTTTTTATTACGTTCATATTATTAATTTTTAATTTTAAATTAGTTAAGAGCAAGAGAAGAATTAGGAGTTGGATGACAAAATGATAAAATAGTAAAGATGAAATTTTAAAAAGATTGATAAATTAAGAAATAAACTTGCATTTCTTTAAATGTAAGAGGCAAAATTCTGAAATGATTAGAATATTTATTTTTAGAGAATGTAAATATATATTTTAGAATTAAGGTGGACAATTAAATATAAATGAGTGAATAATTAATAAATTTTAAATTTTAAATAAAAATATTTTTTAATAAAACAAAACAATTTTACTACTGTTAGTTAAACAGAAGCACAAATGTACTGGAAGAATTAATGAAGGAAGAGCATACCTGGGCAGCCGTAATCCCTTTAACTTCAACATGCTCTCCAATTTTAAGCTGTTGGTTGCTTATTTGAACGTTTTTGGTCCTTAGAGTTTCTATCTCTTCAACTGGCCATTGTAGCAATTGTTTCCCACTAGGATCAAGCCACACCTTCCTCGGAATTGTCTAAACCAAAATTATAAATTAAACAAAATCAAAAACCTAAATTGTCAATCATTTTAATATGAAACTTCATTAAATAAATAGAAATTTGTTTAATTTTACCTGAATTCCAGCCCAGCCTTTTTCTATATCATCAGATCTAGAATCTGATTCATTGGCCCAACCCCACAAAATTCTCCTATTCTTTGCACTGTCAAAGAAAGTTTTTGATGCATAGAAGTTTCCATAATCATATCGCAGCCCACTCCAACCATCGTCTAAATTTTGATCAGGCACATACTTGTCCTTGTCCCTGAAATATGTGCCAATTGTGTAGTATTCATACCTTGTTACATCTAGACTAACCTTCAGAACATGCTTCACATTTTCCCCGGAAAATGAAGTATCCAACCCTAATTTGCCACGAAGCGATACCGGGTAAAAATCTGGGCATTCCCACATACCCGTTTTAGCCTTGGAGTGGATAGGGTGTTTGGCCTTGGTCCATGTCACGAAATCCCTACTTCTATATAAATATGCTATCCCTCTATGCTTCCTTCTGCTACCAACTAATATCCTCCAATGTCCATCTTTGTCCCACCACGCCGTGGTTGGATCACGGAAGGCGCTTGCATTAACGCCTTCCGGGAAGACCACCGGGTTGTTGTCGGGCTTGATCCATTTACGGAGATATGGATCAGATAGGTTTGCTGGAATAGCGTAGTTTTGGAGTTGCCTTTCTTTGGAATCGATACCAGTGTAGAGAATTACGGGCTTGTTGCCGGGGAGAATGGTGGCAGATCCGGACCAACATCCCTTAATGTCAAATGGCTTTGAAGGGTAGATTGCAGGCTCAAGTGCTTTCCAATTGATCAAATCTTTGGATACAGAATGAGCCCAAATAATGTTGCCCCACACTGCACCTTTGGGGTTGTATTGGTAGAATAGATGGTAAATACCATTATAGTACATAGGACCTATTTGAATAAAGGAGAAAATTAGTACAAAATGGAAAGAATAGTGGCACAAAAATGGTCATACAGTGCAATATAATTTACTGTATTTTTTGGAACATCAACCTTGTAAGATAAAATGTCACAATTATAATATTCAACTCGTTATAGTACTTAGGATCTAATTCAATGAGCAAGAAAAATAAGGTCTTGTTATAATATAAACTTTATTTAGTAATGTTCTATGTATCTACCAGTCAAAGTATGAATATATGAGTAGATAAAAAATATTAATTTTAAGTAAAAATAAGTATTTTTGAAATACTTTTTATCAAAATACTACGGAACAAAATTGCAATCTATTTTAATTTTTTGTAATACTAAGTGTTAGTAATACAAAGTATCACACCTATAATACCGAACACTAGTTTATAACAAAATAATCCTTAAATAAACTATGTCAGACAAAAACTATAAAGTTATACAATATTGTGTTGGAGGGACTCACCATTTGGATCTGTGGTTTGGTGTGTCATGCGAATTTAAGCACCGAGAGAACAAGACAAGAGAAAGAAACGACATTAGTGAATAGTTATGTACATAGCCAATCTTCAAAATCAGATTATGAAATCAATGTAGATTGGATTGTTAAGAAGTTTTCATGTCACACAAACCAAAATAGTTAGGTAATTGACAAATTAAAAAACAAAACAAATTGGAAGCAGAAAATATCATCTAATGTAATACAGTTCAGGAGAATATCTCGCCTCTAATACGAGAATATTTCTAAATTGTATTATTATAAAATTATTTAAATTTTTTTAATTTTAATATTAATACTCAATATATACATACACATATATGTGTATGCACAGGTGTGCGTATGAGATCAAGAAAATATTACTATGATCTAAAATGTGAAGATTCTAAACAATCGAAAAGTAAAATTTTCCAATAATTCAAGCTTAAAGAGATTATCTAAAAGACTATCAAACTGTTCGTTATGTAATGACAATTAATTTATTAAACGTCAGTGTAAAATACAAGAAGAAATAAGCCATAAACTGACGAAACGCTTGCATATTTCATGACGTATGATCGCTATACACAAAAAATAGAATAAAATAATCCAAAGGAAGCAAAATCCCAACATTATTTTGGCAAGATAGAAGTCAAATTATCAAAAAAGCAAGCAACTCCACGAATAAGAATTTGATATGTGTGAAAGGAAGTGTAGCCTGGACTAACTAAGAACCACTCAAGCTAGCATGCCTACTAAGATTGCAAAGGTGGTCCAAACTTGATTCCCAATTTTATCGAATGAGGTATCCGCCAACCACTATTTTTAAAGCGTTTGCAGCATACAAACAATTTGCAGCAAGACAACAAGCACAAAATGTCAAATTGAAATATTGGCATCAAAATGCCTAAAAGGATCAAAATTAAAAATAAAATAAAAGATATAAGTTTAGGCGATTAGGTCATGCTCTTATTGCGAGGAAGTGGAAGTGGGTCTCATAGTTAAAGCACTTTTTATCACAAAAAGATATTGAATTAAATGGATAGTGCAAGTCTATTTCACAAGTGAAACTTTTTAATCTTTGGGATCATGGGATTTAGGTTTGTAACTATCTTCTTTTTTTTTATCATAAAATTTAAATTTTGTTTGAAATGACATAATTTTTAGATTGTAAAACGAAATTATTAAACTTTAATTATTAAATATTAATAAAAAATTAATAATTTTATTAAAAATAAATAATTAGTAAAATTAAAACATGATAAATTTCAAAACTCACACAAGTTCATCCTTATCTTTTTCTTTTTTTTTTT
>CP135545.1:5956184-5977403 GCA_032402905.1 Khaya senegalensis | reverse complement strand
TATATATATATGCGGGTGAGTTTTTACGTATCCATAAATTATAAAATATAGTAATAATTTTAAAAAATAAATTATTATATTAAATAATTTTTAAAAAATATTTTATTTTATCTTTTATTTTTTAATATAATATAGAATATTTTTTAGTAATATAAGTTCTTTTAAATGAAATTTAAAAAAATTATATATTATTTTAATCTATAATTTACTTTTATTTATAATTGACCTAAGTTGAAATCAAATTTTTTATTATTATAACAAAATTATTCATATATAGAGAATCATTCATATTTAACTTCAGTAATTAAAATTCTTTTATTGTTTTGTTTTGTCAAAAAAAAAGGGACTTTTTATCAAGTTATCCTTTAATGGATTATATATGAGTATAATTATTTAAAAATATACCCCTAATAAGTTTTAATCAGTTGACTCCATGAGTGATTGAATAGTGAAAGAAGCAAGAGCTTTATTGTTTTTGGTGAGCCTTTCTAGAAAAATAAAAAAGAAAAAGTGCTAAAATAAAGGTGCTTTTTTTAAAAGCAGTGCTATTTTTAAAATCACTTACCAAGCTATTTTTTCAGAAATCACTTCGAATACTTTTTAGTCTCAAAATCTCTCATTCCTCCTATATGAGTTTAAACACTACAAAATGCTTAAAAGTACATTTTTAATTATGTTAAAGCACTTTTGAAGATTAAATATATATATATATATTATATCTTTGTTGACATAGTACAGAGGTATGTAAATTATGAAGGCCATAGCTTGGTCTGGCCATTTCAGCTCTAGCGAAAGCTGCAAATATATACAAGAAAGTGCAGCCAGCAGTTGTACATCCTGTAGAAATTTTTAACTATATGTATCTTGAGAAAAACAGAACTCAGCAATGGCATCCACCATCATCAATCATAAGAAATAGAATAGCCAATGATAATTTGTGCTTAAAGACTATTAAGCAATCAGCCCAGCCAGTAATTAATTTGAAGCTTGCTTAAAGACTATTTCACATGGGATAATCTCAATAGCAGCTCTCTATACGGCTCCAAGATTTTCTATAAATGATAATTTGATCAGCACTTTAAATGCACGATTAATAGCCTGGTGTTATCTCATAATTTGTGGAGGAAATATAAGATCTTAAAGGCATCTAGAACATTATAAATAAAGGATTTATCCTTCCATTTTTGGAGGAGAATTTCTTATTATTTGTGTTACTTTGTGCTTTATTTATGGAGTGCTAAGTTCTTAGACGAGGCTAGAGTTGACCCTATTCGTGCATTGATCCTATTCAGATTAACGTTTAAATATTTGATTCAATAAAATTATTCTATTATTTCTTTTCTTTTTCACTCAAACATTATATGTTAACTTTTCATATAGATCCAGTCTTGCCTTTTTTTATGTCTCAGCGGATATTAACAATTACTCTTTCCACTGAGAAATCAAATAAAAGATGAAACATAGATTTGAAAAAACCTGTAGTTATTGAAAGATAAGTAATGTACAAAATGCTATAGTTAGAACAAATGCACAAATTTGGGCAACTTGAGTCCCTTTTAGGACCTACAAATACCAGGAGAAAAGAAAATTGGCAAATGCATTACTAAAACCTTCAACCACTATGCTTTTTCAAAGTTACATTAAAAGTTTTAATCCCTCCACTAGAGCCTTAAATCTAGGAGAAAGGTCGCTGATAATGGTATCAGTTGAACCAATGACCTGTTTGAAATCATTATACCATAAAAGGAACAGTCATATTTCTGGTGTTACTTCGATTATTGGGTATGGTTCGACTAATTCGTATTATCTGCCTTGATGCTATGCTTCACTGTTATGCAGTGTGCACAGAAACCTATAAATTTTAAGATGAATTTCAATAATTTCCACGGAAGCTTTCTTATTTGGAGAAAAACTGACCTCTTCTCCTGCGCCAAATGAACTGATTACTGATAATCTCCACACGAACAAGCCCCTCCTTCAAATTGATGAAACCGGTTTGCATCTCGGACCACAATCCCCCTCCTTTTTATGGCTGACACATACTTGCTAAATGAGTGACAGTCACCACAAACTCTCAGATTCTTCATAATCCTGATAGCCGTTCCCTCAGGCGTGGCAATAAGACCAAATGCAATTGCCAACTTCGCAGTATATGTATACAAAATTCCAAGTTTAACTTCCTCATCAGCATCATGCAACATAAAGTTCGCATCAGGTGCATAACCGGTAACTCCAACTTCTTACTTAAAAGTCTTTAGCATCTCATAGATCTCCTTTTTGACCGACGATGAGTCCCATCACAAACACTAAATTGATAAAGCTTATTACCCACCTCAATCCAAGTTCAACCAGAAATTTTCTTTAGTCTCCTTTGGGCCGTCAGATCCCCAATCTTTGCCACATCTTGCCACCTGCATGCATTAGCATAAATATCAGAAAGCGGTACATAGTGCCCTAGATTATGCTGCTGTAGTTCAAATAGGAATTTTGCAGCCATTTCTGCTTGGTCTGCATTCTTATGTGTTCTACATGCTCCATGCAAAACACCCTACAGCCCATCATCTTTTTCAACACTCATATTTTCAATCAATTTCAAGGCCTCATTAAGTCTTCCGGCACGCCCCAAGAGATCAACCATACAAGTATAGCGTTTCACATCTGGTACAACGGCAAAATCGTCCTGCATTGAGGAAAAAAGCCGAAGACCCTTTTCAACCAAGCCAGTATGACTACAAGCGTACAACAGTGACACAAGGTGATCCTATTCGGTAATACCCCACACTCAACATCACAGGGATTAACTCAAGGCTCATTTTTCCCCAGTCCATGATACCCGTAAGCCGCAATCATTGCACTCCACGAGATTACGTTCATTTTTTTTTTTTTTTTGTGGCATCCATCAAAGATTTCACCGCAGAATCAACACCACCACACTTGGCATACATATCAATCATTGCTGTTCATGGGAAATCTATTCCTAGTTATAAAATGATGAAAAAGTCTAGCCCTATGCATAGCCTCTAACTTTTCACATGCATAAACAACACTCATCATAGTCAGAGTGTCAGGCACAACCCCTCCCTCTCTCATTCCTATCAAATAAAATCAATGATTAATTCACATTACCAGACTCAACACTCGCACCAATCCTCACTGTCCAAGTAACAAGGTCTCTGCTAGGAATTTTATCCAACAAGTGTCTAGCATCGCCATTGGCTTTACACTATCCAACCCAAATTTCACAAAAAATATCATGAATCAATCTACACAATACCAAGTATTTTTCCTCTTCCTTATCTATACAAACCTTTATAACCAAAGGCAAAGTATAGCTATCGAATTCCAAGCTACACCTAATAAACTCCTTAAAAGTTCCAAAATAATCACCAACTTTAGCAAACCTAACAACCATACACTCCAAGAGACTAAATCTCCATCTCTCATCCCGTTGAGCAATGAATGAGCATATACACATAAAGCAGTTCCTTTGCAACAATGTGATTATTAAGAATACCACTGGCAACCACCCGAGCATGAACTTGTCTTATTTGGAAGATTTTTCTTGCAGCAAAGTAGCCAAGAGGTGTAAAACTTGGGATCCACAGGGAGCAAAAATTGAGAATCTGATAGGCTTGGCAACCGGGTTTGTGGGTTTATGGAGGTTTGTTCACGAAGATGTGCTAGAAGCTTGCCTTCAATCGTGATTAATATCATATAAACTTGTCAAATAAATGCAATCTAAAATGAATCAAAAACAGAAATAACCACAATACATGAACAAGAATTAATTTACACGTTCAACAGTATATCTGCATCCACGAGAGTAAACACAGAAATCAAGTTTTATTTCTCAGAATAAAGATTACAGATATATAGTATATTCAGCGAGCACTTATATGTCGAGAATGAACAAATATACTTCAAGTTATGCCCCCGAAAGATCCATAAAAATTCGGCTTAAGTTTGTTTTTCCGCCTAAACAGAAGAACTACCAGTCAACAGCAGCAATGGTAATTTAATCCACATCAGCAACTTCCGAGTGCACCCTGGCCAACTTCTAAAGACACTCACCCAATTAAGAGGAGGTTGGAATACGCCATCAGCCATAGCAGCAGTAGCGGAAGCTGAGAAAAACCAAAGCTTTTCATATCGGTAGAGACGAGCAACACATCCTTTTTTTTTTGAGACATGAGAAGTGCCTACTAGGAGTAACAGAAAATACATCAAAAGTTATCACTGCTTTTTATTTTCCTAGGTTAACATGTGGGCTCAACAATTATGCGATTCTGTTGATTTTACAATAACCCTCGTAGGGCAAGTAAAGGTTCTTGTACATAGAATGGAATTTGTTTCAAATTTCCGGACCAACATCGAAGCTCATCACCTTATTACAAAGCATAACTGCATGCTTGTTTATTTCAAAACAACAAAAATGAAAAATCTCATACATTATAGAAAGTTTCTCATCCAGGAATCCTAATATAAAACTTAGTACCGAAGTGTGTGGTATGGCTCACAATTTACATTCCTCTGTTTCAACTACTACAATGTTAAATCCCAAGATAGGATTTATTCATACTACACGTTACAAACTAGGGATTCACCATCCACCGCCACCCACATTCTGTATCCTTACAATCATCAAATATGCAATAATAACAAGGTACACTAATGATACAGATACAAAATTCAATTTCCATTCCGCAAAAAGTATGAAATGATATGGCGCCAACTTAGTTAATTTGAGTAAGAGGCGAACGTGGTATGAGTGATGGTTTTAGTTCCTTCACCTCAGAGGACTCGTATGAATTGTTTTCGCGAAATTCTTCAATAAGGGAATCCATTGGCATGGCTCGAAGTGACTCAATTGTCCCCTTACTTGGAACCTCTGATTCACACCTTGTTGGTGTTGTTCCAGTAGCTTCATAATCCTGCACATTATTTTCAGAAACCGAAAAACTTGAGTGATTTTGTAAGCACAAAAAAAGCAAAGATTCATCATTTAGTTGTAAATCATAGATAGTAAACAAATAAATGACTAACTGTGAAAACTAAATATTAGTTTGCATTCGAAACTAATTCACTTCAACTCCTTAAATTAACTATAAGGAAGAGTACATAAACCAACAAGAACGCAAGCAAATGATAATACAAAAATAATATTCACTAAAACCTTACCATACCAGAATGTGACTGAAAAAGTATCCAAATCAGATAAAAGATCTAAAGCCACCTATTTTAAGCTTTACCATTGTGGGCAAAATCTAAATACCTAAAGCATTAAACTAGTGCCAATTTTTATCAGGTATAGCTTTCAGAGAAGATTAGTGATATTTCAACTATTCTTTCCAATCTTATTTCAGATTGACATCTCTCTTATCCTATGTAAGAGAATCAATAGATAGTAAACCTTCTCAGTTTAAGGTTTACAGTTCAAGCTACAAACAAAACCACCTTCTGAAGTTCATAATGTTACAAGCTAAATAGCCTACCATGTATCTTTGCTGGAAGGTCTCTTGCGCCTTCTCTTTAATTGATGCAGTTTGGCCAGAGTGACTCCCCCGGAAATCACCAAGTGTCTTTTCATGAGCCTTTACACCATCCAATATTCCAGATATCGATGCCCGCTCCTGCTCTGATATACCTGTACCAAACTCCACAAGCAACCTATTACATCCCCAACTATTGATGGATAAAATGGAACAGATATATTAAACATTAATCTCCCAATAAAATCTCAATGTGTAATGGCCAAAAACAACTGACACCAGACTGAATCCTTCATCTTTCTAAAAACTGTTACCTACTAGTTGTATATAGCATTCATTACACAATTAGAAGGCCAAGCATATAATACAAGATTAATAAAATGAAAATGCTTCAATAGATAACATTCATTAATCACTGTGTTGAAAATCCTGATAGAAATGCAAACTAACAATACTCCTAGCTAAAATTCAACTTAGCTATTGAATAACCCACATTCAGCCAAACTCCAGACCACCTTCAACCCTGACGTTATGGTTGCAGACAAAACACATTATTAGTGGTGAACCAGAGGCATTTTGTAGTTAGTCAAATTCCCAATTAACTCAGAAACACAACTTCAATACAAAGACAGGTAAGTTCACAAACCATCTGTTCATCCCTATGACAGGACACATAACATTCAAACCAAGCCATTTCCATTATCACTAGTTGCTTAACTACTTAAACACCAAAATTCTTGTTACTGAATAAATTAGTCGTGAACTTGCCATTTTATTAGTATGGGTCTAATGAAATCAAACAAATTTAATATTCTTTAAACAAAACTAGCATTACAAAAACTCATGACTATAAGACAAGAAACTCACGATCAATGTGCCGCAGAAAATCTTCATTGTTTTTGGCCACATCTCCCTCAGCAACAACTCGAGATGTATCGACCTCAATATCGTGCTGCTCATTACTATCATAAGCATTCCTGTAACAAAGAAATTAAAAAAATAATAATAAATCAATCTGCTGCAATAGACATTAGACATCATGGTTAACATCACAACAAAAAACAATAATAATAATGCCAATTCAGTCCTCTCTAATGGCTAGAAGTACAAGCTGTATCCACTAATTCTTCGTAGAGCTGATTTTTAATAGTCACCAATAGGTATTTAATGATCTGCAGTCAAATAGAAAAATGGGAAGTCTACAAGGAAAATAAATCATTTTATTATCTATCTAATTACTAAAAGACAGAATTAGCAAAGTCTGCTGACCACTGACCTGGTAAGCAGAACCATCGCCGATACATGTTTACTCCCCATCTCATTCACTGACTCACATGTGCCCTTCCAATGCTTAAAAGCTGATTCACCGGTGCTAACACTGAAGCAACCAAAGTTTCAGGAAAGGTAATAATGCAGGAATGGATCCAGACTGAAACAGGGAGTATAAACAAACTTACCATTGCTGCAGAAGTAATTCCATACGACAATGTTTGGCAGAAGAGAAATCAGCGCCATCTCTGGCATCATTCTCTGCTTGCATAGAAAATGCCTGCCATTTTCGTTTAGCATCTGTTGTGATACCCTCCACTGAAGAAACATGACCATCCAAAAATGCTCTGTTTGCAGCAGCGTTTTCCCTAAGATCAACAAGCCTTGCATCCACCTGTGTATTTCCACTATGAGTTTGTCTTGAAAAAGGTCAACAGAAATAGAAGGGCTGAATAAAAAAAAAAGGGCAGGGACAAACCAATTCTTTTTGACGACGGATGTGACCGGAAACTAGGTTAGTCATATCAGCAATGAGTTTCTCTGCATCAAATTTTGATTGCTCCTGCATAGCGTAACCTAAATAAGTCAGCCACTGCAACATAATGTCTATCCAATCGCAAACATGATGTCCTACCTCATAAGCCTTCTGAAAATCAGTGATGCTCTTCATTTGAGTTTCATTAGCTTGCACAACATAATTATCTAACTTCTTTGACTCTTCTAAAAGCTTTTGGAAAAATCCATTAGTGTACTCAGATATGTCCTTTGTTTGCTCAACAGTAGCATGGAACCTCTGTTGGATTTGGAATAGGCACAGGAAAAGAAAATTTAAGAACTAAGAGATATAGACATAACATTTTAAGTAAAATAGAACAGTATAAGTTACCTAAATTATAAAACACGCACACATCAACACCAGATAGCAAAAGAATTTGAAGGAGTTTCTCAGTCAAGCAACAATGGGACAATCAAAAAGCATGCATATAGACCGTAACATGTTGTTGGTAATAGAGACAGGCTAAAGATTGACGCACAAACCTGGCGCAGTTCCCTGGCAAAAAGAGCCATTTCTCCCTGTTGAGTGGAAAGAGTAGTCTGAAGATTATCATAAATTGAGGCTGCCTCTATAGCCTCAGATGCTAGATACTGATTCAGAAACAAATGGTGAAGTTACAAACTATTGAAGGAGCCAAATCATGATAAAATCATAATACTCGAAAAAGAAAAAGAATATAGGAAACACAACGCTTCATTACTCAAATCACTTCTACCTACTTCTTCAACAGATTGTGCATTTGAAGAAGTCAAAGCGGAAATTTCTTCTAAACAGGCATTTGTGCTAGCCTTATGCAAACGCACAACATTTTGCACTGCTTCCATGTGGGAAATATACAAAGCCCTTGATGCTGTGACTTTCTTCTTCATATCAATAACCGCCTAATGACAGAATTCATGGAACAAGAAAAAGTTAATCAAGAAGTTCAATGAATTTTAATTGCACAAACAAAAAAAAAAAAGAAAGGCAAAAACAGCAATCAAGGAAAATAATAGTATGAAAGAACCAGGATTCATCAAATACCTTATTGTGAATGTCTAAAAGGGAGTGGCAGAGCTTCTCAACCTGTTGAAGATGTTCATTTTGTTGAGACATTGAGGAGTCCACCATATTGCAAAGAGAACCAATTTGTTGTCCAAGCTCCACTTGGAAATTGTCAACAACTGATCTGTTGTCGGCATTCAGTTTGTCTTCTCTTCCTGTAAGACACAATCTCACAGTAAGAATTTAGTTATGGTACAGCAAAAACTAAAGCTTATAACTGCATCAACAGGTACATACCTATTTTTTGAAATAACAATGCATTATCCTGAAGGGCTTTCTCTAAGTCAGACCGTAAAGTGCAAGCTTGATGAGCCAAAGCATTTTCTGTTCAACCAAACAAATATAACAATATTAATAACACAAAATCCCAACAAAATTACAAGAACACATATACAAACGTACCTGCTTTTCTCTGTTCAGAAATAATAAAATCTTTCTCCTTTAAAGCATACTGACACTTCTTTAATTCTTCCTCAGTGTTGGAGAGCAATTTTCTGGTTTGATCAAGGTTTTTCTGAAAACACATCCATTATTTTATACAAATCTGGACAAAAATCCAAAAGAATAACAAAAACGGAATAAGAACTCACCTCAGTTAGTTCAAGTTTGCTGCTCAAATCAGAGCATTGCTGAACTCGGGAATCATATTTATCTTGCAGCTCCTCAAGTTGCTGTTTTGCAACACAAAATATATATATATATATATATATATATATATATATATATATATATTATAAGCAAATTTTCCATGATAATAGAAATGAACATAACATATATGCCAAGAGCTATTAACCATGAAACTAACAATGAACAAACTAACCTTCTGACGGGTTTCTAGCTGAGCCTCCATTTGTTCTATCTGATCAGCCATAGCCTAAGTGCAAGAAAAGAGACACAATAGTCATATGGGTTGTCCCATACTTAATAGATGGATAAACTTGCTTAGAGGTTGACAAATTTGATGGTAGACGGGGTGGGCGGGTTGGCTTTCATTGGGTGGGGAAGTTAAGAATGGTCCAAACCTTTCTTTCACTCTCCTCCTGATAGTATCGGTCCTTCGGAATGTAGACACCATTTTTCTCACGTGCAGCATAAACCTCTGGAGACAATGTTAATGAATGTCAGCAATCGAGCCAACTGTACTTTAGAATGAACAATCACTTGCATTTGTAAATTTTCTCCACCAACTATTGTAAAAACAAAGTATCTCACCAGCCTTAAGTCGTTCAATTTCACCATAAAGGTCCTTTATAAGAGTTGACTTCATCATTTTTTGGTTAACCTACAAGCAGAAATCATAAAAGAATGAAAACCTTCAGACAATAGGCAACAAATGGTGCTGAAATTGTGATTACTACCACAGACGTTAAACATCCAACAATGCAAAATGAAGAATCATTATTAACAGACGCTTTTATCAAGCTTTCACAAGTCTTCCAAAAATATGATTTGACTATAAATGGTAAAAAAATGAAGAATTTGATGCACAAAATCACACAAAGATTTAGCAATTTGATATGGCACCAAACTGACATCCACTAAAAAACTTCAAAAATACTAAAAAAAACAGCTTAAGGGGAAGCAAATTATAAGGGATTTGCACAGTGTAACTTTCTGCTATTACAAAATATTATAAGAACCTAGACTGTTCATAAAAAGGTTAAGAAGACAGATACAAAAGAAATCCATACAAAAAGGTTCAATCAAGTAACTAATTGACTAAGTATAGCAAAAACAAACCTCGGGTTTATTTTTAATATTTTTAGCCCTGTGTGCATAATCCAGTGTACTCAAGGTCTCCTCCAGACAATGAACTGCAGGGGAAACTGTGGCTATAATGCAAGTCTTAGTTCGTCCTCCAAGTGAATCACGAAGTAACCGTGTTAGCTTGCTATCCCTGCATCACAATTAACAATGTACTTAGACTCAATAGAAATCAAATTATGGACACCACCATAATAACATAAGAAGGCAGTTGCAACCTGTATGGGACATGACCAAGATGCTCCACAAGAGCATTAATAACTCGCCCCAAAGTAAGTAAACTTTTGTTAATTTCACCAGCTTCCCTTGCACGACCCTATTAAATGACAAGGATCAATATAAAGCATCAAAATTTTCCTCTTAAATTTCAATCAAGCCCTTTCTACATTAAAAATTAAAACCGTTAATGAACTTGCACATAAAGTTAAGCGTGTATACCTCCCTAGCACCAGATCGAGATATATTTTCTGAGCCAGCTAAATCAACCAAATTCAGCTTGCCACATTTAATTAGTTCTTCGCCTTCTGGTGTTGCTTCCTTGATATGTATTGTAATGGAAAACAGAGAATGTGATCGACTGAAACACAAACCAGATTCTTAATAAAATAGAAAATCTAAGTTTGACTTTGAACATGAAAACAGCGAAAGAACCATTACCTCGATTGCTTGTTTAACAAAGTTTCTGCGGTACGCCTTTTTGCAGACCCCTGTTCCAGTAGTGTAAAAATCTCACTTGCACTTGTCACAATTTCCTCCTCCAAGCCTCTTACAAGTACTCCACCTTTTCCATCCTCCATAAGAGGTAATTGCTTTTTTTGCTTCTCCTCTACAACAACTCTTGATATTTCCTCCGGGGCAAGCAGATCAGTAATCTCTTCATTGTATAACTCCAAGAAAGTGACTTTCACACTGTACTCTGCATTCTGGCTCTCAAGTGTATCAAAAATTTGCTGAACAGCTCTGGGTATAACTCCCGCTTCTGCAGGCAATTCTCCATTGGGCCCACTCTGTCTCATTCCACAAGGCAAACTAAATATAAGATTCAGAGACGCAGACAAAAGAAGAAAGTCAATAAGAACATAACAACAAGATAAACAATCACACCTTGGACCTTTTGCATTCACCTTCCATCGTGTATGTTTTTCCCGTACCAGTTTGACCATAAGCAAAAATGGTGCAATTGAAACCTTCCAGAACTTCATTCACAATCGGAATAACCGCTTGATCATAGAGATCTTTCTGCTGAGCCGAGGGCCCAAAAACCTACACATACCACAAACACAATATCAGAATCTTCCACAAAAGAACATATTGAAATTCACCCATATGCATCCATACTTTGAAGTCCAAAGTTATATGTAAACGCATTCTTCTGTGTAAATACTCGTACAAAAGAGAAAAAAAAAACCCTAAATGTACAGAGAGACGGTTATCTTCTAAAATGCTGTTATGGATTTGCACCCAAGTAAGATACAAGAAAAGCTACGTTGAAACATTAACAGCAACGTATCTCTCTTAATTTACAGAGTCTGGAAATAAATTGAAACTCGTAACATAAGCACTGACCCATTAATAAAGCCGATCTTAGTCCACTAAACTAACAAAAATTGGCAATATTTAAATCAAACTGAAATGAAAAAAAAAAACATATTGAAAAACAAACTTAGTAATAATAAATAGCAACAAAGACTGTAGGAGCACAAATCAAAAATGAAATAACTTAGTTTCCTCTACAAATTAGAAAATCGAACTCAAAATAAACTTGCTTAATTCCCTCAAAAATACCTTATCAAAAGTGAAAACCCTATCGATATGCTTCCCAGCGATATTCTGCGAAACAGCGACCTCTCTCTGGTACTCATTACAAGTCACAACCTGAGGCGCATTGTTTCTCAACTCTTCGTCACTAAACGGCCTGAAAAAGCAACTCAAAACGACAGAAACATCATCATCCAATCGACTCAAATGGCCAGATCAAACAGAAATGTAGCAGAAATCATCAAACCCTAATCGTACCTGCAACGGAGAAGGACTTGGACGTTAACGCCCTTCTCTTTCTCGTGGCGACCCGACATTTTGGACCGGCGAGCAGGGGAATCGCACGAACCTATGGTTTTAACTCTGAAAATTACTCTGCTCTTTGTTAGATGTGAGTTTCCGAAACTCTTTTTTTTTTTTTTTTTTTTGAAAATTTCTCTCTCTTCTCTCTCTCCCTCTCTCTCTCTCTCTCTGTCTGATATCAAATCTCGAACGAGAGCGGGCTCAGGAGTGAGATTTGAATTTTTCGGAGGCGCTCGCTGGCTATATATCCGACGGTTACGTTTTGTGCTGTGTTGATCAACGGTCCAGGATACCCTCATTCAAATTTATTTGACGTAAATACCCCTGGAATTTTAGTTTAATTACACATGCAAGTTTTAACTTTTTAGCACAGTTTGAGTCATATTGTTGGGCTGAGCCCTAGCGACCAAGATTTGGGCACAATATTTGAGGAGATACTGAATACACCCTGTGTTGTGCTAAATGTACCACAGAAGGATAATTCTCACGTTGTTTCCTAACAGGGTGTAAGCAGAAAAATAGTGGGGTACGACTAGAAATATAGATGGCTACTTGAACAAATTTAACTTCTTGAATTCATACATTATCAATTTATCATCAAAAATTAGAGAATTACTTAAAACTTTTAAATTACAAGTCAATATTTATTTAATTAGAAAAAAAACATATTTTAATAATATTTTAAAATACAGCAAAATCAAATGGAAAGAAAGAAAAGAAGAGAATAGAGTGATCAAATAAAAATAATACATAAATAATATTGTTAATTTTACTATTTTCTCGATTTTGTCTAATTTTTATTCAATGATATTTTTGTATTTAAAAAAAAAAAAAAAAACAGTAGAGGACCCAAGCAACTGGTTATGGTGAAGAAGGAGAGATTTGAAAAGGAAAAGAGTTGTTTTAACTTTGAATACAACAATTTCTGTATTGTTGAGGTTATGGCTCATGTTTAGTAACAAATCGCAGCATATCAAGAAGGTATGTGAAAGTAATTAGTGGGTGAGATTAGTACGTGATTAACATGTCATTAAATTCTCAACTATTAATAATAAAAAAAATTAAATCTTTATTTTTATATTTAAATATTTAATACCATAATTATTATTTAAAATTTTTTGTATAGATATATTATTAAATAATATCAGGGATACAACCTTTTTTTTTTTCATAAATTTACTTAGTAAAACTATATTATTATTTTATATAATTTTTATTTTTAATCTAGCAAATTTTAACTTCCACTGTTTTTTTTTTTTAAAATATGACATGACTGGAGTATGGATCAGATTCGGCCCGTGCCAACAGCCCGTCATAGACTTCGAAAACTAAAACCCGACCCAGTAGTATTTCAGTAATTTAGGAGAAGGATGCCAGCTTTTGGTCAATCCTAGTTTGACCGTTCAATAATAGAATAGTAGTAGATACAACATGCAATATACCAACTGGTGGTTACTTGATGTATAATTAGCAGAATTTAAATTTTCTCCAAATTAATCTAAATTTGTTTTATCTCTCAAAGATTTCTTAACATATATACACTATCGCTCGTATTATGTAACAATTTATCTCTAATTTATATTTATTATTTATTTTATAAATATATAATGTAACATAGTATTATTTAATTAATTTTACGAGATATTATATAACTATAATACATATATATATATTTTTAAATAAAATTAAAAAAATTATTAAGCATATTCTTTCATAATTTAAAAAAAAAAAGATTATTGAAGTTGTGAACAGTATCTCATTAATAGACTGACATTTAACTTTATTTGATGAAACATAGTATGATTATATAAACTATGATTGCAGCAAGGTGCAGCTACAGTAATTGCCTGTGTGAATATATGATAGAGACGCTAGAGTCTAAACATTAAATTGCACTCTGTACAATCCGCCAGACAACGCGAAAGACTTAAAACTGTGGGATGTATTATAATATTTATGAAACGACAATTTATTGCGTCCATCGATATAAAATGTACCGTACAAATGTAATAAATGTGGGGAAAGAAACTGCGCACATTTTACGAGAGAGTAGGGCTTGGGTTCCTGTGCAATTTAGAATTTAGAAATCTGATTGATAGATATAACTACCAAACCAGAGGGGTAGATCGTGCAATAAATTAACTCTGTCTAAAGACAGCAAAACAAGACTTTCTCGTATCAGACCAAGAAACTCTCGTGAAAGTGTTCGGGTCTCATGGTATTAATATAAATAATACAATAAAATTATTTATTTAAAAAAAATATTTATTAATAATAAATAATAAATAAATTATTTTATTTTATTTTATTTTTTATTAATTAAATAATTTTATTAAAAATTTTAATCGAAATTATTGTATATTAATATAATAAAATTATTTAATTAATAATAAATTAAAAATTTATTATTTAATTATTTTTATTTAAAATTAATTAATAATTTATTTTTTTTAATTAAATGGATGATCCCATTGAAAGAGTACAAGTAATGTGACTAAAATGTTTTACCACGACTTTCTTCAAGAGACGATAGCCAATAAACATTTCTCAGTTCTTGTTATTAGTAAATTATTGAATTTTATTATTATTTTTAAAAGAGATTAAAATTTTTTTAAAAAATTTTGTATTTTTAATTAATTTTTATTTATTAAAAAATTAATAAAAATAAAATTTAAAATTTTTATTATTTTTTATATTTATATATTATTAAATTTTTAAAAAATTAAAGAATAGAAAAGAGAATTTTTGTCCATTAAAAAAGTCAGATGGAAAAGTTGAAAGCAGTAAAAATTTCGGCTCGTCAGGTGAAGTTAATGTTATTTGGTGACCGGTGAAGGTGGTTGAATTGAACCCATAACAATTGAACTTGTTATTACCTCGCAGATGGATTGAATAACAAATATCTGTTCATATTATAGCCACAGTAATACTATAATTACGCATTAATTTTGCTGTCATATATATATATATATATATTTAAATTTTTTAAATTTTCCTTCATACTATTTAGATTTAAATATATATACTTTTAAAACATAATAAATAAATAAAATTAATAAAAATTATTTTATATGTTAATCTAAAATTTTTACTGTTGTTTGTTTATATTTTTACTAAATACTGTTTAAGATTCATTTGGAGTTTTATATATTTTTGAAATAAAATAAAATTTTGATAATTATATAAGAATAAAATTAAGTTAACACTTACAAAGAAATGTCTTAATAAATTAATTTAATGATAATTTTAAGTATTTTCCTTAATAAATTTTATCTGTTTCCTATCATACAAAATTTTTTTATTTATTTACACATAAAATATTAATTTTTCATTAATTACATAACAGTAAAAACAGAGCCCAACGGTAACTTTGTCCTGAAAAAAATCTGAAAATTGCATGTGCTAGTTGGACAAAATATCGAACTGGGGTATAATCTTTTCATCAAAATTAAACAAGGGCAGTTAATGCCTTTGCTGAATCCATAATTACCTTCCCAAATTAGGGAAATAAAATAAATTATTCTGTTACTTATCAAACCTAAAAGAATTAACTGTGATCACATCGCACGGTACTATATAATTAGCTTAAGAGCTCTTGCTGTTTCTTGCATTCTTGCTTTGAAGAGATATGGTCGAGTCTAAGGGCCGAGCAGCCGGCGGCACTGAGTATAGTTGGTGCCGTGCAGTCCCCGGGGGCACCGGCATCGCTGTCTTGGCCATCCTCACGTCCAAACTGCCCGAGACTTCCCAGCTTCAAGATGCTTTGAGCAAACTGCAAACTTTCCATCCTATCCTTAGGTCAAGGTTGCATACAAACACTCGCAAAAGCTCATTCTCTTTTGTCACATCTTCCACCCCATTTGTTCAAGTCAAGGCATTCAATCTTTCATCAACTTCTAAGATCTTAGAAAGTTTCAAAAACTTTTCGGTTTCACCCCTACAACTTATTCTCGAACACGAACTCAACGAAAACGAGTGGTGTAATGTCAACCCTGCAAAGTGCATCGATATTATTAATGATATGTTCTTTGCTAGTACTTATGCATTACCAGATGCAAAGTGGGTGGTGGTGCTCCGGCTTCACGTGGCGGCGTGCGACCGGACAACGGCGGTGGGTTTGCTGAGAGAGTTGTTGGTGCTGGCGGGTGAAGAAATAGGAGGAGAACGAGGAGGGAAAGTAGAGAAAGAGACTGGAAATGAAGGGGATGTAATAAATTTGGCAATCGAGGATAAAATTCCTAAAGGAAAGAACAAGAAAGGCTTGTGGACAAGAGGAATAGACATGCTTGGTTACTCGTTGAATTCATTGAGATCAACAAATTTAAAGTTCATCGATGCAAAATCTCCTAGATCTTCGCAGGTTGTAAGGTTTCAACTGGACAAAGATTCCACTGACAGAATCCTTCTTGTGGGTTAATTTTTTTTTAATCTATTTATTTTACTTATTTATTTCTATTTTGGTATTAATTCCATGATAGCAATGCATGCAAAAAGGTTTTTACTGCATGAATTTTTGCAGGGATGCAAGCTAAGAGGAATAAAGTTATGCGGGGTGCTAGCAGCAGCAGGAGTGATAGCTGAACGTAATGAATCAATTTCAAAACATACTAATAAATTCGATCATCATCAACGAAAGTATGCTGTTGTAACTCTTACTGATTGTCGTTCAAATCTTGAGCCGCCTCTTTCCAATCACAGTTTTGGTAAGTTACTGTAATTAATTGTACGATCACTCAGGTTTACATGTTAATTGTGTTAGTAATACATCGACTGATCTGAGACTTATTTTTCTGATAGCGTGAATCTAATTTTAGGATCGAGTTTGTTTTCTTAGTTTCTATATATTCCAATCCTCCCTGTGCAGGTTTTTACCACTCTGCAATAATGAATTCACATGTAACAAAAGGAGGAGAAAAGCTTTGGGATCTAGCCAAGAAAATGTACATGGCATTTGCAAACTCAAAGAACTTCAACAGACATTTCTCGGATATGGCAGATCTCAATATCTTGATGTGCAGAGCAATCGAAAACTCAAGCTTGACCCCGTCGTCTTCCTTGAGATCGTCGTTCATGTCAGTTTTTGAAGACACCGTGATCGACAATTCAAATGAAATGCAGCAGAAAGTAGGGTTAGAGGACTACATGGGATGCGCTTCGGTTCACGGCATCGGCCCGTCTGTCGCAGTGTTCGACACAATACGCGACGGGCGACTGGACTGCGTGTGCGTTTATCCGTCACCCCTGCATTCCAGGGAGCAAATGCAAGGGCTGGTTGAGAATATGAAGTCTCTTCTTTTGGATGGTGGCGAGTGAGGGACTGGAGATGTTTATTTACTTTGGTTTTTAATTTCATGCTTTAATTTGGTATTTCAAGGGTTTTTTTTTTTTTTTTTGGGTTGAAAACAATTGGCATCTCTAATTTAATAAGAATTATAATAATAAATTCTTATTTTTATTTAATAATTAATATTTATTTATCATTTATTCCGTATACTTACATTTAATAATTAGCTATTTACATGCCCTAAATTGATAGAAAATGTGTTGGTAAAAATATATTGGGGGCATAATTCAAATAGTTTTTCCTTTTTTGTGGAAAATATTTTTGAATAATTTAGAATATTTATTTAATATCTTAAATTGAAATAAATAAGGACATTTTTGAGGATTAGGAGGCACTATCATGTATTTATTTAATATCATGTATAAGTCCATTGACTGAAATGAGACTTCTTTCTCACAGCACAGCCCATTAGACATTTCTCTTACTGCCTAGCTCATTAACACATCCTTTTAATAGCCCACTAAATAAAATAGATCTTCTACAATTTTAATGGGACCGCTAAATAAAATTATGCTACATATTATTAATTTTTTTAATTATAATTTTTGTTATAATTAATTTATTTTAAATTTAATGTACAGATTATAAGATTTTAACAAAAATTTAATAAAAAAATAAAATTATCATCCTAATTTTATAAAGTCATAAAAGAACATAATTTAAGTAACCAAAATTTAAAATTTATAGTCATTTTTTTCTTTCTCGTAGTTTGAGAATACTTTTAACAGAACTTCTTCCTTTTTCTTTTTCTCTATTGAAGATGACATAATTTTAACAAAGTATTTTCATAGAATATTTTAGAGTGTTATTAATATTATATTAAGCATTTGATTGTACGATAATTTGTTTTAAAATTAATTATGTATGTAAATATATATTATAAATAATATAATTTTTATTTAATAATAATATCTTTATGACGAAATTTAAATATTATGTTTAAGCGTCAAGTCCTTGCTTCTCACACAAAGTATTAAGTCAGAGACTTAACAAAAGAATTTCAAAAACCATGATAGGATATATCAAAATCATACAATATTAAGATTTCAAGATTCGAGATCTAATACCATAAGTAAATCAAGACTTAGACACAAAATTTTGATATTGAGATTTACAAAATGTTTGAAGTGAAACAATTTTATTATATTAGACTAGGTGACATGGTAGAATTATTTAATTAATAAAAAAATAAAAATTTATTCATTAATTATGAATAAAAAAATTAAAAATAAACTGTATAAATTTTTCTTATCGTATTAATTAAAAGTAAGATTTATTTATAATTTTTTTATTAACTAATAAATATTTTTTTTTATTGATTGAATAATTTTATTATATTACTTATACTGACATAATAAAATTATTCTATATAAAATTTTCTTGTGAAATCTAATATAAAAGTCTTACATTGGACCATTGAACTCGAGGTTGGCAAATGAGTCTTTGGTATATAAATTATAATTTTAAAATATTTTATAATAATTCCCGCATGATGTGAAAAGTATTAAACATGTAATAAGAGAATTATTTCATTATTTATTTTTTTTCTTAAAAATAAAAAGAAAAAGAAAAAAAAATTATATGTGGCTATAAAAATTAAAGGCTCTTTTTAAGTCGGACATAAAATTCTCATCTTTCCTTATCTAACTTTGGAAGGTGCCAAACAAAATTTGACTGAAAACAAAAGGATCCCTTTACAAGTAATCATCAATATGAACAGAGTCAATGTCAAGATTAGAAACCAAAGAAGCAAAAGCTACAATGAATGGGTTATACCTTAACAGTTGTTGCATTTTGATTGTTGTATTATTGCTATTCAACAGTTCCGTGAAAGAGAGAAAGTCTCCACTCTTCACGTGCACGTAACGATTTTGATGCATTTATTACGGCTGTACCTTTCACCTGTTGTACTTTAGCACTACTCCTCTCTCTCTTTTACCAAATAAAAATTATCACCACTCTGTGTGTGCGTGTATACATATATATGAAGTAAAATAACATTATATGAAAATCTCATAATGGTAGATGCCAAACAAAATTTGCATAAGAAAAACATTGTTCAAGTGACAATAATAAGCTAAAAATAATTTTAATCTCTTTTCCTTCTTTCTCAATACAAAAATTATTAAATATTATATAATTATCAAATATATTAATATCCTAATTTAAATTATATTAATATTATTGAATTTTTTTTAATATTTTTTCTTTTCATTTACAATAAAATAACATAAAAATTAGTAAATATTACATATTTATGGAATATGTTGATATTTAATTTCAAGTTAATATTATTACTATAGGTGGAGTTTTTTGTATTTTTTTTTTTTATCGACAATAAAACAATACAAAATTTATTGAACATTATGTATTATATTATATATATATGTATATCAAATAATTGGTATGACATTCAAAATGATATTAATTAATAAATAAGACAAAGACATTTCATCTCTTTCTTCCCCACTCAAAAAATGAAACAAACGCATCATTTGTCAAATGTTACATACTTATCAAATCTATTGATATCTCATTTTTAATGTTCATAAGCAAATTGCACCAAATTTATTGAATATTATATATTTACTAAATATAAAAATTTAAATATATTAATAAAGTATTTTACAAATGATAGTAACTTTTGATTATTATACGATTATAACATTACTTTGTATTGATACTTATTTTTTATCCACTGGGTATTAGCCCAAAATTTTTGACTTTTTTGCTATGGACTCCAATGGTTTAGATGTTCTTGTATTGATATTGTGTGCATTTGTCCTCAACTCGCAACCTTCTGACATTGAAGTTTTTCGACGAGACCTTTTGATGAGTCTAATTACCGAGAAGACCTCCCTCTTCTCTTAAAGTTCTCATACTATGTATGAGCCACTTTGATGACTTGACTGGTGCGAAATATTATGCATCAACAATTTGCATAATTATAAAAAATAAAAATTTAGTTTCCAATCACAAAAATTGTAAACAAGAAATTTATCTTAAATTCATGAAAAGGTTAGGTCTTTTCTTGGTATAATTTTTATAATAGTAAAATAATTTTGCTAATATTAAATTTCTTTTACAACAATTAAATTATTTAAAATATTTTTTTATTTCGAATATTTTATTTTTTATTATAATTTAAAATATTTATCTATTTATAAAAAATTTTATTTAAAAAGTTATACCAAATGCATATATTTATAAGAAAAATTAATGGTAAGAAACAATAAGTGCCACATGAATTTAGAAAATCAACAAAAGCACATATTAAATAAAATGGGATTTCAGTACATTAAAATTAATAAATATATTACCCATTTTTTTCTATATACTTTTCTCTTTTAATTTTTAAGATACAAATATATTAAACAATATAAATAAATAAATAAATATTTATTTATTTATTTAATAAATTTTTTAACTTAAATTTTTTATTTTAAATAATAAAATTAATTTTAAATCATTGATTCATACAAATTTAATGGTTGAAATTAGAAGTTAACAAAAAACATTTATTGATGTTATCATAAAATTAATAAGTTCAAAAAATTAATAAGTTCAAGATTGATGAACAAATAACTCACCTGCGGGTATGTGTATATATACATTCTCACAAGTAATTTCAAATCTTAGAACATAAAATTCAAAATATTTTTTTAATTTTAAATTTTAAATTTCTCTTAAAA
>CP135545.1:5908016-5951532 GCA_032402905.1 Khaya senegalensis | reverse complement strand
AAATTAGAAGTTAACAAAAAACATTTATTGATGTTATCATAAAATTAATAAGTTCAAAAAATTAATAAGTTCAAAAAATTAATAAGTTCAAGATTGATGAACAAATAACTCACCTGCGGGTATGTGTATATATACATTCTCACAAGTAATTTCAAATCTTAGAACATAAAATTCAAAATATTTTTTTAATTTTAAATTTTAAATTTCTCTTAAAAATTAAGTAATACTACTAAAAATATAATTTTTTATAATAATTTATATTCATATAATTTTATTATAAAAATATTATATTTTTGACATATATATTATATAATTTATTATATTCATAAAAATATAAAATATATGATAATAAATATAATTATATCATATAGATTAATTTTTTATAATAATAATATATATATTTTTTATGTTAAGTTGTACATATGAATTTGTTTATGTAGTAATATTTAAAAATATTATTAAATAAATTGAATTTTGTAATACTAAATTTGACATTAAACTGCAAATCTCTAATATAAAAATCATAACCCCCTGTTTTTGTACTTTCTTAATAACAATAGCCAAGCGGGCAATCATTCGGCTTTCGCAACACACTATAATTTCCCACTTCCTTTTCCCGTTTCCGGTGTCTCTTAGTCATGACCGAGCCAGACCAAAACCACGGCCCAGAACCTTCCGAGCCAAGGGTTCGACTCGTGGGCGGCACCCAGTACAGTTGGTGCCGAGCCGTGCCTACTGGTACCGGCATAACAGTCATCTCTCTTCTACTCTCAAAACTCCCACGTATTCAACTTCTCCAAGCTGTCATCAACAATCTCCAAAATTCCCACCCTTTCCTCCGCTCCAAGCTCCGCTTCGACGCCGCCACCAACACTTTCTCCTTCGTCACTCACCCCGAACCTCACATCCAAATCACACCGTTTGATCTCTCGTCAACGTCTCAAATCATTAGCACCAGAAACGACGCCGTTTCCGAAATCAGTCCGTTTCACTCAATCCTCGAACACGAGCTGAATCAGAACTCGTGGAGTAATCCCAGTCATCAGTCAAACAACACAGAGAGTAATCTGTTCTTCGTGAGTATTTACACGCTAAGTGAATCACAATGGGCTCTGATTTTGCGGTTGCACACATCAATATGCGACCGCATGGCCGCCGTGGCTTTACTGAGAGAATTGATGGAGTCGGTGGTGGAAAGGAAGGGCGAAGGGATAGAGAGAGTATTTGAGAGGAAATACGAGGTTAGTTTGGGAATTGAAGATTTTATCCCGAGCGGGAAGGCTAACAAGCCTTTCTGGGCGCGTGGAGTTGACATGCTTGGTTACTCGTTGAATTCATTCCGGCTGGCAAATATAAGTTTCTTGGATGCAGATTCGCCGAGATATTCTCAGGTGGCGAGGCTGCAACTGAACACCGATGATACTGCTAAACTTCTCGCTGTAAGTGATTTTGTTGACCTCAATCATCACCGTTTATTCTCTATAAGCATCTTGTGATTATTTGATTTAACTCTGGTAACACGTTTCATGATATTTATTGTGGAGTAACACGTGTCAGTGTAACATGCATGGTTGGGAAAAGAAATAGTACTAGTAAATAAAAGGAACAGACAAAATGACTATCGTATTTGGTGTTGGTGTTTGTGGGTCATGAAATTCTTATTCCAAAGGCATATTCCTCTGGCTAGGAATTCATCTTCCAGAACTATCCAAATTACTGAATAGCAAGTCTTTAACCAGGGTTCTCTCAGCTCTCACATACAATTAGGTGAAGATACACTGTTAGAAATATTTTGGCATTAGTTGTAATGATATATATATATATCTTAAAGTTGTGCTTTTCTTAACTTCGAAAACACCACAACTAAAAATGTTTGGGAAGCACTCAGCTTTACTTAAAGAGTTAATCTTTACTATTTATTCATAGTCATTGATATTTGACAGTGATTTCGTGTAACCATAATACTAATTCATAGTCATTGATATTTGACAGTGATTTCGTGTAACCATAATACTAAATACATTCTTAAGAGTGTGTTTTCTGGTGTCTTTGCTCGTTTCAAAAACATTTTTGAGTAGTAAACTAAATAATGTTATAGTGCATTATTGAGACAGACAAATAAGGATGGATGTGGAAAAAATGTCCTTCATTCATGATAACTCTCTTTTATTGTTTGTCAGTGAGTGCAAAAGTAGGCCAATTTAGCCCGGAAAAAAAGGAAATCCAAATGAAAAACCCCCCTTTATCTTTCCAACTTATCAAGAATGCTGTCTCCTTTTGACTTTATTTGCATTTCACTTTCCTAGGCCAGAGATAGATGTGGGACAATACATTCACATTGAGGGTGACATTTCTCCAACTCATGAAATCGAGAATGCCCCAGACTCCCAAAAAAATAACGATTCAATACAATTACAAATAGTACTAGAGTCGAGTTAATGAAGCAATTTGGCATGAGCTTCCGCAGGCATATTCATTAGTTAGTTTGGTGCATTAGCACGATACTTTGCGTGATCTTTCCACAGGCGACATTCATGGATTTTTTGGAATACTAACTATGTCAGTTTGCTATATATGGCTGTTGCTAGAGCCAAAGGCTTAAATTTTAATGTCAATTAAGGGATTTGGGGTTCTATTTGCCATAAGCCCTACATCTAATCCCTATGTATTTATCATGTAGGGTTTAGATTGGACTAGACATCCGTATCACTCGATCTAATATGTCAATCTGTGCATTTTAAGGCTCCCGTTAGTGTTGTGTGGATAAAATCATTAGCTGTTATATAGAAATATGAATAAGTTATCAGAAAAAGTAAAGTGGTTATCAAGTATTTTAGCTGAAAGCACAGTAGAAACACAAAAGTTCCGAGCTAAGCTTAAATCCTGCATGCTTAAAAACTTTGCAGAATTGCAAGTCAAGAGGAATCAAACTGTGTGCAGCCCTGGTTGCTGCTGGACTGATTGCAGCTCGTTCTTCTAAAGACCTTCCTGATAATCAGAGTGAGAAGTATGCTGTTGTTACTCTCATTAACTGCCGTTCAATTCTTGAGCCTGTTCTCAGCAGCAATCACCTCGGTGAGCTTTACTTCCAAGTTGTAGAGATTATAATTACAATTCGGTTTTTTATGCTGCATTTTACTTACCAAATCCAAAAATGATTCAGGATTTTACCATTCTGCAATCCTGAATGCACACGACGTTAGTGGAGATGAAAAACTATGGGAGCTGTCAATGAGAAGCTACACAGCATTTACAACTGCTAAGAACAATAACAAACATTTCACAGACATGAGTGACCTGAACTATCTTATGTGTAAAGCCATCGACAATCCCAGTTTAACTCCATCTTCTTCCTTAAGAACTGCCTTCATATCAGTCTTTGAGGACAGTGTGATCGATGAATCTAACGAATTACATCAAGAGTTTGGCCTGGAAGACTACATTGGGTGCGGGTCAGTTCACGGTGTCGGTCCATCGGTCGCCATATTCGACACAGTGCGTGACGGACAGCTGGATTGTGCATGTGTGTATCCTTCACCGCTGCATTCAAGGGAACAAATGCAAGAATTGGTTGATGACATGAAGAGAATTCTTGTAGGGGGTGGTGGAACTGAAGACTGATTGGTGGGTGGTTGCAACTATTTTTTGATGGGCATTTGTTGATAAGCCCATCTCATAATGGGCCAGCCCTTTGTTGTTGAAGTATGGTTGATTCAAAGGCTAGACCATCAATAATTTTTAAATTCCTTGTGGGAAGGAAGATTGGAGAGATCAAATATGAAAAATAAAAATCTGATTGGACAGCATGAATAAAATGAGGAGTAACTAACAAGCATGGTCATCATCACGTCTAAAAACAGCCAATTTAAAATATAAAAATTATCATTAACGAAATTATAACGTGCATAGCACAGTTCATGTATCAAAATTTAAGCGAAGAACGTGCAAGCTTCTGACTTTCATGTAATTTAAGAGGTGGCAGAGGCACAGGGTCAACCCAGGTCTGATTCTATCTGGTTTCTCTACAGTACAAGATTAGCTAGGTCGAACTTGTTGATTTTTTATAATATTTTATTATTTAAAAATATTATTTTAATAAATGTATAAATTTAATAATATTTAATTATTTAAATATTAATAAAATATTATAAATTCTATTAGGGTTCGAATTTGCGAGCCATGCTTGACTTCAATAATTTTTTTACGAGTTGAATTTAAGTTCGACCCGTATATTTGCATAAATTTATATTTTACGTGTCAAGTCGGTTCGGCCTAACCCAACAACTCTAATCAAAGCCGTCTATTGCCGCAGGGTAATGCTAGAAATTTGCTACCCTTTAAATATTAAATTAAAAAAATGAAAAAAAGAAGTAATAGCTGCCTTGCTTTTAACTCAATTGAATCTACCTAAAAAGTTGTTGTGAAAAGCACTTCTACAATCAAAATTAGCAGCCCAACTGCTGAATTCCATACTTATTATACAGATTCCTAGAATTATAAACCCGAGTAACAGAGAACCAATACAATTCCCAATTTTCCCATTAACCAAATACTAATGCTAATCAACCAATAGAGTCTAAATAAGCTCGTCCACAAGCTTTCCAAATTCAAACCTCTTATTGCTGCATTCAACGGCTTTTACGATTTCCTTGAAAGCAGAAACACTGCATGGAACAACTAACCTATCCTTCTGCTCAAACCCAAACTCATTGTATGATTTCTCCAGCAACATCTTGAACAATGGATGTGACAGAAACCCAGTTGGCACAACAAATCTCTCTCTTTCTTCTCCAACATAAATGGCAAAAAACCCAGTTGGTGTTGTCGCCATTGAAGCCATATCTTCATATTCTTCAAGCAAACATTGCTTGTGCGATTGCTTGCAGCAATCACTTCCTCCCGTAACCTTCACTTTCTTGGCTAGTTTCTTGAAGGAACCCATCTTTTTGCCTAACATTTTCCTTCCTCCCCCTGAAGTTCAAGGAGAGAAAGAGAGAGAGAGCAAGAGGGAATTTATGAGAGAAAGAATGTTTGAAGAATGAGTCTTACTTGTCAATAATTGGGAATATATATTTATATATGATAATTGGTGGAATTTGTGTTATATAAAATGGCAATTTCTCTTTGGTTTACTTTGACTTATAAATAGTTTACAGCATTGAAAATTCTAAACTTAGACATTGGAAAAACTTTGGAGGAATGAGGAATGGAAATTATAGTACCATGAGATGGCACACAAATGCTCCACATTTGTTGAAGCATGATCATGGATTGATTTGAGTATCAACGAAAGTGGATTTCTACCTCAAATTGTGATAAAATATCTAAACTTCTTGTTTGAATCAAAAGTCTGTAACTTTGGACTTCAGAAAAAGTAGGCGGAACCATAGAATGGAAACTGAGGAACCATAGGATGGAAACTAACAAGAATATGTTTAAAATTTGATGTGTTGTGTGGTTGTTTTAAAACGAAATTATTATTTGTTAAATATAAAATAGATGGATAATTAATTTGATAAATTCTAATTCCTAAACAAAAATAAATATTTATCAAAATATTTAATTATTAATTTTTTTAGATAAAATAAAAAAAATTATTCATTATATCACATATTTTACATAAAATTTTAATTTTTTTTATTATTGTATCACTGTATTTTTAATAATTAAGATTAATAATAATAATAATAATAATAATCAATCTAATTATTTATAAATAATACAAAAATGTGTGTAACATATGTGAAGATTCTCAATTTTAATTCAAAGTAATAAATATAACAATTATAAGATTTAATGCTACACATTTGTTGACTTAGAATAATGGGTGATTTGAGAACCATGAAAATGGTTTTCCATCTCACATTGTGGCACAACGTGTAGATTGCCATGTGAACTAATGAAAATCCAATGCCAACCACTAATTAGTATTATTGTGAATATAGTATTAGCAGTACATCTTTTCAGTCTACAATAACTAAAATCAGAGGTGGGAATCATTTTATAATCTCTTCTTATATGAACTCTTTAAACCATATTTAAAGTTTTAATCCACTACTCAAAAATAAACACCCTTCATCTTTTCTTGTCTTTGTTGTTTGTTTCTTGACATGTAAAGGTTCAAGGAAGTGCTTTTTAAATGAGTGCTTAACCAACTTCCCCCACAAAATCAAATAATATGAGGGAGATGTAAGGTGGTGTTTGAAATTAAAAATAAAATATTACATAAAATAGTTTTAATAATAATGTCCCATAAAATTATAATTTTTGTATATATAATTTTTTTCCCCCCTCATTATGATTTAAACTTGCTCATTTTTAAATTAAAAGTGTGTGGATATTGGTGGTGGGGCTTGGACTTGGTGGGTAGGCACGAATATGGAGCTAAATAATTATAATAATAATAAAAAGAGTTGTTAATGGAGAATAAAGAAAAGGATTATAATAATAAATCTCCACCATTCATTTTTTTTTTAAAAAAAACAGCCCAATTTCGACACCGGCAAACTTGTGCGGATGAAAGGAAATTAAACAAAAACAAGGCCAGCTTTGGATTATTTTACGTGTAGAAAAAGGAGAGGAAGAAGGAAAATTTGGATGCCGCTACACACAATAAGACAGAAGAATTGAATCGTTGACGCGTTAAAAGAGGGGCCGGGCCGGGCCCGACCAGACCAGACCAGGATGAGTTGATTAGGCCGGAGTCATTACGTCAAGTTAAGGCCTTGTTCGTGGGTTTGGACCGATTGTACGGTTTGAGCGTACTTCATTTACGGAATATCATTTTTCAAATGACATAGATTTTTATATTGCTATAATATATCACATTTATCACATGTTAATTATGTTTAATTTATATTGAACTATTCAAGCATGGTTAGGACTATGAGCATTTTTGAAAATAGTTTCAAAAAAAAAATCTCTTTATATAAAATTTTTATTTAATTATCTAAATGTTTTTAAATTATAAAGAATTTTCTTTCCGTGTTAACTAAAAAAGAAAATTAGAAAAATGTTTTATTACCTAATAAAACAATAAATTATAATGCAAGAGCTTAATTATGATCGAAGGGTGTTTGGTCCAGTGGTATGATTCTCGCTTCGGGTGCGAGAGGTTGCGAGTTCGATTCTCGCAACACCCCCTCCCTCTCGAAAGTATTAATTTAACTATTAATATTTTCTTTTAATTAATTAATTTATTTATATTTTCGTCAGGCTTACAATCCACCTTATCTTAGGCCCACATATGTGTCGGCCCATTGGCCCATCAGCCAATTTGCTGAAGATTTTATTCTAGGGTTTTGCAGGCAAGACAAAGCCCTTTCCGCACTTCTGTCTCTTCAACTCTGTTGCTTGCTTGCCCTCTCTCTTAATCAGTTAGCTAGTTTCGACAATGAGCAGATCTGGCCAGCCTCCAGATCTCAAGAAGTAAGCACACGCGCTTTGTTTCTTTCACTTATTTCACCGTTCAAAGTTATATTTTCGTTTGGATTCGTAATTTCTAATTATAATTTTTGCTCGTGTTTTAATTACAGGTACATGGACAAGAAACTTCAGAGTAAGTCTTCTTCTTCCACTCGCTTCCAATGATTTTCTTTTCATAATATTTTTATCTGATTGGTTGCTGAGAAGTTTTAGGATTTACTTTTAATTTGATGTTAATATCCGTTAAAAACATAGAATATTGTAGGCAGACTATATTATTTTATTTTATTGGTTATATCATAGATAATCCAAGCAATTTCGCAATTTTATTTTCTGTTGGTTATTAAAAATTGAAACAATTATAATACCCTGGACTCAAGATTTTGCTTACTTTGTTACGGTGGTTGTAGTTTTATTCGGTTATGCTTGCTGTAGGCAATTTTTTTTTTTTTTTTAATTTTTGGTCTTGTTTATATTGTCTGGTTGGGGGAGAATCTATTGACACAGTTGATATTTGAGTGATTCATTTATCTATGCTTGCTTTCATAATTTTCAGTTGTGGATAGTAGTCTGTAAACTTGTTTGAATTAATGGTCTACTTTCAAAATTTGCTATGTTTAGTTCATTAAGCTAGTGAGCTGACTATGTCCATTCTAATGTGTTTTCAAGCTTGGTTGTATGGTTTTATCATTGCTTGGGGTCTTATAGTCATGTGCTTATTCTAGAAATTAATTACTGTCCTAAGATCTCAAGTCTTCAATTTTAACCAAATTTTAGTGTGCAGACTGCCTACTGTTATAGGCTGTCAATTGCCAGTTTAGAAATTTTGACGTAACATTTGCTTTTGTTGTGTGTTTCTTTTGATGCACCTCATAAAATGTACAATATATCATATCAAAGGTTGCTTTTTACATGTCATGTATAGATGACAAGCATATCTATTGATAATAATCTCATGCATATTTTTGGTATCCATCTGATTTTTACACAAAATTAACTGCTTCTGTAGTCTTTTTATTCTTCTGGCAAGAAGTTTTATGTGCTACAAACAAGTGCGTTAAATGTGTGTGAGAGGATTACGAACCGTGGTGTTATGTGATAAAATTCTTGTAAACAACCATTAGAAAAAGAAGTAAAAAATAGCTGTGGTTTGTTCCATATGGACATGCAGTCTTTTGTAGAAAAAAATGTTCAACATGTATCAGAATGTTAAATCATTTGGTTTTGTATATTGCAGTCAAGCTGAATGCTAATCGGATGATTGTTGGAACACTTCGTGGGTTTGATCAGTTTATGAATCTTGTGGTTGACAACACCGTTGAGGTGAATGGCAATGAGAAAAATGATATTGGGATGGTGGTGAGTCTCTTTGTCCTTTTTGGTAGTTTACACAACGTTGAGCCTTCCGTTGATATTCCTGAAACCTTTTCTAATTGGTATCAAATTTTACCGCAGGTTATCAGAGGAAATAGTGTAGTCACTGTTGAAGCCCTTGAACCTGTAAGCAGACCTGTGACTTAGGTTTTCCATTGGGGTTGATGTAATGTATTATCTACTCCTGTATTATGGATAGTATGGCTCTTAGTATGAAATGGGAAATGTTAATGGTACCCGAAAAAGTTGGCCCTTTATCTTTGTAATGATTATCCCAGGGGAGAAATTTGAACAGGTAACTGGTAATCATTAAATGACAACAAAATGCCTCGGCATCATTTTAATGCTTTGTTTACACTTATATGCTTCCTAGTTGATTGATAATGAATCAGAACTTTTAGCTATGTGAAACCTTTGAAACAGATGTGTTAAAAGGGTGAGCACTAGCCTTTAAATGGTGTGCCCATTTGTTTCTAAATTCTAATACATTTATGCTGGGCTTGATGATAAATCAATTTCTGATTACATGTGCCAGTGTTATGTTGCAATCTTCCTCGTAGAAATTTTTGTGTGCCCTATTTGGATGTTGCTGTGAATTGGTTACTTAATGTTAGGCAAATGCTTTCTTGTTTTGGTGTATAATGCCGCATGATTTTGTCTCGCTGGGGTTAAGATTCTTTGTACCCACCACTAGCTTGGTTCGATTTGCTACTAAATTTGAAATTTAAGCTCCAATGCAGCCGCTCTATGAGAGTCTGTGTGACTATGGGATGAAACAAGCTAGTCATTATTTCGCTGGTATGGGTATATGAGTTGCATAGTCTGCTACTAGCTATTGGCTATTTACCACCCTCGTCAGAAATTGCGAGTTATTGATGAAGCAGTTTATTGTTTTTGTTTTGAAGGAGCATTAATCTAACGTTGGTGGTTGTTAGTTGTGTTTTAGTCTGATCCGTCATCGGTTTAAGATTGTGTCTTTGCTTTGCTTTGAACCTAAAATTGTGGAAGGATTTGATAATATTAATTTTTAATCGAATTTATTAATTTTTATTTGATGACTCGTGCGACTTACAAATCATCACATCTTATTACTGAACAAATTATAAATTATATGAGAAGCAACATAAAACTTAAATTACCAAAAAGGGATGTATTTCACATCTTGACTGCTATGATCTTTTAAATTGTTATTATTTACATATTCTAAACTGGTTGTTTGTTGAGTTTCTGGTCTGACCTGTTTAAATTACCAAAAGATTATAATAAATTACGAAAATATTAGAATAACTCACATTCCTAATTTTTCTGAAAATTAATTTTAAGGTGTTAATGCAAAGAATTATCTTAATATTTTATTTTAATTAATATGAGATGTTATATTTTTTAAAATTCATAAAAAAAAAATTTATTATACTTTGATCTTATTATTTCTTTCATTGACTCACATTGCCCAAAATCCCCAACTTTTGTTAGTGGTATGACCAACCAAGAATTATTTCAATTAATTAATTATTTTAAGTGATGTTCAGAATGAATTCTTGATAAATTTTGAAATAATTTATTACACTGTTTCATTTACCTCACTTCGCATAAAATAATATGATAATTGTCTTGAGGTTTGGTTAATCCAAAATTTGCATCTAATCCAAGATAAAAAAAATTACTAAAATTATTCTATTATCACTAACGTTATTGTCATTAGAAAAGAATAAAGAAAAAGAAAAAAGGACAGCATCCTGGAATTTTCTTTTTCCAACAAGCACTTAACTGAACTTATGCATTCCTGGGAAGCTACTACTGGAACTCAAATAAAAAAAAAAAAAAAAAAAAAAAATTAGAGCCCGCCAATTTGGTTTTGAATTTTGAAACAGTGTCAAGTTCTAGGGATGGATGGATCATGGAGAATCCCAGCTCAGCTCACAACGGGTAGGTGGGAGAGATTCTGATTTTCTCCATATTAAAGCTTCTTTTGAGTACAGGTAGCCCAGAAACAAAGCTCCATAAAGATAGATCACCAGAAAGAAACGAAAAGCAATAACAACATTTGCCGAGCCTGTCGCTGTTTACCTGTACCATGGAATAACAAAAAGCACTGTGTCTGTGTGGCCATGTCTACGGCCAATTCAATTATTCAAATACCATTTAACTCTTCTTTCTTCTCTTCGCTTTCTAATTCTGTATTCTTCTTTGCCCATCAAGTTTGGAACATAACTCCCAACCAACGGCTATATTCTAAAGTTGAACATAGATGATGTGATAAAAGATAACACACGACACAACACCATGAAAGATTCTCTGTAAGCTATGTATAAAGATGGGGGAGAGTGAGTGAATACTATTGTTCTTGCTTCTCTGTCAGTACACGTGCTGTGCACGTTTACCTCATAATATGTATATGCAATCAATAATTAAAACTTCATTATTTAATCTAGTAGGTTAATAATAATTAATTATATTAATTACGAACAGAATCTATCTGTCTTTAACATGCAAAACCACCAAGTGCTTACATCTTTATTCCAATTCCTTGTCTTGTTCAAATTTATACAATAGTTTTGATACCAATTTAAGATTTATAATTTATTATTGAAAAGAATTAGACAGAGCAGTTTTATTTTTTACTTTTTTATATAAGAGAAAAGAAAGAAATATACGATAAGTTTCTTATCAATTTAATTATTTATTATTAATTTATATATTTTTTATTCTCGTTAATATTAATGTAGTAAAAGTGTTGTATCTAAAACTCATTTTTTATTATTATATCATACAAAAAAAAATTGAACTCATCTAAATTTAAACTAATCGTTATTGTATTATCGTATGAAAATATGAATTTAGATTGAGTGATTTATACTATTATTGATATTTATGAAAAAAATTTATTACTAAAATTCTCAAAAAAATTAAGCCTACTTAAAAGTGAGCTTTTCATCCAATTAGAAGTAAGTGTTCAAACAATATTTATAAATTGATTTAACTAATTTGAGTAAATTTTAAAATTTTATCTTGTACTAAAATTTTATCAATTAATTTAATCAATGCTTTTTTTTTTAATTTTTTATTCACGAAATTTGAAAGAATGATTACTAATTAGAAGAATTGTTTTGCCACCAAGAAATGCAAATCTATTGCAGCATATTTAATTGTTATTGGGTGGTTATTGAGTTGATAGCGATCTAACAATTATGCCCTTATTTTAGCTAAAATTAATTATAATTAAACACTAATCATTATTAGTTAATGCCATAAGTAATTTTAGCATGCCGGACACTAACAAGATTTGTTGGTTAACTTCATGGATGTTAATAATTACACAAATTTTTAATGATTCTTTTTTTACTTTGCTTTTACCTCTTACATTCTAATCAATTGCAATCTTTCTTAGCACACCTAAAATCAAGTTTCATGTCCCTTTTCCCAAGTTCATTTGCTGCTAAATTATTATAGGTTAAGGGCTAAGAAAGAATTTTGATTATTAAAATTTTAAAAATTTTAGGTGTACAAATTCTTATACTAATTTTATTTATACAAACTGATGTGATAATATCATATTAATAATATTATTATATATTTAATATAATTTATTTTTATTTTATATTTATTATTATTAATATTATTATTGTTATTGTTATCACTGTTGTTATTGTGACAATGTCTATAATATTTGAACATTAATTTATAAAAATAAATTTGTATAGAAATTTAAACGCATAAAATTCAGTTTAAAATTTTAATGAATTGTGGTTAAAATATTAAAAATATTTTTGATATTTGTCTTATTGAATATAATTAAATTTAATTTTTAAAATATAAAATTAAATTAATTATATATAATTTTACGATTATAAAATTTTTTATTATATTTTTAATTTAAAATTTTTATTTTTATTTTTTGTAATAAATTACAAAAATAAAATTAGAATGCAAATAGTAGTAGTAGTAGTAGTAGTTATAAGTCAATTCAGCATCATTTTCATTTCAATTTTGATGTTGAAACCCAAAAAAAAAAACAAAAACGAAATTTGATTTTGGGGACAAGAGACGAATGAGTTGATTAGGAGTTAGGAAACAGGTGGGTCCCAAATGTTGAGATTATTGAATGATTAATTAAGGAAAATTAATCCTTAATTAAATACCACCATCCGTCAGAACAGAACTGAAACTGAACCAGGTGTCTTTACGTAAGACAAAAGTGTCGGACGAAGATTACCTGTCATTCTCTGTTCACAAATTAAATATTTAATTAATACTCTGTTAATTAATTAATAAAATTCTTTAAAACTGGGTGGTCAACTTTTCCATATGTATCAAATAGGTCACTAAATCTTTTTGAAATAATTAAAATATCCTTCAATGCATTGTTACATTCCCTAATACCCAATTACTGGTTGTCCAAATTCAACACTTTTTAAGGGTAATTAGGTTATTTGAATATACTTTAGGGGTCTTTCGTAATATATAATTAGAAATTTTATTTTTGTGTAACAATATTAAATACAAGGACCTTGATGTTATTATTCCATTCTTTAATATAGAAGGGTTCTATTTGGTAATTAGGCAAACCCAACAATACTCCACCCTTACAGGGGGACATCCTAAGATTTGAAAAAATAACTAAAATTTATAGTGGATTTGTGACAAAATACAAGTACAAATAAATATTTAATATTTAATTTTTTAATTCAAAACCCTGCATGAGACTTTCATATGATAAAAGTAAAGAAGAACTCATCTTCTGGTAATTATTTTTTTAATAATTAATTTTTAATTTTTTAATAAAAATTAAAAATTATACATATGCAAACAATAAAAATATTACAACAAAATAAAGTGATTATTTTGTTTAAATTTATTCTTTATTAATTTATAAATTATTATTTACTATATAAAAAATATGTTGAGTGAGTGCTAATTATAATTGAGTAAAATAAATATGTGAATTTGATAATTATTATTTTAAAAGTTATGATTTTAAATTTTTTTGGTCAAAGTTTTGATATTTTATATATATATTTATAAAATAATTACGTATTTTTTTGAATAATTGTGATAAATTTTATTATATATTGAATATAATTGATATTTTATGTAATGATATATTTTATTTTAAATTAATATTAAAAAATTATTATCATAATTAGATAAATTATAAATTTAAATTTTATATTTAGTAATGATATAAGTATAATTAAAAATATAAAAAATTTATTAAAAATTATGAATATTTATACACATTTAATAAATATCAAATATTATTTAAGTAGATTTGATAATAAAATATTAAATTTATTATAAATTTAGTGTTAATTTTTATATTAAATTTTTTAAGGAATGTAAATTTAGAAATTTCCGTTCTAAATTCAATCTTCTACCATCCTTATCCTTTAAAACTTATTTGATAAAATAAACAGGCTATATCCTTATGTAAAAAAATGTCAGAATGTAGGGATCTGAATGTTATTATTTAATTCTTTATTAGAGGTGGATGGCAAAGTGCTAGAGTACAAAAAGCCTACAAGCAAATCCTCTCTCTCTCCACTCAAGCCTCTTCATCTCCTCCACCCACCACTCTCTTCTATAGCATACAGAAATCTTCAATTCTTTATTGCTTTCTACATCTGGTCATTGCTTCTTCGAACATTAAAGCCAGCAGAGAGAAAACGAAAGAAAATTACAAAAAAAAAAAGGGAAAAAAACCCAAAAGAAAGACCAAAAAAGTGATGATTGTCACGTCCCACCTCACGGCACTTAAGCCTTTTCTTGAATCCAACTCTACTCTTCCTCTTTCATTCCCCAAAATCCAATCTTGACCTTCAAATCAACCCCACAAAATTATTTTCATAAATATTAAAAATTTCCTAGGAAAAAGACCATTTCTTGCTTGTGAATTTTCTCAGAAAATAGAAAAAAATTGTATCTTCATTGAAGCAATGACTGAAGTACTCCAATCATCTCCTTCTAATCACTTCCCTTCTTCTTCAAGTTCTTCCTCCACTCCATGTGCACCCAATAATTATAACAACAGCAATAACGATACACGAGCCCTCAGTGCTTCCAGTCTTTCTATAGCTGATATAGTTCAAGAAAGAGAGCAAGAAGACGAAGAAAGAGGGCAAGAGGAAGAAGAAGAAGAGAGTTGCGGACAAGGAGGAGAAACGAAAGAAAGGGACAGAGGTGAAGGGGATCAGCTGTCGTTATTGGCATTATTGGTGGCTGCATTTAGGAAATCTTTGGTTGGTTGTAGTATTGGTAAAGAGCTTTGTTCAATGGAGATTGGATTGCCCACCAATGTTAGACATGTTGCACATGTCACTTTTGATAGATTTAATGGTTTTCTTGGTTTGCCTGTTGAATTTGAGCCTGAAGTTCCGAGGAGAGCTCCCAGTGCGAGGTTGGTTGTTTTTCTCCGACTTTCTGGCAACTCTTTTTCTGGGTTTGTCAAATTCTGATTCGTGTTTGTGCTAAATTGATTAGTTTGTTTGTTTGGTGTGATTCTGTTATGGGTTTCATGCGTATGGGTTATGTTGAATCTTTCTTGAATTCTGGGTTTACGCTACTCAAGAATTGTGTTTTTAAGAATTTTGTTGGGGTTCCAGATATGTTGTCAATTCAATTTATCATTTTTGAGGTGCTGTTATTGGTTTCATTCAACAGGATTAGCTCATATATTTCCTGATTTTTCCCTTTAGTTTTCTAATTGTGTATGCTGTTTGATAAACTTTCTGTTTGAGATTGCCATATAAGTTTTTCTCTCCCTCCAAAGCATGAATTTGTGTTGTCTATTGGAGTTTTTTCTGGTTTGATGTGTAAGCTTGCCATAAATGGATATTCGGGTATGCATATGTGATGTCACAGGGAGAATAAGATGGTTTGACTTATTGGGGTTAGTTAGTGGGTTGTTGAGTCATTAAACCAATCCCAAGCTTGACTTCTTTTTGTTAATTAGTACGAAATTTGTTTTCTTCATAGCATCATGTTTTTGTGGAACATTCTCTGATTGCTTTCGATTGTGGTCATTTCCTGTACAGTGTATTTGCTTTTTCCGTTAATATGCGTATGTTTTCTATGGGACTCGGGTTATAGAGTGCTGCTGCTTAAGTATTAGGAGAAGATTAGTCTATTATAATTCGAAGAAAAAGGCAAGTACAGCCAACATAAGTTCTGTTGGAAATTTCTTCTATTGAAAAATAGGCACATCAGAACTTTATGATGTGGCACTCTTGCTCCCTGACATTAGATAGTGCATTTACGTTCATAAAGGATTCATTTCCATGGATCTAGTTAAGCTATTAATAATTATCTGGGTGCTTTGTATTGTTGTTAAAGAAATTGAAATGATTACATATTTGTAAACACTTCAAAGATTTATCATGGGAAAAAAGTTAGTTTTGGTTTATTATTAGTTAATGCCTTTAAGTTCACAAATACACAAACATGTCCTGGTGTCTTAATTTTAGGGAGTGGCTGTGTCGGATAATTGTTTCTATGTCAAAGCATAACAGCATGTATGTCCCCATTAATCATGGCTTTTGCTAATGTCTAAAATATCCATTCTAGCTTCTGTTCACCCTATAATCCTATTTTTGATCCTTGTGGTAGTAGTAGAAAATAATTTAGCTTTTGTGTTTGCTTCTTATGCTAATTTTGCGTTCATTGCTCAAGTTTCCTTACAGGCATTTATACATTCCTTTTGTACATTAACTTATTGTATTCCCAACTTGTTCCAAATTTGGGTTCTTTTCCTTTTACGAGGAGCTAATTCATTCTCACATACAAACAGATGCTCTGTGAGAAACTGATGTATATGTGTAAACCTGGTTTCAAATATCATATTTGTTCCAGATATATTGCAAAATTATTCTTTCTATATGTCATCACGAGTTTTCAACTAATGTACACTATTGTCATTCATTTGCAGTGCAAATGTTTTCGGAGTTTCAACGGAGTCTATGCAACTTTCATTTGATTCACGAGGGAATAGTGTGCCAACCATTCTACTGCTTATGCAAAGGCACTTGTACGCTCGAGGAGGCCTGCAGGTATTTCCTTTCTCTTAGCATTTCATATTTGATAACTTAATTGTTATTAAGCTGACCATGTTCCTGGTACATTACTTAATGTCATTTAGGTGATAGAAGCTTAAGTACCATGAATACCTTGTTGTGGAGCTATAAGAAAACAAAGTATTTCCACTTTTATCTTTCTCTTACTGATAAAAAGGAAGTTGAGGGAGATGTGATTCTGGCGGTTCCAGGTTCAACAAACATTAACCTATCCCACTTGATATTGTGTAGGCAGAAGGAATTTTCAGAATTAATGCTGAGAACAGCCAGGAGGAATATGTTAGGGACCAATTAAATAGGGGAGTGATACCTGATGGCATTGACGTGCATTGCTTAGCTGGTCTCATAAAGGTACAACTTTTCCCCTTAATAATTGCTTGACTTCATCTCGTCCTTTACTTCTTAACTGGCTTATTCTGATTTCTTGAAGCTGTGTTGCATTTGTGCATTAGGCTTACACCATGCCAACTTATCTTTAGTTTGCACTGATTATAATCATTGACAGTTGAAATTGATAAAATGTGGGCTCAGATTGTTAAATATTATACCTGTCATGCAAGTGATGTAAGTTTCCCCTTGCTGACATGTTTTCTGTTCATCTGATTGGGCTTGTCTGTAGGCTTGGTTTAGAGAACTTCCAACTGGTGTCCTGGACTCTCTTTCACCAGAGCAAGTAATGCAATCCCAGTCAGAAGAGGAGTGTGCTCAACTTGTGAGACTCCTCCCTCCAACAGAAGCCGCTCTTCTGGATTGGGCAATAAATCTAATGGCAGATGTTGCACAACTGGAACATTTAAACAAGATGAATGCACGGAATATTGCTATGGTGTTTGCACCAAACATGACTCAAGTAAGAATTATTTGATTTCTGAAAATTGAAAATGCACATTGATTTGTTATTAATATTTTGGGCCAACACCTTGGTGATATATTTTATTAAGACTTGGATTGAATTGTTCCAACATTTGATCATGACACATCTTCCTCAATGGTTAGGGCTTTGAGTGTCATTCGTTTGATTCCCAAGGTCTTTTCTTTTTCTTTTTAATAATTTGAAAAGGAGGTGAAATTGGTAGAAATGGTTATGCAGAATTTAGAACTTAAAGAGGAAAAATCCTGTCCTCTCCAAATACGAATTGTTATTAAACTTGGGGTTGGTGGGGTTGGTACCATAGCCCAATGCCTGGATACAATTTGCTGGTTTATTTTCCTAAAACTATGGTTAAGATTTGCATTTTGTTCCAGTTCAAAAGACAATATAATCTTGTTAATTTAAGGTGTAGTAAGATCCTTAAGTGATTTTTGTCTATTGCAGATGTCAGATCCTTTGACTGCATTGATGTATGCCGTCCAAGTGATGAATTTTCTCAAGACACTAATCATCAAGACGCTTAAAGATAGGGAAGACTCAATGGTCGAATCAATTCCCATTTCCCGTCTAGAGCCTTCTGATGAGAATGGGCGCCAAAACTCTTCACATTTGTATCTTGAGGAGACTGAGGATGAGGCCAACGATGCGAATGAAGAGGAGAAAGTTTTTGTTACCCTAGAGCCAGCTGTGGAGAGCCCCCCTCTGTCTACTCAACTTAATTCCTCAGCTGAAACTGGTTGTCAGAAATTTTTAACTTCAATTGAGAACATCATTCCTACTGGCAATTGTTCTCTGGTTGATAATTGTCCTTGTGAGGTTATATCTCAAGTTAACTCCTTAGCAAATGGACTCCAAGGAGGTGGATTTGCAGGTTCAAGTCGAGGTGTTCAAACTAACATTTCCAAGAGTAAACCTAGTTTATCGAGTAGTTCAAGTTTCAAGAAGGGATCGAAGAAAATCAACGAGCAGTCAATGGCTTCGGCAGCTGGACCTGTAGAGAAAAACATGGGAGCTGGTATTGTTGGGCGAATAAATTCAAGGACGGAGCTCTTTGAAGCTTGGCGATGAAGGGCGGATATGAATCCTGTGCTGCAGGGAGGTGGCTCGGGGTTGGGTGGAATCGCCAACTAGTGAAACAAGTTGGCAACATTGGGTGTTTGTTTTGTTCTTCTTTGGGTGTATTGTGTATGATTTCTGGTGTGCTTTTGATATGTTTTTCTTCCGGGTGAAATTTGTTAACCTTCTGTGATTTTTCATGTCAGTATTTCTGTAACCCACCTCATAACATTGTCTGTTCTCACATAGTACAGCTTCTAGTCAGTTCACATTTCTTAATCCTCTAACCTGAACATGAACTGCATCGTATTTGGCTTTGGACATCACTTGTTTTCAGATTGACAGAAAATTCAAACCCAATCTCACTTTAAGTGTCATGGAAAAAGAGAAGCATAATGTTGACCCTTTTTTTACTGCGAGGTCATCCTTGAACGATCTCTTGTGAGTCAAAATAAAACAGAGTCAATTTTATTATTTCATTAGTTTCTAATTCCACAGGAAAGATAATGAATTGTTGAAAGATAAATTTGAAGACAGAAGATTAAGTGCTAGTTCAGTACTGTGGTGCTGTTGTGAAATGAAAATATTATTAACAAAATTTTGATTCTCAAATTAAAATTTCAGCAACTCTTATTATGAGCACCGAAAGGTCTAATTTTATGTTGCTCGCACACACTGCAATATTCCATTACTTTGAATGTAGTTGACATTTGCATAGTACATAGTTTTATCAAACAAGTTTTTTTTTTCTGTATTTTCTTAGGGAAGGTCCGGTCCTGACCGGCACGGCCCGTCAACCCAAATTCAAGCAATAAACTGGTGAATTTTACATTGCCACAACTTACAGAGCTCTCTCTCCCTTTCACGGTGCTCCATCGATTCGATTTCCCGGTATTTTCCCTCGTTAATCTTTATGCATTTAACATGATATTAAAAAGTAATTTGGTGTTTACAGAATGGTTAGTTTTTATTAACCATTATTATTTTTCCTGTCTTATGCTTTTAATTTTTCATCTGTTCTTGATATTTTGAAGATCATGGGAGAATTGTTTATTAAGTTCCTTGATTTAGATTCTTTATCTATCAAAGAAGTCCCTAATCTGCCTGCTAACTTTAATTGGGAAAACTTCAGATTTCTTAGTTCTTACTAATAAATAAGTTTTGGTTCTTTACATCCTCCCTGTATTATTATTTATTTATTAGTTCTTACTAATAAATAAGTTTTACTTTATATAGTTGATCATCTTACATTCTCAATAACAGTTGTCTCAAGTGTGCATGCTTTCATTTCTGAGCGCAAGGGCGAAGTTCGTTATGATGAATGTATGTTTCTGTCGAAGGAATTTTTCGGCTGCTTTGCCGACTCTGGTTCCCTCACAACTACCGTCTAAAATGTAATTTTTTTTTTGTTTTCATTCTGTCTTTATGCTTTCCCTTGATAATAGATCTTAGTTTCCATATTTTTTCAATCAATTTTATGTTTGGGACTCGCTTGTTATTTGCCTTGTTCTCATTGTGTTAATGTTTTTATGTCAGTTTCTATGTTAATGTTTTTGCTTGTAAATATGTGTGTTCAAAGTCCGTACAAGCAGCATCAGTGATGAAATTTTCTTTTGGTGTTTTAGGGAAACTCATTTTTGGTATGTTTTGCCTGATCAGGTGAACAATGTATCTCTCCTGAATCAATATTTAGAACTTCTATCACCAAGTGAAAAGGAAAATGTTTACCAAATGCGTGGGGACCAGCTCAAGAAGAGTGCCTTGCTAGCACGTGTCTTGGTTCGCACTACCATTGCAAGATGTAGGTCCTTGGTTATGCATGATGTGTTTTGATAAATTCTTCTGCTACACTATTCAGCTATGTTTTGATTGAGCATGGAGATCAAAGCTGACCAATATAGTTAATTATGACGTTCATATATCCATATGCACATTGCATCAAGTGTCAGCAATCTGCAGGCTTGTTATGAAGCAAATATGAGCTAACAAGTATGGATCTTTAATTTATTGTATATTTACACCATAAACTTTCATAATTTACGACAAATTTAAACCTTTGAGACAAACATTTACGTATATGTTGCAGATACTGCTTTGAATTTTTTATGATTATGAAATATACTGCTTGCAGAATATTAAACATTTTTTATTTATTACTAGATCAGGCAAATTATCGAGTAGATCCAAGGTCCTTAAAGTTCAGGAAGAACATATATGGGAAGCCTTTTAACTTTGATGGCCTGCAATCTGTATCTGCTTTTCTCAGGGACCTTGCTTGCTGTCTTTGAGTTCATATTGTTATGTTGTACCTTGAATTTTTTTTTTATTATATTCCATATGGGTATAGGTGGACTTGGAAAATATGGATGAATGGTGTCCACCACCATTGCAATTTAATATCTCACATACATCTTTGCTTGTAGCATGTGGAGTGACAATAAATGTGCCTGTAAGTATTCTTTTTACTGGAGCCACAAAGATCTGCTCCTAATTTGAGAGTGAATAGGCTACCTAAACAACAGACTTTGTCAACTAATGTTTTGAGTGCAAATTATGGATGTATTAAATTTATTTTTCTGGTTGTAGATTGTTATTGATGTGGAAGACATGCACCGGAGGTTAGAGAACAATATTCTAGCTTTTACCAAAAGATACTTTTCCCCTGATAAAGTGAAGCTGTTAACTGCTATATCAGACCCTGAAATTCAGCATCAGGAATTTATTAGGTTATGGACTCTCAAGGTATGCAAGTTTCTTTGAATAACTGAAAACTACACTGAATAATATGTCATGGCCAAATCATATAATCAGGGAAAGTGTATTTTTTTTTCTAGAATATGATGGATCTCTCTTCCAGGAGGCATATGTGAAAGCATTAGGAAGAGGTTTCTCTGCTGCACCTTTCAAGACATTTACCATTTGGTCTAGAGTTGCAACTACAAGAGGCTTTCATCTTTCCGAGACTCTAGATTCTGAGTTTTGTTACCAAACTTCTAGTGAGAGTCAAATGTAGAATATATCAGTGGTATACATCTGAATTTGATAGAGAGTCTAATTTTGTCACATGGCCATTTTATTGGTGTAAAAAGTAATGATAACATATTTTTATTTGGCCTTCTTACTAAAGTTGATTATTTGACTTTTATGCTCAGTTTTGATGGTGCTCGTAACATTTATATTCGAAAACATGCTCAGAGTTAGAAAGGAAGAAGAAGAAAATTCTTCATGTATTTTCTTTGTGCTGCATGCCCAATGTGTGTCTCTTTGTTTCTGAACATTATTTTTAAGTCTTTTAAGTAAATATAAACAGTGTCTAATAAAACTAGCAAAGCTAATGTTAACAAAACTGTTGTTATGGAGAGTTAAACATTGAGGTCCAGAATGTGACAAACATGGGGCAGATTATGTACATTGTTTTCTAACAACACTGAAAGCAGTCTTAATTACTAGTTAAAAAATAAGAGTCTCTTATGTCATATAACACGTCTTTCTTTATACCTTTTCCTTTTCTTTTTCTTCTGTTTTACTAGGTTCAGTTGCTTCATATTAAGAAAATGCCGAGGAACAATTCAACTATTGAGCTATAATGATGCTAAAACTAATATCAATCCAACTGTAAAATCATACTTGTGTCGGTTTCCCTTTCAGCTATCTGTTATTATCTTATTATTTACCTCCTAAACAATTATATGAGCCACTTATTTGCTTAATAATTCAAGGTGGGATTTTTGAGCCATAGTTTTGAGATGCTATGGCTGGATCCCATCAATTATCCTGTATGCTGGCTGTCAAGGGCTTTTGTTTCAATCCAGTTACTTTAGGATATTGCGTATTACCAACTCATTTCCATTCATGCTGTCAGGCGTCCGAGATAGTTGTTAAATCTTCTGGTGACCCTGAGAACCTTACAAGCAATTGGCGGTTTGCACTATTTGATTTGGCCGGTTCTCATTATGCTGCAATTTGTGTGGAAAAGGAGAAATCCATTGGAGGTTTGACCCAAATTCTAACTTGATAAACAATGAGAAGCTCATTAGTTTCTGAAGTGTTAATGTCCAATTGTCTGCGGGTGAAGCTAGTGCTCCAATTGGATTGACCGTCTGGAAAACCATTCCCTTCATTGAAGACGAGCGTGTTTCAGGAACCGGTATGGTTGTACCCATCAGTGGGTTGATTAAGCAATTGTGATAATGTGCTGAAATTGTTTGAACTCATTTATCATATTTATTGATAATTAAGAACATGCAATGAGAGACAAATAACATCAGGATTGATAATATATAGTACACTAAGGATGTGTTTGTTTTTTGGAAAAGAAAGGGGAAAGGAAAAGAAAAGATGGGGTAATTTAAATTATTTTGTTTGTTTTTGTAAAAAATGGATGAAAAGGAAAGGAAAGAGGAATCTTCTTTCCTCAAGGTGAAAGAATATGGATTCCTTAATGACTAATGAGGAATCCATATTCCAAGGGTAAAAAATAGAATATTTTACAATTTTACCCTTATTAAAATATTAAATTTCAATTTTATCTTTATATAAATTAATTATATGAATATTTATTTATTTTATTTTAAAAAATTAAAATATTTATTTTTTATTTTTAATTTTTAATAATAAATTATTAAATATGTTAATGATCTAATATTAAAATTTTTAAAATAAATTAATTATATATGAATATAAAATTAGTAAATAATTAATTTTAATAATTAAATTATAATAAAATTAATATTTTATTTTAAAAAATTAAATTATTTATTATTTATTATTTAATTTTTGATAATCAATTATTAAATATATTGGTTGTTCAACATTAAATTATAATAAAATTAAAAATAAATTTCTTAATTAAAAATATTTATATGGTTAAAATTAAAATATTTATTAATAAATTAATTATTAAAAATTTAAATTTAATTAAAATTAAAATAAAAAAATTAATTTATTTTTTAATTATTAAATATATAAATTATTTTATATTTTAATATAAATGGGTATTTTTGTCTAAATAAAATATAATAAAATTTATTCCTTCCATTATTCCATCCATAAAACAAACAAAATAATATATTCATTATCCTTTTTCTTTCTCTTTTCCTTTCCTTTCCTTTCCTCTTTCCTTTGCTTTCCTAAAAACAAACATAACTTAAGTTGATAACATGAATGTGTTGTGACGACAAAAATGTAAACTACTAACACCATGCAAGGAGCAGTGGCCGGATATGTGGAATTAAAAACAGAATATTCAATCTTCTGTAGTTAATAGATTTGTTGAATCCTCACCAATGACAAAGTACTGTGTATAATTTATTCAAACAAAATCATGTAACTCAAATACCCTATGATTTACATGCAGATATAATATCAAATGTTACCTTTTTATACTCTTATTACTTATCTAATAATTTCAATGCCATACAGTTTACATCACTTATAGAAGCGATATGAAATTGTATGTCCTATAGTCTCAATTGCTGTGTCTTTTATATCTGTTGGTACAAATGGGAAGAGAAAAGAAGACCAAAGTTTTAACTCCAAAACCTATCCAGTTGAAGAGCCAGCTTCCGTAACAAGAAGTTGCAAATAAATTAATGGCCAAAAATATTGTTTAGTTATACAGCAGTTGGTATTTAAGAGCATGTATGCAAACAGCTACAAAAGAAGAGAATACTGTAAAAATAACTATCATTGCAATAGGGAATGATCTTTGGAGCTTAATTAGGGATAGTGAGAAAAATTTACTACTGGTAAAAACTCTGTAAGATTGAAGCAATAACAAGAGAATCATCATCCTCTAGTACTGAATTTGTATCAATACAAAATTGTTCGCTCTGCTTCACCTCTGGCGGACGAGGAGGAGATGGAAAAGCAAAAGATTTGTTCTAGCTCTTTCTATGCCACCAAAAGAAATGGCAAAGAGATCATATGCGATTGCAGCTTCTTCAGCAGTGTCAAATGTGCCAAGCCAGTGTCTTTATTTAGCACGTGGGTTTCTAATCTCGGCAGCATTATCTCCCCCACGGCCGCCGCCAGATTCCGAGGTACCTAGTGGATTGTCTAGAGCTTCGTTTTGGATTCCTGTAAATCAATGGAGTGGGGAAGTTTTCCATCGAAATTGAAGATAGGATTAGAAGAATGAGAGATGCAGATCAGACACTGTTTGGCTTTTATACAACCAAATTTGAAGCGGCTCTTGTTATTAAATTTAATTAAGTTTATCAACTAATTAGGTGATTCCACTAAATAGATTGTCAAATTTTAAATTGTTGGGAAAGTGGTAAATCAGATCAAATATGGCCTCATTTTCTGACTCATAGTGTTTCCTATCCTGTTTCTTGGAAGTCTCCGGCCTATGTGACATTTTTAGATATAATTTTGTTAATTTATATGCTAAAAATGAGCCAAGGCCGAGGATGGAAGGCTATCACCAAAAATGGCTCGTTCCTGGCCCACAGAAAAAAAATGCCATCCCTAGTCACCAACTTTGTTTGAAGAGTCTTGCAATAGTACAGTAATTGTATTGTACAGATGTAATACTTCACTTGTTAAATGCAAAAATTTAAGGTAAAATAATTTTATTAAGTTAGCACAATTGAAGAAGTAGGACAATTTAATTAATTAACGGTGAATGAAAAGAATAAAAAAATTTTTTATAAATTTTTATTACTATATTAATTAAATTATTGTCACTTTAACTATAGTAATAATATGATTGATTTATTTAAAATTTTCCCTTGTTAAATTGTATTTCAAGCAATTCACTTACTCTCGTTAAATGAAAAAACTCTTACTTTCTTATAAAATGTAAATTTTATTGTAACAGTACAATACAATTAACTTAATTGAAAATATTATAAAATATTTAATAAATATTAACTTTTTTTTATAATTCGTCCTACCATTCTATTTCACAATATTTGTGACTCTAAAGTTACCATACTTCAATTTCAGACACTCATATTCCCGTAGTTTATCAATTATGAATTGAGTTACAAAATTAGTATGTACGTACGAGATTTCTTGAGGCGGAGACACAGAAAATTCAATTATGCTAATATCATATTAGGATTGGATCCAATTTGATTGCCGAAGAGCTTAATTTTGCAGCCTTTTTCACTGAAGTCAAGCTTTAATGCATCAAAATTTTGCTAAATTTGGTGCCAAAACAGTGCAAGTACATTAACTTGGTTTTAAACCTTCTGGAAATCCTGAGAGTTCTCCATTAAAAAAAAAAAGAGCCAACTAAGGAGGTGAAAAAAAAAAGACCAATTAAGGAGGTTCAAATTTTCTTCAAGCAATACTAGATAAGTAATTATTTAGGCAAGCTTCTCAAAGATGTCATGGTAAAGAAAGTTTTTATCTAGAAGTAATTTTACAATCACCGGAGTAGCGGATGTCTGACCATGAACCTGAATTAAGTCAGCTTTCGCCAAAGAGATGCTTTGGAAGCTGATAAGGACTTCACCCTTGGGAAAACAAAACCAGCCTTTGGTGGATTTCCATTTACAAGAGAATTCTCGTAGATTTCTTTGCACTCTTGTACAACCTATTTGACAAAACATCGGTAAGGGATTTATTAACAAGCATGCATCATCACATGCACAGAAATATGTCAAATATCAAATAATAAGAACTAAAATGTTTTGTATACAAATATGTTAAGGCCAAGTAGGTTTTCTTAATAGTAAAAGTTAAAAGACTGACATGCTCTGATAAAAATGATGCTTGAAACTGAGCTGTGAAGTAACGTTGATGGACGTCCAATATATAATTCATATCAAGAATGAGTTTGTTCATTTGGTGCATGACATTTCTTGATTCCTTTGTATGTGTAAATTCTACGAAAAGATAATATCTAGCTACACAGTTTCCATAAGATGCTCTAAAACCCCCAAACAGGAGATGCTTGAATTTTTACATTCTCTAAAGTTTCCCAGGGAATTAAATTTCAGTCTTGAACATACCTCCTTAGCATCCTTCCTTGGTATACCCTCCCGTAGTCCAACAAGCTTCTCAACTACCTCAGGCTGCAATTGGAGAACACCAGGTACTATTTAATAAATAAAGTTTACAGAAGATATCTTGGGGGAATTCAAGAGGTACACACAGGGATTATAATCTACCACCAAATTAGAAATTAATGAATATTAATAATTTATGAGAAAAGTACAACATTGGATGAATAGATTAACTAGATCGCAGCACAGTAATATGAATGATTACCGGGCAGTCAGGTTGATGTTCAAGAATATTCGTATAAATGAGTGTAAAGGTATCCAGGCTCTCTGCTGAAGCAAGTTCTCTTAAATCACTCAGTATCCTTACTCTGTTTTCAACTTTCTGCAACAGCAGTGAAAGAAAAATGGTTGAGATATAACCACTAGAATCAAACTGGTAAAAACTTATTTATCCATAAATAAACTGGCAATGCATGATCACCAAGAATTACTTGTATTCATTTTATGATGAAAAAGAAAAAATCACTTTAGGTCAACACTTACGTTAAAACTTATATACTCCCTAAAGAAGTCCGTGATAACCTCTTCGTCTAGCCTCATTCGTTCAATGGTTTCTTCCTTGATGTAGTTTCTCTAAAATTGCAGGTACCATACGAACAATCAACTCATATAAATACAATACATCATAGGTCATGCAAAATGGAAAAGATTAAGCTGGTCAACTTTCTATTTTCAAAAGGAAAAAAAAAAAAAACCTGTGTTAGAAGGTGATCAACGTAAACAACTATGGTTTCCTCCAAGCAAGATTCAACAAATCTTCTGAATGATCTCTCTTCAATGTACCTTAATTGCAAAACATTAAAATCACTAAGAGATTCTGTCCCCACCTCAAACTAGAATTGCTAGAATTATAAAGCCATAATTACATTGGAGCACAGACTTATCAATTCCGAAGAATCAAAGCCCAAAAGGTGGTGATGAATAAAACAATTCCAAGGGAAACAAATTAATGATATTCGGTGTGATATCTCAAAAATGGAAAGCAACCTAACATCTTCAAGCCAGAAGTTCTAAACAAATGATTAAATAATAATAAGCAACTGTTTCTCCACCAAAACTTTAGGGATGTTGACTTGTTTAGTCAAATTCTATGTTCAAGAAATGTTCATGTTGATGCAGTCTAACAATTCAAGAATATCAAGAAAATCAAGGAGGTACCAGGCCCGAACAACAGTATTAGGCTCTAACAGGGCCCCTCGCATGCAAGACTGACACCAAATATATCACTATAATTTTACCACGTGGATCAAGCCCAGACAGAGACAAAAGATAGAAACACAAACAAAGGGCACATACAAATACAAATGCAATCACATCAGCGGATTTGAACACAACCTTTGGTCGAAACTAGCTCTAGTATCACATTTTTTGAGTTACCAATTGACCTAAAGCTTAAGTTTGAAGGTAAGGGTAAAAGGTCCAAACAAGAGTATTTAAGCTTTAGCAATTCCCCTCACATGCAAGGTTGGACACATTTAACAGTCTTGTCATATAAATTATAATTTAATTAATCAAACAGAATTAGTGTTCCGGGGGATTTGAACACAAGAAGACTATAAGGTCAAATCGGCTTTTATACTGTGTTAACAAAGTGAGAAAGCTAACAAAGAGTACAACCAACATTTAAGATTACAACCAATATAAAAAAGGAAATATAATCATAGCCTAATCCTATTTTATAGGCTACAACAAATGACACAATAGAATTTCCTATTTGGTTTGAACAATATTAGTTTACCACTAGACCCAAAAGCTCGATCTGATAGGTAAGAGCAATGATAGAAGTATTAAGCTATGACAAAGAGTACACTTCTATGAACCAATGACGGTTAAGAATCCATTTTATTTGGTAAGAAATCCTATTAAAGCATATAAAAAAAGAATCGTTATTTAGGTTGAATTAAATCATAAATGTCAAAATCTCAAAATTCTTGTATGCTTATACACACTAAACCTTAAAGAACAACGCTCTCACACACAAGTCCATATGGCTAGAATAAAATTCCCATATATAGGCGCAAGTACTTAGAAGCCAAAAATAATTTACAACTGATAACTACTATGTACCACAAGAAAAGTATACTGACCATATGATTCCCTATTCTTACGTGGGAATAATGTTGAACCCCATACCTAAAAGCTGTTATAACACTGTTATGGTTGAACTAAAGCCTTCAAAAAGGAAAATTAAAACAAATCTTATGCGCAATAAAGTACAAAACATTTCCCAGCAAACATGATATCACTAAAAGTTGGTCGCCATTTCTCCCATTTTGACACATAAATGATGATCTAGACTAAAATACTGCATTGAATTAACAAACGAAAGATAGTATCCACCCATGAATCAGTTTATATGCATCAAGGTTCAAAAAGGGTTTAGCAAATAGGGAGACCAACACTTCATTCTTAAATCCACTTCAAGCAGCGCACCAATTTTAATTTGCAATATCATAAAGGTTTAATGTGCAATATACGTTTTGCATGATTTTTCTGTGGCAAAAGCCGGAAATGCTGCAATGTTTGGGTTTCCAAGTCTGAAATAAAGATAACTTACATCTTCACATCCGTAAAATAATCACCAAATGTTGCAACTAGGTACTCCGTCACCTGTCCTTCACACCATTCTGAAACATACAAAAGGTAAAAATCAGAACAATGAAAAAGAAGGTATTACAAAAGATATATATATATATATATATATATATATTAAAAAAGAAATCTCTCCACTACTGCAACATAATTATGTAGACATACAACAGAAAGCTGTGATGGAATTATTACCATGTTTAGAACTAAGTCTACTAAGAACAACGTTTAGATAAATTAATGACTCGTTTTCACAGACAGGATCCTCTGCCATTCTAATGTGTTTCCTAAGTGCATTCCAACCCCAGACTCCTAGTGTTGTGTGGACTTGTGGAAATCCTTTCAACAGGGATAAACTTTATCTCCTTAGAGACACAGTGCAGTTAACTCCTTACCCTTTCCCTTGTTCCAGGTTGGTGCAGTTTGATGTAATTTCTAAGAATTAAGTTGCATATATCTAGGGGTTCCATTGTGAAATTTTCACTTTATAATAGCTTATGTTATTTGTACTTCAAACAAAATTCTTTTTCAAAAGCATAAACTCAATTTTGAAGGAAAAGTTACCATTATTACCAAATAAAATTATGACTCTTTAAGAAAATCAATAGCAGGGGGCTGAATTGGAACACTGTTGTATTAGGATCTCTTCCTTTTCCAGTGGCTCTCAATTTTATTAGGGTTGATTCAATAATGTTGTCCTTGCCTTGATCCAAGTAAAGAAAAAATGAAAATAAAAGAAAAATTAAAACATCTTCTTCATTGTCAGTGTAAAATACAGGAAAGGAAAGGAAATGAATAAGTTCAGACAAATTATTGTAGATTGAAAAAAATAAAAATTCCTAAAGCATAATAGGTTATCATTTGGAAAAATGAATCCTTCTCATTAGTTACTAGGGCATTAGCCTTTCAAAGAAATCCTAGTATTTTTTAAGATTAAAGCAAGCTCAGGGTTAAATTTATGTTAAATAATATGAGTCAACTTTACTAGTCAAAGTTGAGTTCAAAGCCATACCTTTAATCTATTATTCCCAGAAAACAATTTTCACACAAGTCAATATTTTTTCCAATTAAGCTAACCATTCAGTAATTAGAGCAGAAAAACATAATTCCTTCCCTGCTGAAATAGGCAATTGAATTTTGATCCAAATGTAGTCTGATTGTCCAGATGATATATGACATCTGGTCTAATAAACTTAAGTTATTGCCAGTCCAAACTAATCACTAGCTATTGGGTAGCATCTTGGTAGCAAAATATTGATTAATCTGACATCCGGTCTAACCACCTGCTAGTCCAAACTAATGGCTAGCTAATGAGTTGCATCTTGGTAGCAGAATATTGATTAATCTATTCCATTATTAATCTATTTTCACAAAATCTAGTGTAATAATACCTAAACATGATTACATTTTTTTCATTTCTTAAATAAAGAATTTGACACTCACCAGATAAGAATCAGACTAGTAATGAGATGGAATAAGACAGCCAAACAAATCAGATTATTATCCTCCACAATCAAACCCAAATTCAATCCATCAAATTCAACCCATTACAGACTTGCATAAAGTGTACTTGTTGGCATTACTCCAAAAACAATAGGGAGCTTCCACTTAATAGCAGTCACAGGGAAAATGAATGGTTAGAATGAGAAGAAATTTTACCCTTCTGATAAAGCTTGACAAGTAATTCCTGCACCCCAGGATCTTCGAAGATAACAGTAACAGTTGCAAGCACAGCTTCCTACAATCCACTAATGATCCCAATGAATCCTACAAATTCTTATTAACTACAAAATTTTCCATCACAATCGTAAATTTTACTAACATACTAAGATCATCAGGTACGAATTATGATGATAACATCAAAAATATAATAAAGGAATTACAGCCTTAAACTATGAAGTGAAAGAGAACAATTAAAAAATCTATAAACTCGTGCAATTTTTGCATCAAAGCTCAGACTTCTCCGGTATGAAGCCATAAAATTCAGAAACACTTCCAAATAAAACTGAAGTCACAACAGCATCCCCAGTAGGCTAAGCCTCTTGCAAAGAAGCATATGGACTTCAGTATATTGAGTAGTGCAGGTTGAAATTAGCCATTTGGGAATCCAAACTCTCTCGTTTTAATTGTATAAAATTATTTTCATTGGAAAATCTGGTTCAAATCCCAGTTTGAACTGCATATTCAAATATGCATGAGTATTTGTTTAGATATGGATGGATATTCATATGTGTGGGTCTGGGTTTGCAGAAGTATGAAAGAATTTGAAACAGGTTTGATAGGATTTGTTTCATGTTTCCCTTGAAGATCTGGGTTTGTGTTTTGGTAAATCTGCCCCAAAGCTGAAGTGTTGCCATAGTTAGGTATGGCCCAACTACATATTTGTTTAGCTATGGCTAACTGTCAAATCGAATGTCCATGTCCCCGAAGGGATAGCCTAGTTGGTTTGATCTTTTGCAATGAAGCAAGAGGTCTAACAATCGAATCCCCTGATACCAACCTCAATAGGGGATAATATACAATTTGTGTTTGTGCATGGAGAGGGATGGCGCAAGGTGTGTGATTAGTAACCAAAATTTTTTTTTAAAAAAAAAAAGAAAAAGAAAAAGAAAAAGAAAAACTGACTCCCGACCGATGTTGGAATAAATGACGAGGTATGAAAGCAAATCACACTGAGACATTATACTTGTGAAAGTACATCTAAAAGCTTTAAGCTTTAAATACCTTTGCAACCTCTAGGAAACCTTTGCAAGTGTCTTCAAAATTGACCTGCAAAAGTGACAAAACGAAACAGATTTAAAAACTGAAGAATTTTATGTGCTCATAATTCAGAGCTTCAACCTTAAAAATATATTCAATGCTGATGAGGTTTGCTGCATTGGATTGTGATGCCGAAAAGTATTGCTGAATCCAAGGCTGACAAATGGTGTTCTAGGATACATGAAACTTGACATGTTTACCCAAGTTAACACAAAAAGGTACAAGAAGGACAAAAAGTAGCAGCAAAACAAAACCAAAGCCCTCCTTCAATGAGTAGAGAAATCCAACTCGTTCATGTGAAAAGGAAAAAATGCAAATGAAAAAAAAAGCAGACACTTGCACATCCATTGAATGCTAAATGAGAACATAAACTTGGAAGAAATTAAATGTGGCTTTATTGGATATAACAATTTTCATAAAGAATGAAAAGGTGACCAGAAACAGAAAGCAACTTTGAATGGATCCGGCATTACCTGCTCGGCATAGTTTGGTGGAAGGGCTTCTATGGTGCTGTTGCTTAGCTCCATCGCAAGGTCATAGCAGCGCAAATTATTGTTTATCTGCACATCATGTTAATAACTCCGCATAAAAAATAGTAAACAATGATTTTCACACAAGCAATGGGTATTAACACAAACCATGCAATAACATTTCACTAACCATTGCACACAAAGGTTCCAGACCAATTTCAGAAGAAGGTTCTGCAAGTCTCTCCCTTTCAGCTGCTTGGAAATCAATCATTACCTAGAGAAAACACAGCAAACTCGTTTAAGAAATAAATAGAGTAAAACAGCCATTTTGTGAAAAGCTCTCAAATGTGGACTCTAATTTCCAGAGGATAGAGTAAAATCAAAATAAATTGAAAAGCTACAGTACATGAGAGGGAAGAGAGTGGACTACCGTCATCTAAGAAAGTTAAACTAAATTAATATAAACTTTCTCCAAATGAAGTTCACATATATAGTGGTGCCATTCGGTGAAAGCACAAGTCCTTTTATCAACAAGGGTACATCAGCCGTACCAAAGATTGTGAAGGAGAATCATTGAATTATATTATAATTTTTATTTCCGAGAGTTCTGTTTAAGGAAGTTTCACATTTTAGACGTTTATTGTTTAGGTCATAATTCCTACTTTGAAAGTGAGTCTTACTACAAAAAGTCGTAGGTAGTATGAATATGAGTCCTTAACATAGCCCTTTCAGACAGAACAAAAAATAAATTATAATCGAAGCAATGCAATTATTAGCTGTAAATAATTTTAGGAGAACTTTACCTGAATAACAGCCAGAGCAATTCTGTATAACATGACATCAGTGCTATTATCCCTAACAATTTGCACTTGTTCTCCAAGGATCCTAAATAAATCAACAGCAGCTGGAGTATATAGCTTCCCATCTTCTGTCTTCTTTGGTGGTTGTACTTTATCAGCCCCTAAGATATTCAAGTACCATTTCTAGAACACAGAATAAACAAACATTGCAGTTTAAATAAGAGAGAGAATTGACCGAAGGCGAGTAACAAATTTACCAAGCAATAACACACTGACTGATAGGTTAGTGCTAATTTTACCTTTGTTGTAGCTTGCATTCTCTCAACATATGAATTCATTAGGGGATCCATAGCTCCACTCTCAGAACAAACTTGAGCTAGAGACTCATCAACCCCCAGGCCAATTAGATTATCTTGGTACTCAACTACCCAACCAGTTACCTAGTTTCAACACTAAAAAATCAATGAACTGCTGAAATTACAAAATAGAGAAAAGGAAATGAAAGAATGAAAAATTGAAAGAATAAAGTAATAAATCCATTTTGTATGAAGAAACTCCATGTTGCATAAAAGCATATCATAACTCAAAAAGTCAAACAGAAATCAAACCTTTGGTGAAATCTTAAAACTACTTATCTTTTCTCCTATTTCAATTACTTTTCACACAAACTGCAGGTAGCCATGTATTTACTTGGAAATTAAGCACTATGAAAGATCTATGACACAGCTGAAATTTAGAATCTCATAACTGCAACATTAGAAGTAAAATTAATATGTCGTCAAACATATCTGAGTCGAATTTTTTGTTAAATATCTACCTTTAGCATTATACAATTAGGGTGCAATAAGAGTTTTCTTTAAATTGATACCTTAAATACAAGTTGTAATGCATATTATCACCAGCCAACAAGGAAAACAACCATAGTTCCTATTATGCAGCCATATTACATGTGCCAAGCTCTTATCAATTATCAATATTCCTCTCACATATATGAGATGAAATGCTAGAAATCAAAACCAACAAGGATCCAGGCAAAAGTACCTTTAAAATCTCTATATTTGTCGGTTCATTTGCCCTGTCACTTAGCAATCTAAGCATTTGAATAAACCTCTCAGTATACAGGTTTACCATTAGCTGGAAAATTTCATATCTGCAAAATTGGAAAAACAAATCAGAAATAATAGGGTATTTCCATTGAAGCTCTTCTTTGATGCCATCTATGTTCAACAGTGGAACATTGCTTATCCAGACATCTAGATTCACATACACACCCAGATCTTTAATAGGGAGAAATGGGAACAAAAGATTACTATCCGTATATGTCAGCTGAAAGCTGGCCATAGATCCAGTTAAAGTGAGAAAGAAGCAGATTTAGCACAGGACAAACCTTGGAGGAAAACATGGGGCCACATAATCATAAATATCTCCAAGCTCTTCCCCAATCTATGTCAAAAAAGAAATGTAAGGGTATCACAGCAGCAAGAAAAATTGTAGCAACAAAATTAGAGAATTTAAAATTTAATTACTAAGATCACCATGCCAAAATCAGTCTTAGAACAGTGGTAAATATTAATGGAGATTAAAACACAAATAGCAATGAAATATGAGGTGCAGAGTAGACAAAACAACTGATTCAACAACAGATATATCTTGTGGTTTCAATATTTCATGAGAGAAAGACAGGTCACCACAAACATGGTTGTAATTAGCATTCTAAGAAATTGGTGAAAAATGTAAAAATACTCTTTCAACTCTAAAACACAATTAGTAGTTAGCAACCTCACTGCCAAGGTACTCAGGAGAAAATGGTGTGGAAGATCCTAGGAAATTCCTCATATTTGAGGCAGGAATGCAATGAAGTGCGCACAATTGTGTGCAATTATAGAAATTAAGAAGAGAAGAGTCAACAAAAGACTATTGAACAAGAGCTTTCTTTCATCAAAGGTCCTCCATGTTCTGATCTTCCAAATTGACCACTATACATGATACAAACTTCTTAGAAAACAACTTAAGTTTCTGGTTTCAATTTCTTTCACTCTTTATTGGGCAAAGGACAGGAGAGGTTTGTCCACCTTGCACTATCATTGCATAATTTATAACCATCTATGGTGAATTAGTCTTGTATAACAGGCAGCAGGGGCACGCCAAGTTGCACAGTATAGTCCTTTGAGACCATGCATATCTTATATCTTCCAACGTTAACTAAATTTCTCATATTCCACACGTTCACATTCTTCCCAAAATGTTTTGTTTAATTTAAACTAGTCAAACATTTCTTTAACATCTTCTAAGTATGCAAAATTTCTTTAAGTAAGATATTAGAAACCACAGATTTTATGTGAGCAAAGCAAAGAGTACAGACAATAAAATTATTTCTAACGACTTTTCATTAAAAATTATTATTTTCAGAATGTTATTGTGGTTTTTAATCATCATAATTTCTCTACATTGTAGACTTAAAAGACAATGTTATCTGAGCTATATGCTGAAAATTATATAAATTATTTAGTGTGAACTTCCAAGAGTGATGCCAGCTTTTCTATTTCAGTAACTTACCATTTGACCTAAAAGTTTTAGGTTGAAGGAAGGGCTCAAACAATAATATTTAACTGTAAATACTTCCCCCCACATGCAATGTTGGACTCATTTACAAGGCAGCACACTTCGCTCTTTGACTATAGGGTCAAAGTTATCATAAAAATACAAATGGGATAAGATTTTCAGGGGATCTGAACATGGGATCTTGGCTTTGATACTATCCATTTGAAGTTACCAGACCTAAAATCTTAATCTTAAGGGTGAAGGCCCAAATACCAATATTTAAGCTTTAAGACATTAATAATTGTTAATACACAAGAAAATCTACTAAAAGAAACATTTCACTTTTCTTAATTTTCCTCTTAAGCAGCAAATAGAAAAAGTATACCAGCACAAGACAAATTTGGGAATTTGATAAAGGAAAAAGGAATGAAAAGGGAGAAAATAAAAAGAAAAGTTGATGAAGTTATAAAAATCCAATATTCTTGACTGAGCGATATAAAAAAAATTAAAAAATTAGAGATTGATGGTGCATACCGTTCGAGCTTCCTCCAAAGCTGCTTTCAAGTCTTCAAAAACAAGCTGGTGCACAAATTGCCATAAGGTAATGTACATTGAAAAAGAACTACAACATATTCTCCCTTATTAGGATGAAGTTAACTGATAACAGGAAATTACAAAAAAAAAAAGAGGCACCTCTGTTAGAAGCTTATTGAATCTCCCTTCAACTGTCTTCCTTATTTGCTCATAGCATTTATCCTTATAACCTTTTCCCTGAACCTTCAACTTTGGCTGGGTTAGGTTGTTGGAAGAAGCCATTCCGTCAGTAGATTTTCTGCATTCAATAATTAAACAACTAACTAATGATGCATTTCTCTAGAACTAAGTGAGACATCTTAATATGCACCCAGGATAAATGGGATGTAACACCACAAAAAATGTTTCATAAAGGGATAGGGCAAAAAATGCCAAACCGGAGCCAATATAGAATATCAAAAATCACTATAAAATGGTTACTTGGTAGTTCTACGAGGGTTTGCAATTGCTGCCATCACACCGCCTCCCTCAGCTTCAGCTGCTTCCTCAGCAAGTTGCTGGTCAAGTATTTCTTGCATTTCAACAACCCTAGAAGGTGAAAAACAACATTTAAAGCCAAAAATGAAAAAAGAATTGGCTATATATTATTCTTATATGATCACAACAGTATACTGAATCCAGATAATAAACACACAGGGACACAACATATAGTAACATATCGCACTAATGTTCTAATCCTCAAGGTAACTATGAGAAAGAAATTTAAGTATCTGAGGAGTCCTAAGAAGTCCATGATATATCCCTAGATATGGCAAATTTCTCTGCACAAAGTTTTCCTTAAAAATATATCAGTTACTGTTTGGTAATTTTATGAAAATAACAATATTTCATTCAACACTTTGTTAGTGGCCTACATGATGCTGTCCATTCACACAATTGCATAATCACCAAAAAAAAAACCCAGTTATTTAAGAGATTCAGAATTTTCATTTCTGTTTTTAAGTACATAATTTTAAAGTTATTTTGCTATCTACTGTGATATGCTATTCTTGCTGTTGATTACATTATTGTTTGTCTTTAGACATTCTTTTTTTAGCAGAAATGGAATGCTTGTATACATCATTAAAAGATCTTCCAGTTTAGGACCACATGAATTGTTTCATTGATTATTTGCACATTTGTAGCAGTTTCCAAGAGTATCTTGTACAAAAGGTCTTGATAAGAGAGAACTAATTATTTCTTATAGTCCCAACAATTTCCAGCTCTGAATTTCATTCTTTTTTTTTAATATGTCTTGTACAATGCCCATTAGTTAATTCCATCCCAATTAAAAATTTTCTACCATACACTTATGGAGCACCACAATATGTGATATACATCTTAGTTTGAAAAATCAAAAGGCAAGAAATGTCTAATTACACCATAGGCAAGGAATGTTTAAATCCACTATCGACATATGCCAACTAATAAAAACAATAAAGAATTGAAAAGTAAGAGCTATTCTAATCAACAGTGTGCCATAAGTACAGAAGACTATGGCTTAAAGGTCTGTCAGCAACATACCTCAAAGCACGAACCAAAGTTTGAGGGCTGCAAAATATGGGCAAATGAGGGTGAATATAGTTACAATGCAAAATTCTAAGGCATTTCAATGCATGAATAATGTTACCATCAGCAATATAGACTAAGAATAATGTAGCTTTCCAGCAAATGCACTTAAGATAGAGTAACCAAATCCACAACAAAACTCAGCCAAAAATATATACATGTGTGGGAGTGCTTGTTTGTTTTGCTGAATAAGAAGTGAAAATACTTTCATATTCCAATGTAAGGAACAATGAATACTAGAAGCACAGGGAACCAAGTTGTTATGAACTGCATTCCAGGAACAAAGCAGAATATTGATGGAGTTGGACCTGGACCTGAGGAGACTACAAAGACAAATCTTGTTAGGTCAGCCCAAGTATCAATGAGACCACCAGTCCAGCTAGTATATGAGAGAAGAAAGAAGATGGGGACACGTGAAGACAAGAAGGGCACTAGAAGAAATGGAAGCTGATGTGGTGAAGTCGTGGGGAGAAGTTGGTTAGAGAGAATAATGTATAAGGAAAGGTATTATACAGGAAAGATATGTATTTGGGTAAATTGTGAGGGAGTGGGATCTTTTGTCATTATCTTGTATTGGGGAAAGATTGTAAGGGTGGGGGAAAATCCCAGCAGCTGCTGGGGGCTTGGTTGGCCTGAGTGATTTTTCTTGTTTTCTTTGTTTTCCAGAACAATATTTCACAATCTAGTAGTAATACAATTTACAGTCTTTCTTTCTATCCCTTTTATTTGTTAATTTCATTGAATTACCTTTTGGTTGTTGGTTGAATGGGTCGCTTGTTGTATCACAAGTAAACCAAATTTATTCTGTTTCACTTAATATAGTTTATTGGGGTTTCCTATTGAACAGAATTTGAGGAAAAAAAAAGGAAGAAAGTACTGGCATCCAAGTAAACCAATTCCAGAAAACATTAACACATTGTGTTTTCTGTTTTAGGTCCTATTAAAGAAATGGCTTAAATTTTCCGCTGACTTGATTTCCAATGTTGCACCAGACACAGGAAAATATGCTCTGTGAATTGTATGGAGCCATATTTTAAATGACTTCTCTATTATTTCTCAATCGAAGTACAAGTTTTTTCGTTATAACAATAAGCCCTCAAAAATCCTAGCAAGCAATATAGGCAACTTGTTTATATCAATAAAACAAAAATGAGCACAAACAATGCACCAAATAAACAACTCTAGCATCTGCTGTCTCCATGTAATTTAAGCACAAGCACTTAACTTCTCTAAGTTGATTGAAGTCTTCTTTACTGGAATTCAAGCAAATATTTCTTCTCAATTCAAAACAATAAACATGATAGTCTCCACACCAAAATTTAGCCAAAAACTGCACCAAAGAGTTGATGTGTACTTTGGTTTTTTTTATTTTTATTTTGATAAGAGATGCTTATTTTTTTCCCTTTCTGTCTTCTTTTTTCTATTTATATTTCCTTTTCCAGGTAGAAGCAATGCTGCTACAGTTATGCTACAATAACTGCTTAATAAACAGACAGTTCATGATAGCCAACTTTCGTTGCATAAGCTCACTGTATCATACACATGAGTACATCCTAGTCACAGTAAAGTGAAATCTCAATATTCAAATTATCCAATAACTAATTCACTAAATCTATCCACGCAATTTTATGCAGGTCATCCATAAAGAATTAATCAAGGACTTCATGAAATATGGTTGCAGAGAGAGCAAGAGAGACCATTAGTACACAATAATGGACCACCCAATTTCAAGCAGTTATCCAGATCATGATTATACCTTTCTTTGGATAGTTTATAGAAGTTGGATATATGGCCCCATAATGTTTTCTCAAATGTCTCCCACGTTCGATCAACATCTTCAAAATATTCTCTGGTAAAAGCCCAATAGAGAAGGTTCAGTAAAATCAAGTCATTAAACCTTAAACCATAAATCAATGACCAAACCTCTCACTTTCCATCCCCTCCCTCCAATCCACGACTATAAAAGACAAACCAATGTTTGTTTGCATTAGAATGGATCAAATTGGACGAGATTTCATTCTGGTAACTATTGATTAATTCCCATTACTCCCATAACTATGATCAAGAAACAAAATTCATAATTCAATTACTTCTTTTTTCTCATAACAAATCTATAGGAATAGGTCACACATGGAAACAGCATGAACAATGAATTTCATCCTCTTTTCACATCTCTAATGGATATTAATCAATCTTCATCATAAATTGACTACAGAAAATATTGGAATACATAGGTCTAATACAAATTCACTTTGATGCATGCAATTTTGTTTATAAATTTAATCTATAATAGCCTATTAAAGTAAACTAAATCAAATGTCAACCACAGTCCTGCCTCAGAATGTTGTTTTTGGTGAATACTATTCAGAGATTATTAAAAAAAGGTAAAAGAAAAAGAAAGTTTGATGAAAAGGACATTAAAATTGTATATTTTACAGTAATGTATGGGCTGATAACGGCTAAATGATCATAAGAATAGAGATCAAGAGAAACATTGCAATGGCTGTGATGGCCAAAAAATGAAAGATGAAGAGAGGAAAAAATAAGTTATTAATTATGCTAAGTCCAGTAAATTGTTGTCAGTGATCCACTAATGGAGGTGATGTTGGTGAAGAAGATTGGGAAAGACGGGATTGTTTAAGAAAGTAATTCAGAATAAAATACGCTAATTAGATCCTAGTGAGAATGGGAATGAGAATACACCTGCTGTAATTATCTCATTTTCAAGTAATGTGATGATGATACTGAGTTAAAATTTATGAATAACATGAAAACAAGAACATGGTAAAAAGATTGTGTACATTCACTCTAAATTCCATTAAGTGAACATGGCTCAACATATAAATCCAAAAAGTGTCTTAATAGACTATCAATAGGTTCCTCAGCCATGCCTTCTTAATATGGCTGCTCATAAAGCAAGATGGATCATGTAATGCAATAATGCTATTAAAGTCCATAAACAATAAAAGCAAAGCAAATATGGACATAACTACAGCCAGAGAGCAACTTCTGATTCAACAAAAGATCGAATGACTCTGTTGATTGAATTGACCTAATTTTTTTTTTTCCTCAGTCAACTCCTTTGAGCTTACCATGAATTCAGCAATGAATTTGAGAAAAATATACATACCTCAGTCTGCCAACCTCATCTTTATGAGATGCTGCAGCTGCTAACGCAAACCTTCGTTTACCATCAAGTGCTGTTAACCTCTATGAAAAATTGAGGGTAAAAAGAGGAAAGAGGTATGTTTAATACGCTAAGTGTTATATATGAGATTTTTCAGCTTGAAACTAAATGATACAAGAACTAGCTTTACTTCATAGGTGTTAACAAGTTCTTTATCATCGCTCAAAGAATCCCGAGCCTCAGCTGCTTCCACAGATATAGACATCATACCCTCAACATCCTATTAAAGATCAAGAAGTTCAATACATATTGCAAGAAGCAGATCAACATACAAAATCTATGAAACTTATCACTTAAACAAAAATAGTTATTCAGAACCATCCAAAAGAAAACAATAATTGGGCAATGCCTTTTTGATCCAACTAATTTATAATACTGAATCCTATATATTGCAGATACAGAGTAAAATAATTTGCTAATTTTTTTACTTACACTATAATTGTTTTTTTTTTAATAGGAAATGAAAACAACTTAATAATAATCAAATGAAACAAATTACAATAGAAACCATATTAATAATCTCATGAAACCAAGGTCAAACGCTACACTCACCTTGAGAGTTGTACTCAAGTTATTCCTAGCATTACTAAGGAGCTTTATTTGATCATGATTTTCAATCAAGTTTTGGCATTCTTGACAGTACCTGATGTACAAGACAACCACATTAGCCACAAGCTAAGCACATCGATTTTTCCATGTATCACCCAAATATACCTTTCAATAGAAACAAAGTTATCGCGAAGCTGGTTTATAGTCTTCTCTGATAAGGCAAGTGATCCCAACCCTGACTGTGCCTGTTCAATCTGTAAGTACACAGTAGTCCACCCAAACATAAATTCGCGTTATGCCAGCAATAAATTCAAAATCACAATGAACAAAATGGGAATTGGAAAACTGTGCCTGTTCTGCAACCATTGTACTAAGCTGCGCATCATTTGCCTAACAAAAGTAACATGTAATTCAATATAGGGAGCTAATTTTAACACGAACAGAATTTGAATTCAGCGAATTAAATGTGGAAACTCTAAAATACAAATTCGGAATCGAATTTTAAACCTGTTGACGGGCAAGGTAATCGGCTTTCAAGTCTCCTATGAACAGCAACTGCTCCGGCAGAGTCAAGAGCTTTGCCACTTCACGAACCGCCGCTTCCTTAGCTTCAACACCTAGATCCTCGCTCATCATCTTGTATCAATGACGCAAATTCACTTCACTTCTGTTTATTTGATTGATTTAATCACGGAGATTTGAAACGTTCTTGCTCATACAAATGCCAGATCGCACGTTAATTTTGCCATTGACGGTATCATTCGATGATGGAAAGTTTTAAACTGCTTACCTCGGATTGAAATTTCTACGCGGATCCGGGTAAAATCGCGTTTTTGCATGACGTGTCTGAAACGGATTTTACCGGTAAGAGTGTCGGGTAACCGGATCCGAATTTACACCCGAATCTAAATACTTATACTCACATAAAATACAAATTTAGCAGTTATTGAAAAGCGTAATCTCCTCCACGTCAGTCAGCAAAGACAACTCACATTAGCATTAGCTGGTTTCTTCTCGTCAGAATCACCTTCAGTTTAGAACGAAAGCGGGTCTAATTATTTATCTTCAAACATTAAAGCAGTCTTGAACAAAATATTATCGAACAAATAGTACAATGTAAACAGGTCAAAAATAAAGGATAGGACAGAAAGGGATCCAAAAATTTTTTTATTTGCTACTATGCTGTCAAAAAGCATTCAGGAAAGACATTAAAGAGTAAAACTAATACTTCCATTATTGTTATTGTTATTTACAAATAACACACACAATCACCTTTATTAAAAATCATAAAAGATGACTAAATAATTTTTTATTAACTTAAACATTAAAAAAATTATCGATAAAAAGTTTGATCCATTTTTATCCTATAAGAGACGATAAAATACTAATTGAGTAGTATGAATTAATCGTATAATCGAATGATTTGAGGATATTTTTAAAATTAAAAAATATAAATTTCAACATATAATATTACCAAAAATAAAATAAGATCTCGTATTGATGGTTATAAAAAATTAAATATTAATAATTAAAAAAATTTTAAAAATTTAAATTTTAAAAATATTCAAATAAAATGACCATATATATTATGTTGATCTAATAAAATCTTATAATATATATAATTTGAAATTGATTAATTACAAAAATAATTGTAATACATAATCATAA
>CP135545.1:5893487-5907748 GCA_032402905.1 Khaya senegalensis | reverse complement strand
AATATGAATTAGTATTTATTTTATTTTTAAAATATAAAATAAAATAAATAAATAATTTTTAATTTTAAAAATTAAATCAATTCTTTAATTTGATTCTAATTCTTTAATCTTTAAAATTAAAATTTATCCTAAAAATTTAGTTTTAATTTAAAATTAATTTTTTTAAGGGTGATTTTTTACGATTTGGGGTAGAACCAGCTGCACAACCCTACCTAAACACTGAAATCTAAGTAAGAGATAATTTCTGATGTGAAAAGTAGCAGGAAAACTAAGTGCTGGTTAATAAAATATATTGCAATGTGCTCAGCAATAAAACATAATGTTCTTAATATCGGGGCTCATGGGGGGAAGAGGCCTGACCGAAAGAGCTTTCATGCGGACGGCAAGTCCCGTACCACCGCCAGCTCAGACGTCAAATGCAGCTTCTCCCTCAATGTAGCAACTAGTTCTGAATGCATCCAGGTGAGCGCAGTGACATTAATGCATTCAGTTAAAGAAATGATCATTTTTAATGTATGTTAATGAGAAACAGAGAAAATTGAATTAATCTTGAGAACCTTTCTTTTGTATGGACAATTTATGATAACAAAAATTATTATGAGCAGCATACGGACTGGACGGTTAAGACAAAAGCAAAAAATTAGTTTAAAACAGCCCACATATATAGCAAAGAAATAAGTCTAAAGTTGCCTAAAATAAGTCCAATTTTTAGAAAATCTAAAATATAAAAATATTCAATTGAAGAATAATTAATTTTTTTTTAAATATTTGAATTTATATTTTTTTTCCATTAATATAAAAATTGTAGAATAAATTTTAACCATTAAAAATAACATTTTTAAAATAAATCCTAATCATTCATTCCATTTATCTCTAACTATAAATAAATCTCACTTTATTTAGTCAAATCATTCACCAAAATTATAAATACAAATCAACCTAAAGAATTGTAAAATTAGTCTTATAATTTTTTTATTTAATTCAAGGATTATTCTTTAAGTTTTTCTTGTAATTTTTTAATTTCTTACTTTTCTAGTCTTTTTAAGTATTTTAATTTACTTGAAGTGATTTTTTATACAACAGTTAAGATGTATTTAGTATAATAGTAAAAATTTAATATTAACTAAGTGCCGCACGGGATACAAGAAGAAGCTAACGTTCAATGACAAGCAGCTATGACAGACCTACTAGAGACTTCCAATGGAGGTAGAAGAAGATCCACCTTTGCCTTTCGGTACAGCAGAGCAAACCTGTAAGATTGTAACTCAGACATCAAATAATGAACACAAGCAGTGTCTTGTTTCGAGAAAAAAGACAATAAAAATGCAACTGCAGAGAAACGGATATGAATATAACTTGTGCAATCTAAAAACACTGCTCTTGAATACTCGACAAGAGAAAAATATACTATGCGGGCAGTCATGGAGAGCAAAGGAACATGAAAAACTAGATGACTTGAGAGACAAATTTAGGAAAGTTGGCACAGATTTGGAACAAACCTACTGAGATAGATTTGGTGCATCTTGCATACCTTAAACATTTGAGAACATTTGAGCTAATTAATTGCATTATCTAACAAATAAATGGATATTCAAGAAGAGCAATTTCCAGGTTTTGAATAATGCTATAGGAAACTAGGTGTAACAAAGTTTGTTGGTTAGCTTCTGTAAGTTGTCAGCAGGAAATTTATTCTCATCAAAGAGAATATGATAATGGCAGGCCAACTAGCTCCCTACACACAAACAACTAATCATTGCTTCTTTTACTTGTTATCAAAAGATGTAGATAACTAATGAACATAAAAGATCCTTTGAACCACCTGAATTCCATCATGGCTGCAGAGATGGAAGTCATGTTAAAGAAGTGTGACCTGTCCTTCTGTCTACCACAGTTCTTCACAACCAACAGGAAAATGAAAATAAGCTCTAGGAATAGAAATCAAATTAACAACAATACGACAGAAATGATTAAAACCAGATAGGATGTTCCCGCTCGTCTATTTGGGCAGAATTTGTTGGGAAGAAGCGCGTATGATGTCTCTTCTGCACCACAATGACGGTAACTGGGGGAAGTTATGACTCTTCCAAAGATTGGCAGGCCTAAGAGAATAAAAACACTTGAGCATACCAAAAAACTATAACTTTAAAGCTTTCCGTGACTGATAATAGAAGCTGAGAACTGATCGAATATATAGTATCATAAATTTTGCCCACAGTTACAGATAGAAAATGCTATCAGAAACTATTGTGCATACCCAGAAATCACAGCGTTGAAAATAATCCACCACTGTTCAGGTATTTCACTGAACAATCTCCTAACGTAATCGACAGACCCTAGCCCATTTCACGTAAATTGTCACCAAACAAAATCTACAATAGACGGAGCAACATCCAAACCAATCTTCCAACAACAATGCAGATACATCCCGAGCCACAGGTTTCGATAGCCACTACCCTCATATTACCAAACAATGAGACTGCTTCATGCGAGTACCAAATATTATATAATAGATAAACATGTTGACTTCTACTCGTGTACTGCACCATTTTCATACACATAAATAATGTCGGACTCCCTCGTTATCTCCCTGGATATATCTTTTATTGTTAGATTAAGATTGTTTTGTAATTTTTTTTATTGTTCATTTAATGAATATTAATATGTAATATAATTAATAATAAATAATTTAAATTATATTTAAAATTTATTAATTTATATAATAAAATATAAAATTAATTTATAAATTTTATTAAAATATAACCATTTATTATTAATTTTATCGTAAATTAATCTATTATCAAAAGTTAAAGAATAAAAAATATTATAAAAAAATTTTAATTCTTTATTTTTATCTAAATTATGTTTATTTATCACACGGTTTAAATATCTAGTTTAAAATAGATCAAATAAAAATTAGTGGTTCATTTTAAGCTGTTTGTGAGAATAAATTGTGTGTGAGAGTAAACTTTTAAGTTCAATTTTAGTTGAAATTAATCCTGGGCGGGCAATTCAAATAGACCCTAACTACTTTAATTCCGTGATCCCAATATATTTGAATACAATTTAACCTTGAGTACTAAAAAAATAGTAAAATTTATTTTCAAACAAAAAAAATTAATTCTATTTAATACATAAATAAGAGATTACACATTTAGATGATTATCTGGTTAAATATTATTTTTTTTAATTTTTTTTTATATTTTTAATAAAATTATAATTTAAATTATTTATTATTAATTATATTATATATTAATATTTAATTAAAAATTAAGTAAAGTCTATAAAATGCATGATGCTTAATTAGTGCTACCCTCTAATACGTACTTAAGAAGAACATTATACCAAATCAGTCCTGACACATGCCACTCTCTGATACGTCCACGTAATCAATAAACAAAGTAGTACGATGCGTTGTGGTGTAGGCATCTTATCCACTGGCTGGATAAAACAATCAATCCGATATCTGTTTCTAACGGATAAAACTCGAGGGCGAGTATTCAGAGTTCAGACCAAGCGGGGAAGTTGAGGGTGTGGAGATGGAAGCAGCGCAATTTTCTACTGTTGCTTCCCGCCATTTCTCTGCGACTTCGCATTCTATCTCGACGAGCAAAAGATTCTGCAATTCGAGAAAATTGGCGGGAAAATCCGCTAAATTTGCCTCCTCGTGGACCCGTTCGAGCAATCCTGCTCGACTCTCTTCGAGAAATTTGTTCACTGTAAGTACAAAGTAACATACGCATGGGATTTACCCTAGTTGAGCTCCATTTCTGATTCTTTTTTTCTTTTCCTTCTTCACTGTCAAGCATTTTGTTTGCTGTTCGGTTTCTTTTTTGGTTTCAATTTATTTATATATTTATTTATGGTTTAAATTGTTTTCAGAGAGAGATATGGAGCTGGATAAATTCTAAAACTGTTACCATTAGAAGAGATGATAGTAGAGGTTTAGTGAGAGCAGAAATGTTTGGGCAGTTAACAAGCGGCCTCGAGTCTGCTTGGAACAAGCTTAAAGGAGAAGGTTTGCTTTTATTTTGAGTTGGACCCAAATGGATGACTCTATGATTATGATACGTGAAGTTGTAAAAATTACTGTAGAATTGTATATGAAGTTCTGTAAAGTCCATGTTAGCTAACTAGCAATTTCGCAACAGAAATATATCCATGTCATTTAACATGTTCATTTGGATACAAATTTGAATTATTTGTCCTCTGTGAAGCTTGATTACTTTTTATTGTGAAGAATGTCAGCTAATGATTTGTTCATATGTGTGAATATCTTGTGATTCAGAGGTTTTGACCAAGGAGAACATTGTGGAACCTATGAGGGACATTAGAAGAGCTCTTCTGGAAGCAGATGTGAGTGAACTTGTATTATGAAATGTGAACATTTCTTATGAATTCATCTGAATAAAATAATTGCTTTCTTGACAGGTAAGTCTACCTGTTGTCAGAAGGTTTGTCCAAGCTATCAGTGACCAAGCTGTTGGTGTTGGCCTGATTCGTGGAGTAAAACCAGATCAGCAACTGGTCAAGGTATAAATTGTAACTAACCGTGTTTTGAAACAAAAATGTTTGGTGGACTTTCAATCTTTTACAGAAGTAAAATTAAATTATTGTCTTAGGTACGCTAGATTGGACTTATTATAGTCACTAAATAGGTGAGATTTTTTCTTTTCTTTTCTTTTTCGGTGTTGGCATTGTCATCTATGACATGGAAGACTTCCACTGATAATATACACTGCTTGACACTTTACATATTTGGTGACTGTCTGTTGATTTTTTTTTGGTTCCTTGCATTTCAATGAATTTATCCTATTTTATGTATAAAACTTCTTTCTGGTAAGTGAGCACTAAATAATTAAGTTGCAATCTCTATTGAATTATTAATCATGATAAAACTATGAATATAAATTTTGCAGATTGTTCATGATGAGCTTGTGAAACTGATGGGTGGAGAGGTGTCAGAATTAGTTTTTGCAAAATCTGGACCCACTGTAATACTATTGGCTGGTCTACAAGGAGTTGGAAAGACAACTGTTTCAGCAAAGTTAGCTAATTATCTTAAGAAACTGGTGCACTAACTTTCCTCTCCTCTCTGGCTTGTGTGGATTTGTGTGCAATGAAGACTGGCTTCTTGCTTACTCATTATTGGCGCTGATTACAGGGGAAGAGTTGCATGCTTGTTGCTGGAGATGTGTACAGACCTGCAGCTATTGACCAACTTGTTATTTTGGGTGAACAGGTATTGTGTCTTAATTGTTAAGAAGGCTTTTTGTTTCAAATTGGAAAAAAGCTGTATATTACATCAAGTACTTATTTTACTTGCTAATAGTTCTTCTTTTCATGTGTTTTTAATTTAATATGACAACTGAACTTTCTGGTCAAATGTTAACAGGCACTAACCTTGATAGGTAAATGCTCAAGATGTTTGTGTTGTGATATTCCACGATAAAATACCAGATGTTGAACTTTCTTACCAACTTAATGGGATTTAAAGTCTCTAATCTAAATATGAGAAGAATAAAAGTGGAGAAAGACCAAAAATCTAAGTTAAAGTATTGGAAAAGTCCTAATCTTTCATGGGTTTGTGCTTTCTACTTAGTGTTCCTGATGTTTAGCCCTATCCATAATGATAAGGTTTTTGGGTAAGAACTGAAAGTTTTCCTAATTGGCTTCACATATCATCCTTACTCGTATATGAATGTAATATTATCAGGTGCATTTCATACTTCTTACAATGGAAAGAAGAAAGAGTAACAATTTGAGAAGTGTTTTACACTTTTTTACTTTTTAAGTCACAATCACAAAATGTGTTGATGTTCTGCACTTAAATTTATAGTTTTAGTTCATTATCATATTCAATGTCATTTTGTGATAGGTAGGTGTGCCAGTTTATACAGCAGGGACTGAGGTTAGACCTTCAGAAATAGCTAAGCAAGGTTTACAAGAGGCCAAAAAGAAAAATATAGATGTAGTCATAGTAGATACTGCTGGAAGGCTTCAGGTAACTCTCTTGTATTCGCAATGATCTCTTGATATTTTCCACCAATTTAATTCCCCTAATATATTGACCTGAGCTGCTATATGTTCTGTTTTGCTTACTCTAAATAGATAGATAAAACTATGATGGACGAGTTGAAAGATATGAAGCGTGTTTTGAATCCCACAGAAGTTTTGCTTGTAGTGGATGCAATGACTGGCCAAGAAGCAGCAGGTATGCTAATGTGTGTTAATGGTGCTGTGTTTCCGGCATGTGCTAAGTGCTACTGTCAATTTTTCTATTTACTTTTAGTTTTATCCAGTTTATTATTTTATCTTGTGAAGCAAACAAGTCCTTTTGTTTGTTTTTGTTTTTGTTTATACTTGTTATTTTTTTTCTCTTTTCCTGAGGTGAATAAAAGTGCATTGTTTTTAGTCTTAATTTAATAATGAACATAGCAATGGAGATTTTACTGTTGTTATGTGAGTTACCAAAAAGCCTGTGTGCTGGGTTTATGACACAACAAAAATTAGCATCTTTCTATGGACTTCCCTTTTTTTGAATAGATATTCAGCAAAAAACATGTCATGCATGCAAAAATATGTGTTCCAACAAGGCAATTCTTTTGCTAGCTAGCCACATAATTCTATATATTCATTTATAATTACTGATTTGGATCCAAATATACTTGATTTTCATGTCTTTGTTTGATTGTCATATTTTTTTTTACAATTTGACTACTGAGATAACAATTATGATTATTATCAAAATATAATCTTATTATTTGATTTCTTCAAATTGACAGCCCTGGTCACAACATTCAATATTGAGATAGGGATTACAGGTGCCATTTTAACAAAGTTAGATGGAGATTCTAGGGGTGGTGCAGCTTTGAGCGTTAAAGAGGTTTGACTTCTTGTCACCTCAGTTTTTTAATCATGTGATGTTATTATATAGGAGCCTGTTTCTAAAGGAAGGACTTATTAGAGGTTCTGTTCTTTTTAGCTCTGTTCTTTATGCATTTTGTTGGCAGTTTCTCCATTCTATTAATTTAGCATCACGTACCTTTCAAAGCTAGTTAGTTATTGATGATATAATTTATTTACTTTAACAACTTAGGAAATTTCATATATTCTTTTTATGGTGATAGTTTATAATAGTATCCATATTAGATAATGGCCAATGGGTTAATGTTTATAAAGGAAATCAAATATTAGCTCTTGAAATTACTGAAAAATCCAAGGAGCGAGGTGTTTAGTTCACTAAAAAATGACACCTATTTGCAGCAAAGATGAAGCAAACCAGATTTTGATTTTCACTTATACTACAAGGCTAGATTTTTGTGGACCTCAAACACTTTGTGAACTTGGAGTGGATAAATGAGAACTGGTTCTTTGGTATCATTGTGCCACATGAACTGTTGAGGTGCATGATGAATCTTTTGTCTAACTTATTTATTTTATGAACGCCATTTTAACTGCTTCATTTACATTCCATATAGTATTTGGAGTTTTAAGCTGGAAGTATTTAATTTTAACATGCTATCTGAACATTTCAGTGGAGTTGGATTAATCTTTTTGAATAAAATGGTAATGACGTGAGAAGTTATTATTCTTGTTAAATAAAATGGTGACCATATAGGAAGTTGTTTTAAAATATTTTAGAGGCTGAAAATTGTGGCAATCTTAGCTGGTGTAGAATTGTCTATTTTATTGAAAGTTCTATGCTAATTAAAAGTGATCTGTTTTCTAAATTTATAAATATGCCTGAATGAACACAGGTATCAGGAAGGCCAATCAAGCTTGTTGGACGGGGAGAGCGAATGGAGGACCTTGAACCTTTTTACCCGGACCGTATGGCTGGGCGTATCTTAGGAATGGGAGACGTCCTCTCATTTGTAGAGAAGGCGCAAGAAGTTGTAAGTTCCAAGTAAATGGTTTCATATTTTTTGTGAGGGGAAGGGAAAAGTTTAAATATATATCCAATTGCGTGCACAGATGCAACAAGAAGATGCTGAAGAATTGCAAAAGAAGATAATGAGTGCGAAGTTTGATTTCAATGATTTCCTAAAGCAAACACGTACTGTTGCACGTATGGGTTCCATGAGTCGTGTTATCGGAATGATCCCAGGAATGGCGAAGGTGAAGATACCAAATATCCATGTTTTGAGCATTGAAACATTTTTTTCCCATTTTCTTTGGATATCGGAGTGGTGCAGTGGAATCTCTGTTCTTGCATCTAGTTACTTATGACCTGGACAGTGGCAATTGTTGTGATCTAGCTGACCTACCAATTAAACTATAAAACTATGCTTTGATAATTCTCATCTATGTGTTTGCAAACAGGTTACTCCTGCACAAGTTCGAGATGCAGAGAAGAGTTTAAAGATAATGGAAGCAATGATCGAAGCAATGACCCCTGGTCTCTTTTTATCTTTAATATTTGTTGGAATTACTTTTAAGCAATAAAACTTGACCTAGCATCTTTAACTATCCTCTAATACTGCTTCCTGGTATGGAGACATTTTCTATTTATAAAAAATAAGTTAGAATTATGTTAAATATATGTTAATACCATAATTGTTATTCTTCTGGCTTCTCAATTAATTGTGTTCAGCCACTTACACAGAAGTTATTATTGTATGATATTTAATTTATCTAACAGAGAACATAATAATGCCTCAATAATGTAGTCTGTTTGCACTAAGTTACGTAATATTCTCAATTAGAAAAAGGAAAGAGAGAATCACTTATACAAGTGCAAATGCTTGTCAAGCCCTAACTGATGTAGTATTAAGTTTAAAAGTGAAGTAGCGTGTTATTAACAGCTTTGATATATTGATGGGTTGAATTCAATCCATGTGAACTATCAGCATGAGTACGTAAGGAGATCTGGACGTTGCCCATGACTGATATTTGTCCTGTTCATTCCTTTTTATGCTTTCTGTCTGTAAGACTTTACGACACTTGCATGCTTGCTTATTTGCTAGATGCTGCACTACACTTGATATGCAAGGCCATTAGGGAGTTATCGAAAATAAAGAGAAAAGAGCTTCCCAAATAACATATTACTAATGTTATTTATTTTCAATTTATCTTTCCTTATCTCTCTTGACATGTTGCTAATGTTATCTTTTTTCAATTTATCTTCTCTTATGTCTTTCATTTTACCCGATTTTTCACTTCCTTTGCTGGCCTTATCACATGAGACTACCACAAAAACCTGGTCCAGCCTTAGACCTGGTTCAGCCTTTTATATTGGTCTCAGCTGCACAATAAAATGTTCTCCTTGCTTTTTGGCTAATCAAGCAGCATTTTGCTTAACTTTTTGAGGGAGTGTTGGGGTCTGGTTTATATTTTAGTTTGAACTTTGTCGGGTGCTTTGCTTGTTTCTGATAGGCTCCCCCAACAATGTCAATTGGCTATTTTCTACTGCCTGTTCTCTAGGATATTGCACCTTAGGCATTAGTCATGTGATATTGATGTCAAGCACATTTTAAGCAACAAAAGCCAATCCTCTTGGGGAAATTTGCTTCTTACTAATTCTTTTATTATTATTTTTTTATAAAAAAATGCAATGAGGTACATGTATAATAGTGTCTTGGAATATTGTTATTCTTAGTCAAATAGTCTTTTGTAATATTTCTTCCTCTGTTCTTCTGATTCTCTTGTTAATATCACAGAGGAAAGGGAGAAACCAGAACTTTTGGCAGAATCTCCTACCAGAAGAAAAAGAGTTGCTCAAGACTCTGGGAAAACAGAGCAGCAGGTATTACTGGGTTGCTTCATGAATTTGAACTGATATAGCAAGTTTGTCTCAATTATTTGGGGATGTCTTAATTATTGCATATTTTTGTATTATCTTCAATGTTTCATGTGAGGTGTACTTTATTGATGTTAGGTGAGCCAACTTGTTGCTCAACTCTTTCAAATGCGTGTGCGAATGAAGAAGTTAATGGGTGTAATGGAAGGTGGATCTATTCCTGCACTCAGCAATCTTGAGGATGGCCTCAAGTCTGAACAAAAGGTATGTTACTTGCTTATGTGTATTCATATCGGCACAAGCATCTTGTGAATATCCATGTCTACTTTCAGTTCAGTTTGATTAGAGAAGTTATATCCTGTATCCTAAAAGTTATATCCTGTTTCTCACCTGTATTAGGCTCCTCCTGGTACTGCAAGAAGGAAGAGAAGATCAGAATCAAGGAGGCAGTTTGCAGATTCAGCATCGACTAGGCCAGGTCCTCGCGGTTTTGGGGGAACTAGATCTTAAGCTTGTTGGTTATGTAAACATCAAGGTGGCTTTAAGGGAACCAGTCATAGAACCTTAAGTAATGCGCACAGATATTTCTTCTCATGAAAGAGTTCTGAAGGTTCTTTGAGATGTAAGAATCCATCACCTTCTTATCTTGAATTCAGTGCTTGATGAAATGATGCTCTTGCAACAAATAATGCGAGTTCTGTACTTTCTCAGAGGTATGCTAACCAATGGCACTTGCATTGACTTGTGGGATTGAAAAGAAAATGAATGGAAGATTGAGATGAACTCTATGAAGTTTAATATAAAAACTATAAATCCATAATTGTCTAAAGCTGCTATAGTTTATTTTGTTTTACCTTTTTCGTTCTCTTATTTTTTGGGGGTTTAGAAACATCTTGACCCTTGCCATTTTTCCATATATGAGTTCTCCCTCGATCTAAGTTTTCTTTAGGCAACTGATCACATATGCTGTTGGCAGTACAAGGTTTTGTTTGGTATTGATTTAAAGCCCCTATGGGTTTTTATTTTTTTTTCTCCCTTTTATTTTTGTGGGGGGTTAGAATCATCTTGACCCATCATTTTTCCATATATGAATTCTTCTTCATAAGTTTTCATTAGAAAACTGATTATATTTGTTGTTGAAAGAACAAGATTGTCTTTTGTATTGGCATTAAAGTGTGATAATTTTTAAGTCGCAATTGTTTGTTCGATGAAATGTCAAATATTAAAGAAAAATGAGTGAGTTCACTAAAAATTAGTGTTATCAATTGTCAATTTAAATTTGCTTTCAAAACACAATAAAATTACTACAATCTCAAACAAAATTTAAGGCTTGGTTTATTATTGTGATTATTGAACTTAATTTTGAAAGTAAAGTTAAAAATATATTTGTTAATATTGACTTTTAGGAGGATTTATTTATTTATTTATATTATTATTTGATACTCAATATTTTCAGCTTATAATAGATGTGGCTTAATTCACCCCATCTCAATACCAAATGAAGCCTAAGAAGATCAGAGAGCCATACATTGTGATGGTAACGCGTTACTATTTGATCAATTGTGAAGTAAAACTTCACATCAGCCTACGATTTGAATCCTTTCATTTGATATGTAAGATGATCTGTTTGGTGTTGGCTCATGATTCACCAAACATGAAGTTACAAACGTTGTATTCTGGGAGAAAGTTCATGGCAGATAGGACGCCTTTTTATCCTTGCGCAGAATGGGAACGATGGCCACCAAACAATGATTAACAGGAAGTACAACTCTCCACGGTAATTCTGTCATTCTGGATGTCCCAGAGTTTGTTGATTCCCACAGAATTCCCGCGCAATTCAGGTAATCAGAGAATAGCAAGCATACGGGGTTCGATAGTATGAAAATCCAAGCCTTACCACCGCAAACTTAAACTCTTTTAAGAGAGAGAATTTATTATCCACAAACTGAAGAGCTTCACGCATGGAGTTTTCGAAGGGGTTTTATCACATTCCTTATGAGATATTTTCATTTTTATCATTTAGTTGGTTAAAATTAAAAAAAAAAAATAATAACTTATTTTTCTTGAATTTCTAACATGATTTAATAAAATTTAAAATTATTTTTTTACCCTTTCATACAAGAATAAAATATAATAATTTTTTCTCATAAAAATAAAAATACATAATTAATTATTATTACATAAAAAATAATTAATAAATTATTTGATAATTAAAATTAAATATTTATATATTTTTTTGTTATTATAGAAAAATAATTAATAAAATAATTTTCTGTGAGTAATGGCTTAATCAACCCCTCAATAAAATACTCCTACAATATATAAATATTTATTTTAGCTGTTAAATATTTTATTAATTATTTTATTTTATAGTAAAATATATTTTTATTAATTGCATGAAATTGTTAATATAAATGAATAAATAAATAAATATATTTTTTTAATAAAAAATAATCTTTAACTACTTGACCCGCGAAATTTACCAAGAGCCGCGTCTCTCTCAGCTGCAAATCACCACAACGATCAAATCAAAGCCATTAATTTTGTCACCTACACTTCTCCTTTGGCAATCGGCACTCTCTTAAAACCGTGAACTTGTTTGTAAATGTAATGAGCGCAAGATTAACAGCCGCGCTAGACCCTCACAAACCCGCCAAACTCCTTCATTTGATGATCCCTAAAATCACTGCATCATCTACAAGTCCATGGAACACGCGCTTAAGAGAGCTAGCAAACCAGTCACTCTTCGCGGAAGCTCTCTCTGTATATCGCCAGATGCTACGTTTTGGCGTCTCACCAAACGCCTTCACTTTCCCTTTCGCGCTCAAATCCTGTGCCGCGCTTTCACTACCATTTGCTGGTTTGCAGCTCCACTCCCATGTTATCAAGTCCGGGTGTGCACTGGAACCCTTTGTGCTAACTTCTCTTATTAGTGTTTACTGTAAATGTCGTTCACTTGATAGTGCACGGAAGGTGTTCGATGAAAGTGGGCAGTCATTGAAGTTGACTGTTTGTTACAATGCTTTGATTTCTGGGTATGTGTTGAATTCGCGCGTTTCTGATGCAGTTTCGTTGCTAGGTAAAATGAGGGAACTGGGTGTGGAAATGAATGCTGTTACGATGATCGGATTGCTACCGACATGTGTAGACCCGGCATACCTGTGGCTTGGGATGGGCTTACATTGTTGTTGCGTGAAGACTGGTCTGGATGTGGCTTTGTCTGTTGCGAATTGTTTGGTGACAATGTATATGAAATGTGGGTCTGTTGATAATGGAAGGAGGGTGTTTGATCAAATACCTGAAAAGCAGTTGATTACTTGGAATGCAATGATTTCTGGGTATGCACAAAATGGGCTTGCTACACATGTTTTAGAGCTCTATAGAGAGATGGAATCCTGTGGGGTATTTCCTGATGCTGTTACATTTGCTGGGGTTCTTTCATCTTGTGCTCACCTCGGTGCGCAAAGTGTTGGCCATGAGGTTGAAAGGCGGATTGAAGCAAATGGTTTTGGCTTGAACCCATTTTTGAATAATGCTTTGATTAACATGTATGCTAGGTGTGGTAGTTTGAAAAAAGCACGTGCTATTTTTGATGGCATGCCTAGGAAGAATGTGGTTTCCTGGACAGCAATAATAGGTGGATATGGAATACATGGGCATGGAGAGATAGCAGTACAGCTCTTTGATGAGATGATTAAGAGTGGTATTAGACCCGATGGAACTGCATTTGTTAGTGTTTTGTCTGCTTGTAGCCATGCAGGTCTGACTGATAAGGGTTCAGATTATTTTTATGAAATGGGAAAAAAGTATGGTTTGCAGCCTGGTCCTGAGCATTACTCTTGTATGGTGGATCTTCTAGGTCGGGCAGGTCGGCTGAATGAAGCTCGGGAGCTTATCGAATCAATGCCAGTAGGACCTGATGGTGCAGTGTGGGGGGCTCTTTTGGGTGCCTGTAAAATCCATAAAAACGTAGAGCTTGCAGAGTTAGCTTTTGAAAAGGTAATTAATCTTGAACCCACAAATATTGGTTACTATGTGTTGTTATCCAATATATATTTGGAGGCTCAAAACTTGGACGGTATAAGGAGGGTTAGAGTGATGATGAGAAAGAAAAGACTTAAGAAGGATCCAGGGTGTAGCTATGTTGAATTCAAAGGAAGAGTTCACCTCTTCATGGCTGGAGATAAAAGTCATCATCAAACAATGGACATATATAAAATGTTGGATAAGTTAGAAACTTTATTTCAGGAACTTGTTGGGCTGACAATGACTGTTCAAGAAAACAGCGAGGAAAGATTGGCTGATACAGAAGTTCACAGTGAAAAGTTGGCAATTGCATTTGGGATCTTAAACACTAGTCCAGGAACTGAAATTGTTGTGATGAAAAACCTTAGAATATGTAGAGACTGCCACTTGTTTATAAAGTTGGTTAGCAAGATTGTGGATCGTCAATTTGTTGTTAGAGATGCAACCCGGTTCCACCATTTCCAGAGTGGATTCTGTTCTTGCAAAGATTACTGGT
>CP135545.1:5806248-5888503 GCA_032402905.1 Khaya senegalensis | reverse complement strand
ATAAAATTAAGATGTACTTAAACAATTACATATTATTGTTATGATTATTATACATTCTCATCGTATTTTAATATTAAAATTTACTAAATATTTAATTATTTTTCTTAATAGCTATTATTTCTACAACAAAACCATATTATTTTATAAATTATTGTTATTTCCAACTGGCCTTTAAAAGAAGATAATTAAAATTTAATTTATAATGATATATATATATATATATATTTGTCTATATGGGTCCTAACTCTTTCTAATTGAGAAAACTTAATAAAATAATTCTAAGTTCTGTATGCTATATTATGTGTCCGTTTGTTTGTAGAATATTTTAATTTAATAAAGTTAAACTTAAAAATTTTAAAAGCTATCTATTTTATATAATTAAGTCACATGTGGATTAATATTTAAATCTTTTACTTAAATCAAGATAACTAAATTTTATTTTATAAATTTACAAGAAACGGTATAAATTTTTTAATTTTGTCAAATGAGTCTTTAACTCTTTTTTTAAATATTAAAAATATCTAACTCTTTTTTTTTAGTGTTAATAATATGTCAAGTTTAAGATGAATCAAAAGTTCGATGTTATAAGAATAATTTGATTATTTGTGAATTACAAACTTATTTAATATAAATAAAATATTATGTCTTTATTATAAAATAATAATAATAATAAATTATTTTTAAATTGTGATGAAACCATATATAAGGTCAATTTTTTTTTTTAATTTTAATAAATTTATTCTTGATTTTAGTTATTCTATCACAAACGCGGTAAATATGTCATATAGTGCTAACTTAATTCTTAAAATTTAAGTTTTATTTGTATTTTATTATATTTAATTTTTAACAGGTTAGTTTAATCTATTTTATAAATATATAAATTTATGTTGCGGTATACTAGTTTGTATATTTTTTTTATTTTTTAAAAAATTAATTAACTAAAATTGTTAAAATATCATTATATTTGGTTTATATATAACTATTATTATACTTATTAATAATTATTTTTAAATTTAAATTATTTTCAAATACTTTTTAATTGATTTTATTGTACTTTCATACTTAACAGTAGTGTTGATATATGGACTTCAGCATCTAAAATATGAGTTCGTTTGGAGGCTAGGTCTCCTCTCACCACCCTACTTTTTGGTAATGTATTGTTGGTCACCACCGGGGATGGATTTGTTATAAATAATAAAATTATCTCTTATTTTGTCATTGAATTGCAAATTAGAGACTGCTTTATCAATATCTCTTATAAAAGTATAAAAATTAGGGATCTGAATATAATTATCCCTATTCTTGTTTCATTAATTAATTCGACATTGAAGACTTCACTCAAAAAATCCGAAGCTCGTGTTGTCAAGAAAATTCTTTCCTCCGAACTCTGAAATGCCAATTCCATTTGCTTCTCCTTTAGTAAAATGTCAATTTCTCTATCTCTCCAAGTAACTCCACTCTCTTTCCCTCACTACTCTTCTTCTTCATTCATTCTCAAAACCCCATCTCCAAAACCAAAACTTTACCTCCCTTTCCGCTCCAGAACTTCCCTTAAACCTCTTAATGCCACCGCCAAACTCCCTTCGTTAGTCCCGCCTGCCAAGTCCCTCTCTTTAATCAAACCTTACGTTCAATCTCAGTACAAACACATCATCGCCGGCTGGCTCTGCAGTGTCGTTTCGGTCTTTTCTCTCTCTAAAATTATTCCCAAGATAGCAACTTTGTCGTCCAGCTTGAGTGTTGACCAGTTGAAGAGTGATGGGTGGGTTCTGGGTGTTTTTGCGTTGGTGAGATTCGTGTCGACTTACTGGCAGCAGGCGTTTTTGTGGGATGCGGCGTTGAGTGCTGTGTATGATATCAGGGTTAATGTCTTCGAGCGAGTTTTGCAGAGAGAGTTGTCGTTTTTTGAATGTGGGTCTGGTGTTTCCAGTGGAGATATTGCGTACCGGATCACTGCTGAGGCTAATGATGTTGCTGATACTGTTTATGCGCTTCTCAACGTAAGTAATTGCTGTTTTTATTTATGGAATATGCTAATTTGTGTTGAGGGAAATTCTACACGTATGAAGTTCGTGGAAGAAGGAACGTGGTTGATATTATTAACTGTAAACCATTGATAACGCAAAATATATATTTTTTTGATAAAACACTTTGAGCAAGGAGATTATAAAATAGCATAAATTTGACTGAATTTGATGTTGGAAACATAGTATAAACAGAATCATAGAGCTTTATGGAAGAGATAATTTCCTGAAGCCACATTTTAAAAGGGCAGATTGAGGATAATCTATTGAAGGGATTGTTGGTAAGTTTTTGGTGGATCGTGGATTTTTTTGGACTTATAGTATGAATTTTTTACTTCGACGTCTCAATCAAGTTTTGTTGTCACTTGTGATTATATTGGAGTTGTGAATTTCTATTGTTGTTGTCTTGTCATGGGCATGGCTATGTTGTAATATATTTACAAGTCAAATTATGCTATATGTATGGCTTCTCTTGCTCGGAACTTCTGATTGCAAAGTTTATTTGTATGTCAGACCATTGTGCCCAGTATGCTGCAGTTATCTGCAATGGCAACACAGATGTTGGTCATCAGTCCTGTACTTTCGTTGATTTCGGCTCTGGTAAGGAAGGATTATTAGGATTCTTGTTTCGTCATACTAGTTTCTTAAGTTAAGAGGTTGTCTTCTTTGATCTGGGGTGCATATAGTTTTATGTGGTTTAATTCTAGGTGATTCCGTCTATGGCTCTTGTCATAGCCTGTCTTGGTGAAAGGCTTCATAAGATATCTAAGAAGTCACATCTTAGCATTGCTTCTTTATCAGCCTACCTGAATGAGGTACATTTTTTTGCTTTTGATTCTGTGTTTTATGTATCATGAATATTATAAACTTGTATGCTGCTTGTACAAAGGGTTCAACTTGCTTCCCATTTACTCCTGTCACATTTTTCTTGTATCTGTCTTGTCACTCTCTCTCTCTCTCTCTCTTTCTCTCTTTCTCTCTGTGAAATCTACACATTTGGCATCAACTTTATGTTATTGTTCTGTACTAGTTAGCTGGTACATCTAAGTAATTTAAATTATCTTATTTACCCTTAGGTCCTCCCAGCCATTCTTTTTGTTAAAGCAAACAACACGGAGGTATGTGAGAGTACCAGGTTTCAGAGGCTTGCTCATTCTGACCGATCTCAACGTTTGGAAAAGAGGAAAATGAAAGCACTCTTCCCCCAAGTTGTGCAAATTATTTATTTTGGAGCATTATTTATACTTTGTGGTGTATCACTGCTGGTTTCAGGTGGAACTTTTGACGCATGCAGCATGGTTTCTTTTATAACATCATTAGTCTTCTTGATTGACCCAATTCAGGTAATAACTTTTGATAAATTGAGCTTCATTTGTGCTCTCATATGCTAAATTTAATAATTTTAGTCATGGGAAGCTGATTCTTTGGCTTCATCATTTCACGGGTCTGTGCCGGAAGCATTATTCAGACTTTGCATATACTGTTTGTTTAGTTGCAATATGGTAATGATTAATCTTTTTTCCTTAAAAGTTAAGGAAGAGAAATCTCTTCCCAGGGATTTATGGTATAATTGTGTAACTTGTCCCATATCAAGATAAAAGTAGTTTGACAGTTTCTTGGTAACTAATATCATTTCAATGAGTCACCTAAAACGTTTTGCTAATTACTCGTGCTGTTATGGTTCAGCTTTTGAGGAGTTGTCCTAAGTATTCAATCTGAAATTAAGGAATCACGCAGGGTGTTGGAAAAACGTATAATGAGTTCAAGCAAGGAGAACCAGCTATAGAACGATTGTTTGATTTGACCAGGTTTGAATCAAAGGTAACTTTTTGATAACTGTACTTATATTTCTCTAAAAATTCTCTTTAGGGAAGACTTTTCAGTTGGCTTGAATAGAATGCACAAGAGTATAAATAATAATTTTAGAAGTACAAAAGGAAATTTTGAACTCCTTGTTCATTGTAAATTACTCAGATGTGTTTTGCATGTTACTTACCTTGCCTGTGCTGAATGTTTTTCTGCATCATGTTTCTAATATCTTTATTTAGCAATTAGGGCACAGCTAATAATACTATATTTCCATATTATTTCTTGAATGCAGGTGATTGAGAAACCAGATGCTATTAATTTAGACCATATTACTGGAGACGTGAAATTTTGCAGTATCTCATTTAAATATGTGGACAATATGCCCCTTGTTGTGGATAAACTGAACCTCCATATCAGGGCTGGTGAGACTGTTGCTCTTATGGGGCCATCTGGAGGAGGAAAGTCAACCCTTGCAAAATTGCTGCTTCGCCTTTATGATCCCCTATCTGGTGAGCCATCAGAACTAATGATCTTTCATACTGCTATGAAGTTTGTGAGTTGTGGACTTCTGGAAACTGCCTTTTCATACTATTGAGAGTGCTTATCCTTTTTGTCCCCATGTTAACAGGTTGTATACTTGTTGATAACCATAACATCCAGAGCATCCGTTTGGATAGTTTGAGGAGACATGTTGGTCTGGTTTCTCAAGATATAGTGAGTGACCAGAAATTACCCTTTTAGTTACTGAATTATTTCTTCTATATACTACTGAACACTTTCTTTCTGACAAGAACTTTACTTTGCAGACGCTTCAAGTTTCTTTTGACCTCCTAATGCTCATTCCAGTTTAGCTGGAGAATGATTGTTACCTTAACTGTCTATGTTTGGTTGAGAATCTTCTACTTGGGTTGTTGCATTTGCTGTGTTTTATTTATCCATATAACTTGGAAGTATCTTTTCAAGTCTGTAAATGATGACTGTCTTGCACTTGATAAACAAGAGGTTGTTGATTGTTAAACATGTGTTAAATACAGCTCGTGTCCTCGATGATGGTCTTTCTTCTTGCTTTTAGTTGAAAAAATGTTTGGAGTTCAGGCACGTGGTTAATTCCCTACAATGTTAACCTTAATGCTTGATTCAAAGTTCCATTTCAAGGGTATCTATGTCCTGGTTAATAGACCAATTGAGGACTTGGTAGATCTGTGAATGCATTATGCATGGCAATGCTGAAGATCTTTCTAAATGGTATTCTATAACTCATGTGTATGTATCAGACACTTTTTTCAGGAACAATTGCTGAAAATGTTGGGTACAGGGATATGATGGCAAAAATTGACATGGAGAGGGTTGAGCTTGCAGCAAGAACTGCAAATGCTGATGAATTTATTAGAACACTTCCACATGGATATGAGACCCATATTGGACCAAGGGGCTCAACTTTAAGTGGGGGTCAGAAGCAGAGGTTAGCTTTGAAGCCTTTACTACATCCTGACATGTATTGATTACTAGGCTTCGCCATGGAAAAGAGCATCTCGTGGCTTCTTTTTAATGGAAATATTTGTTTTTTTTGGTTGGTGCATTTTAACAATGGAATAATTGTTGGTAGTTGAATATCAGATTTCTCATTTGTTAAATAAATTTACTTCTCTACTTGTAAATGCAGACTAGCTATTGCAAGAGCACTCTATCAGAATTCCTCTATATTGATTTTGGATGAAGCAACTTCTGCTCTAGATAGCAGGTCTGAGTTACTGGTCAGACAAGCTTTAGAGCGTTTGATGGCAAATCATACTGTAAGGAAAAAAAAAGCTCTTCCTTCATGCTTGACCCATGTTTCATAAAATTGGTCATTTTTCAATTGTTTTACCAGAATAAATGGTGAATTTCTACTATGAATTTAGCAAACCCATTCATGGGATTGACTTGGAATTAGTTATTTTTACAACTTTGTCCAGTCGACCTGATTATATGATTTTCAACGTTTAAATGTGGTGGATTGAAGATTGTGTGGTCATAACTACTGCATATTACTTGTTCATTTAGCAATTTGTATATTTCTGTAGTCTGTGTCTTTATTGTTCAAACATTGCACTTAAGAACAGATTTTTTTCATAGGTGCTTGTAATTGCCCACCGTTTGGAAACCGTTCTGATGGCCAAACGAGTATTCCTATTGGATGATGGGAAGCTTGAAGAACTACACCGATCAACTTTAACAGGCAGTAATCATGACAAACTTGTATCATCTGGACTTGTGATATGATGGCATTTTTCCAGGAGTCACTGACTTGTGACGCCATCGTCGACTGGACTTGTGATTCAAGCCTTTCAAGTGCATCATAAAAATTCATCTACTGGTATCCATCACAGAAGGACATGGAAGTGGCACAACCCGATTACTTCTACTTTTCTATTCTGATTTTTGAACTTAGTTTTTGATCCATGCATTAATAATCATAGCAGCTAGGTATACCTTTCCTGCAGGGAAGGAATTGTTAACAAGAAGAATGAACCAGTCTTCCTACTCTATTTGCTATTATAGCAGTGTTTATACCCCTCTGTGAATTAAGCTTATTCTTGTTATATGTCAATGGATATGAGGTTTTTACAAGAATTGTAATCTTACACCTTTCATAAATAATTATTCTTATTTAGTCGTTAATATTTATTAATTTTTGATATTCAGTAAGTTTATTTTACATCACCTTCATTTTTAACATGTCCTTTATTTATCACTGTTCAATCCCAGTCTTAAGATTTATTTTTCAATTTAAATGTAGTCAGTCTTTAAATTTTTGCTAAAAAATTAATAGGGAGGATAATTTTAAACAACAATAATAAAAAAAATACAAAAAGTAAAGATAAAATTATAAAATTGTTACCAATTCTTGAATTTAGGAATTGACACTAATTAGTGATATCAAACTACGGGTGGCAAATGGGTTGGATACATAATATTATTGAGTCGAGCATATTATATGACACGACACAAATTTGACAAGCAAACAAAAATAAGGCGACAATATAGCATGTGAGTTCATATCATATTCACATTTTAAATGCCTAAATTCAATGGGTAATCACACAAGTGGATACAAAAAGCATGAATAATCAATTAAAATATTAAAAAATAGTATTAAAAATAACAATATCTATTATAATAGAACTATATAAATCAAATATAATGATATTTTGACAATTTAAATCAATTAAATTTTTTAAATGTATTTAAAATTTAAAGTAGAAAAAGTTCATGAACTAGCACTGTCCAAGTTAAACAAATTTATGAACTAGGTTAAGCTGACCTTTTAAAATTTAAGCATGGTACGAACACAGTACAAAATATAAATAGACTTAAGTTTTATGAACCACACCAACATGCATAAATATAAATATATATATATATATATTTACACCTTCATGATTAAAACATGATTAAAATATTTGGAATAATAGATATCATTGGATTAACTATTATTCTATAAAAACCTAAAAAGAGAAATGGTCAGTGAGATCCAAAACAGTGCGTATTATTCCATTCCCCTGCAATATATGAAGGGGATTTTGATCCAAATAACCATATCTTAGAGGCCAATTATACTTGTAGCCTTAGTTACAAGAGTCTTATAATTGATGCCAATTAGTTATCTTTCAGATAAAAATATCCCTCATTTATTATTTGTTGTTAATGCATATTTTTGTCCTCTGTAGAACTTGTTTTGTTTTGTTTGTTTTCCTCATGAACAGTAGTTAACAACAAAATTTAAGATTCAAATTGTTTACTCTATAGTATTTCGAACATATTGACTTGCTATTGTTGAAGCTAATTCGAAGTAAGTATTAACACTGGTAAAGTTATATTGCGATCATGTTGACCTACTAGTTATTTTAATATATTAAAATTATTTTATATTGTGATTTTGTTCACTTTAACTTAACTATACATGTAAAAAACTTAGAAATTTATTTAGGTTACATTGTATGCATGCATTCTATGGTAGGCTTGAAAAACTGTAAAGATATTGTTGATTTGTTTAGATTCAAGTTGAGGAAAACAATGAATAGTAGGTCCCTCAATAATTTTCATCGTGGGAAGATGAAAATTATGAAGGGAAATCAATTATCTTGCCACAATTTTCATCGAGAGAATTAGTGTTAAACTATCTCTTCGGCGATGAAAATTATCGTGGGATTAATTGATTTCCCTTCATAATTTTCATCATCTTGCGATGAAAATTATTGAGGGAAATTTTCATCCTTCTACGATGAAAAATATCGAGGGAAATTAGTTACTCCAGTGATAATTTTCGTTGCGGGAGAGATAGTTTAACATTAACTCTCTTGATGAAAATTATCGCAGAATGAATGATAATTTTGTTTAACCTAATTATTTTTTATTAATTTTTTGCAGATGACAAGAGTTTCAGTGATGATTGTATATGACGGAACATGGGAGTATTTACTAGATGGTAGCGAAACTTACAATAATGGTTATAGTTGTAGTTTCACTGTGAAAAGAAATATAAAATATGAAGAATTCATTCACGAGTTATATTTTTTCCTTGATAAAAGTTCAGATGAATTTACTATTAAAATAAAGATTGTGTATAAACATTGCGTTCCTTCAACTATTTGGCGTCCAGGATCAAGTGACATAACTAATGATACAGAAGTTGCTTTTTTTGTTGATGTTAATAGTCAAGTTGCAACATTTTGGGGATTTACGCCGTTATTTGTTACATTAGAGCGTCCAAATGTAGCACAAGCACTAGACTCTCCTGCTTTTTGAGTAACGTAGCAGTTTGTAAGTGTAGAACAAGGTTCAAATCTATTTGTTTGTTCAACAAGTAGTAACCAAGTCAGTTTTGCAGTCCCTGCCATAGTTGTGGGTGTACTTAACTCTCCGATTCAGAATAATAAGGACTTCGATTATCTTGAGCAATTATATAGGCAACAAGAAGCTGACGTTAATAATACGTTCTGTGCACCCGAGATTGGTAATGATGACCAACCACCACCTAATAATCCAGTGCCTTCATTTATATGTGAAAAAGTGAGTCCATCAGCTCATGATCCGTTACAATGCATACCTCCGATTCCGATAGCATTTAATTTGTCAACTGATGCCTTTTCTAGTACAGATGATGGTCAGATTGTAGTTGAAAAGTTATATGAAACAAAAGAAAAATTAGGTAAAAAATTGAGTTTGCTTGCAATGAGAAAAAACTTTCAGTTCAAGATTTATAAATCTACAGTTAATTAGTTCGAGGCAAAATGTATGGATGACATATGTCAATGACAAGTTTGAGCAATCTTGTTGCATTAAAATACGTACTTTTAGGTAAGATGAAGTAATCAATTACACACATGTACAATGAAAGAATTATCAAATGAACATTGCCAAACGAGTTCTTGGCTTATCGGAGAGCTAATAAAAGAAAAATTTACTGATTGTAATAGAGTATACACACCTAAGAATATTCAACAGGACATTCAGAGTGAATATAGTATGTTAATATCGTATACAAAGTTTGGCGTGCTAAAGAAGTTGCCCTTATACTAATTTCTGGCAATCCTGCTGAATCGCACAACATACTACCATTATACTGTTATGTTTTAGAATATTATAATAGTGAAATTGTGACACATATACATAAGGATATTGATAATCATTTTGTGTACTTTTTTATGTCAATGGGTAGTTGTATCAGGGGATTCCTATCAGCAATTAGGCCAGTGATAGTAGTTGATGGTACTTTTCTAAAAGGAAAATACTATGGAACTTTATTTGTGGCAGCTTACAAAGATGGGAATGATCATATATATCTGTTAGCCGTTGGTATTAAGAATAATAAAAATAATGACTCATGAGCATGGTTTATGCATAAATTATGGGGAGTGATTGGAGAGGTGCAAGACTTGGTTTTTATTTCTGATCGACATGCAAGTATTGAGAAAGCAATAGCTAATGTTTTTTCTAAGGCGACACATGGGGTTTGCGCATATTATGTGGCAGGAAATATTCAATCAAAATTCAAGTCAATAAAGAAAAATGAAGTTGATAAGTTTATGACGACTTACTTTGTGGTTGCGAAGGCATATCGTGTAAGTGTTTTCAATGATTAATTTTTGAGATTAAAGTGTCTAAATTCTGAAGCAGTCAAATATTTAGAAGAGGAGGTAGGGTGTCATCGATGGGCCTGAGCATATTTTACAGCTAGAAGGTATAATATAATGACCACCAACATTGCTGAAAGTTTGAATGCAATCATTCGACATGCTCGATTCATTCCTACACATCATTGGTTAAGTATTTGAGGAGTTTACTACAAAAATGATTTTATGATAGGAGAAATGAAGCATCTGAGACAGAAACACACCTGACGAAGTAGGCTCATGACAAAATTAATAAATAAATTTATGCAGCAAGAAATATGCCAGTTTATCTGGTTGACCGATTTGTGTTCCATGTAAAGGATGGAGAAAAGGACTATATTGTCGACCTTGATGCAAAAACGTGCACGTGTAGAAAATTTGACTTAGACCAACTTTCTTAGATGCATACCTTGGCAGCTTGTAAACATGTTAGGTTTCAACATAATACACTTTGTTTGAAGTATTACACTACATCGTCATTTGTTGTAGCTTATATAGAAGCTGTTAATCCTGTTGGATATCAGTCTGATTGGGTTGTTCCTAATGAGATACAATCTTCAATTCTTCTTCCACCTATGCAACGGCCTGAATCTGAAAGGCGTAAGATATAACGAATTCCATGCGTTGAAGAAGAAGTGGCTAGACAAGTGTTCTCGTTGCAAACAATATGGACACAACAGATAAAGGTGTAAAAATTTTGTGCCATTACAACCAAATTAAATGGACATAAATGTCTTTACATGTTGACGTTGTATTTTGATTTGCATTTGTACATTATTTTGTATTTCAATTATTAAATGTTTGTTAAAGCTAAGATGTTATATTTAAATTGCATAATGATATTGATTTGTAATGGGTATGTTAAAATTTACAATCAAGCAAAAGTTTTACGTGTTGCCCTAGTTTTATGACTGAATCCTTTTGAATAGGCTTTTAGCTAGTAATTATTTCGTTAGTTAATGAAAGTTGAAAAGATAACTCCCTGCCAGATGCATCCTCTAGCTTTGCATAAGGTTTTGCAGTCACATAACCAAATAAGATTTGTTCTCTCACTTGTCTCTTATTAACTTTCTTTTATTAACTTTCTTTTCATACGTGAATGAATGTTCTAGAATGGAGAATCTTAAACAAATCTATCAGAACGGGTGATGATAAAGAATCTGGAAAGGACAAAGGTGATGAGGGTGAGTTAGAATCAAAATTGAAGAATCTTGAAGTTAAACAAGGTGATTGAAGGTTCTAGTGTCAGGTTTCTTTATATGGAATCTACTAAGGCAGTGACATATTTAAACTCAATAATTGTTAGACATTCATAGCATTTTGGATTAACATTTCTGTTAATTCTTAAAATGTATGGGCAAGACAGTAGGTGTTAGTCTAATGAAGGCTTAAACTATATTTCACCCCGTATGATAGATATCAGAAATTTTCAATTCTTCGCATCTTCTTGGCTGTAGACCTTTAAATCTGAAGTCATTCAATGTGGCTGTAAATATTGTAATACTATTCTTTTAATATTGCTAGTGATACTCCTTATTTTATATATATATATATATATATATATATATGATCTCAGTGTGTTGAGGTGCTGACTTTCTCTTCACTTTATACCTTGGGAAATGTCGTGCTCATTGTGAAGCATTAACAAAGATAAATTTTGGGAACTCAACAGTGGACTAATTAATTGCATTTGCTTAGAGGGTGAAATTTGATTACACGGATCCCATGGGCATGAACAGGCTGAAGGCCAAATAATTGCTGCTTTGCTTGGAAAGCACCGGGTAACTGCATAGACCATTTTCAGGATAAGAAAGACAGTTTCAGGATTAACCCCTACAAATTCTTCAAATTCTTTATAAAATTTCAAGAAAGAAATTTATTAATGCATTAAGAATTGGGAATATAATCAAGAAGTAGTATTACTACAATGCCTAACATCCAAGCAAGTTGAATTATTAGGACTATCTGGAGCAACAATACTTTTGATAGAGGTGATCTTTGTCCTTGGATAATGTTACTACATTTTTATCTGCTTTTTAGCATGTAAGTGATCTTTGTAAATACTGTTTGCAAAAGCAATCCTCATACGTTGATTGTGAATATAGAGTGTACTTTTCATTTGTGCATTAACAATATGTTCAATATAATGTGTTCTAACATAAGATTTGATATTCTCTGACATAATTCTGTTATTTCTCATTTTGCTATTTACGTGCGTACATGCTGCCATGGCCTATTTGCAACCTCCCTAATGTGAGTCCTATTATTTTATTTCATGTTTTCAGCTCACGTTAAAGAATCTGCTAAAGTTTTGTTGGACACAGTACAAATGACATTTCCAAGATTTTGTTTATTTTATCACTAATGCTTATATTCAAAATTATTACAAGTAATATTGTGCTTGAACAAGCAAAAGGTTTTGTTGCTGCACAATAGGCATTGAAGCAACAGTATATGCAGCTGAAGCTTTAAGCAAGAATTCTCCCAGCAACATTTTCTGATTATGCAGCTTTGGTCAAAACTCATATAGATGCTGGTGGGTTAAGTTCATTTCATTGATAAAGAATGAATTTCCTATCCAATATGTTTTCTAACACAACTAGTATTAATGTTGGCGGTGACAAAGATTGGGCTGATGCTTTATCCATATTGGTAAGGAAGTCTATGCTGCAACTGGTGAATTTGAAGACACCATTCTTGACATTGTAAAAGAGCTTGTTCAGCCCTGCAGTGAGAGAACTGCTGATTTTATGTAATGGATGCACAAACTTGCTGTAACCATTAAAAAAGAGCAAATAGTCTTAATAAAGTAGTACCCAAAGTTGAATGAGATTATTGCTACTTAATATCAAAATTTAAGCAGCATACATTACCCATTCTATTTTTTTATCACTATCGTAGAGAAAGACATTTTAAGACCATTTCCATTGGTATCTTCAAAAATTCATAACAAATTCATTGTAATTCCAAATCAAATAAACCTAATGGCAAATTAAAACTTCATGAGTATAGTACTTGAAAAAATTAAGAGATTTCTAGAAATCATGCCCAATCAATGCAGTTAAATACAAAGGTTTTAAACTGTCGGATGAACAAAAACTGACAATTTTCATCACCTCACTTCAAAAATTCATAACAAATTCATTATATCTCCGAATTAAATAAAACTAATGGAAAATTAAAGTTTCATGAGTATAGTATTTGAAAAAATTAAGAAATTCTCAGAAACCATGCCCAATCAATATAGTTAAATATAAAGGTTCTAAACTGTCGGATGAACAAAAACTGACAGTTTTCATTACTTCACTTCAAAAATTCATAACAAATTCATTCTAACTCCAAATCAAATGAAACTAATAGAAAATTAAAGTTTCATGAGTCTAGTATCTAAAAAAATTAAGATATTCTCAGAAATCATACCCAATCAATATAATTAAATATAAAGGTTCTAAACTATCGGATGAACAAAAATTAACAATTTTCATCACCTCACTTCAAAAATTCATAACAAATTCATTCTAACTCCAAATCAAATGAAACCAATGATAAATTAAAGCTTCATGAGTCTAGTATCTGAAAAAAAATAAGCGATTCTTAGAAATTATGCCCAATTAATACAATTAAATACAAAGATTTTAAGCTGTCAAATGAATAAAAATTAATAGTTTTCATCACCTCACTTCAAAAATTCATAATAAATTTTTTATAACTCCAAATTAAATGAAACCAATGCTAAATTAAAACTTCATGAACATACCTGAAAGTTGTTTCTTCTCGACTTCAGCCTTCTTTCCTACACTGCAGATCTCTTACAGTCTTAGAAGAAACGTATAGAATGATGTTGATTTATTACCTGCAATAAGATTAAATAAGCTACAACATAATGTAAAAATAGAAGATAGAGAGAAATTTTTGTCAGAAGATGGTATCTTTGCTTTTAATTTATTAATTACATGAAATAACTTCAATGATACAATTGATTAGTCCACAAACTAAATGCCATCTTCTTCCTCAATTTCTTAGCATCACCCGAGCTAAAATCAAATGCACGCTACATAAACAAGTACTCTATGTATTTGCAAATAAAAATACCATAATCTCCCCTAGGTGTATCCTACTATGGCACACCATCACATACACGAGTTGTCACAAATACAGAGTCATTATCTTCCAAATTTGTTCTATATGCGTAAAACCCAACTTGTCTTAACAACGATGGCAATAACTTAGATATACATGTAAGTTGACCCTCAATGAAATCGTCTTGAGTAACAGAACAAAAAGAATCATATATGTTAATCTGACGGCTAAGTAAATCAATTACACTAACCACCCAATACTTTTAATCTACATTAACTGGGAAGTAAACCATATCCACGTCAAACCAATTCTTTGGTCCCTTTGCAATCTCCTTAGTCGAAAGGATCTCATCTGTCACATATCGAGTAACTTCATTCCCTTAACTTAGTGTTTCCATTTGTAGTTCTTTTTGTTGGATCATTTGCCATGTTTTATTAAAATAACCTTGTTAGTATAGATATTAATTAATATCATTATTTTGTATTAAATTATTTGGCTGAGATAATTGCAAATCACATCGCTCACAAAGGTATATGTGTCAATCAAAGTCCACCGCTGCGCTACCATATTTGGATGTTGATGTTGCCTACTCCATAGCAAGTCCAAATATGCATTTATATGCTGTCAAAATCAAGAAAACATATATAAATTGGCTTTGTTTGATAAAATACTTGTAAACATTGCCTAAATATATAAAATCATAATTGTTCATAAACCATAATGCATAAAATAGTGTCAATACAGTCGACAATTGGGCAAATGCAAGGAAAAATATATCAAACACTGCTAACAATGTCTAAAACTACATAAACACTGTTTAAATATCTAAATAATGCGTTTACTATCTAAATATGTGAAACTGTCAGAATAATGCGTGAAAAAATTCAAAAACGCCAAGACCAAGTGCTTACTTAAGAAAAAATGCATGATACACTACAGAAATCTGTCACAATGAGTTCACAATATATGATCTGTCAACATCAATATATAATGCACGAAAACAACAAGAAACTATTTCACAATCGATCATAACAACAACACTTCTAATATCCGAAACCATAAAAACAACACTTTTAATCTCTAAAAACCGCAATAACACATCAACAACTGTATTAAATATTTATATAAAATTAATCTAAAACAATAGAATTTTGATTTGGGTAAACTTACATCATCTTCTAACCAAATTCTTTTGTCACCTCTTAATAACATCAGAAACCTAAATTTATTGGAGCTGAGTCAGAGATTCTCATTTACTTTAAAAATTTTACCCATTGCTCTTATGCTTGCGATGATCCAACAACTTTCTAGTTTTTCAAATTGCCTGGCTCCACAAAGGGACTGACTAATCTCTTTGCTCGCTTATACTGTTGTCCATATTTACTTTTCATGTGAAGGGTAAAAGAATCACCAGGACTAGTTACAGTTATTGCTGAAAGTAGGATATTTATTATTGCACTCGTTGTAACGAAATCTGAAAGATGGTTGTCCTCCACATCCACCTCACCCTAACATATTCACAAAAATTGTCAATATAAAATAAAATAGTATTATTTTTATTTAAACAATCAAAACATAAATAAAATAAGATTCTATTAATAGAATATATATTAATAGAGAGTATTTTCCATACCTTGGATATTTTTGTAAAAAATTTAAACCGTTCTTGCATCTCTTCTCTTAATGCATGTATCTCTTGTCTAGCTATAGTTAGTTCAGTCTTAAACAATTTTTTCTACTGTGAGAATTGTGATTTTATTTCAACTCGCAACACCTCTTCCTGCTTTAAGAAATGTGTCTCCATTTCGGCTTGCAACCACTCTTCATGCTTAAAGAAACAAGCCTTCATATCAGTTTGCATTCCTTCAATTGTCTTAACAACTTCATCTATATGCACATATTGAGGCCTTGGAGATCTGTTCATAAATTTAGAGAAACATCCTGTATGAATTGGAGATGATTTGGGTGGCATTTCTGGGAAAGAATCCATATGTGGACTGCATTGTAAATCATTATGGATAACATCATCTCTCTCAACAACACGCTCAAATCCTGTGATATCTTCGCCTTGAGGTGGTAACACCTGATGAATAATATTTCAATTATAAAAATAATGTATCAATTTACATTAATTTAAATAACTATATAATGTATTATTTAATTACCTTAGCCGCTGCATCTTGTATAACATCATTAACACGTGATGGTGATACTTTCGAGTTTAAGGGAGTACAAGGGGACAATGTTACATGTCCCTCATACTCTCCTTTTGCTATCCTAATTGATTGTAATTGTTGGATATAATCCAACAAGTTTTCTGAATGAGTTGGAATCAACATGTGTAGTGGAGGAGCCTAATATGTACAAAATTATTATTAATATATATTAATAATAAAATATAGATAATTCAAATTATATGTAAAAAGAAGTTGAGTAGCTTACATTAGATGTTGCAAATAATGTTTTGCAAACGTCCTGGTGCCTTGGGTTCTTTACTATTTGTCAATTCAAAATGCGAAGAATTTCATTCTTTATTCGGTCACCATACTTACTGTGGCATATGGGGACAGCTTCATATATCCATATCTATAAACAAAATTCTATATCAAAAAGTTTCAAATATATTTTAAATATTAAAATTTTAAAGTAAACGTTACACACCTAAAATGCGATTAGAAGACTTTTCAAATTATAGCACTCATAGGTATGGATCTTGTTCTTTTTCCTTTACTCCTTGAATCTCTGTGCCTTACCAATTAATGCTTGATAAAGGTACTTATAAGTTAGTGCCCACGATACAGTGCCCCAAGGATAACTATTGAATGCGTCTAAATCATCTGCTAATTACAACACGAACGAATTTACTTTCCCACGACTATCATTCGCCAACAAAAATCGCTCAACAAAGTAAACCAATGCTATCTTTAAAGCATCATCATCCTCCATGGTACTAAAGTCTGTCTCCTTTATAAATTTATCTAACTGATTTTGTTTGATCCATAGTACTCTAGGAAAGAACTTGTCTTTTAGTCTATATTCCTTTCTCTTACCCCTTGGATAATGATCAAAATTGAGGCCAGTTATCAACCCAAATTCTATTTTAGAAAGTTGAATTACTTGGTCGGATACTAAAAACCAAATTTGTTCCTCTGCTTCTAACCTAATAGCATAAACTTCTCTCAGTAGCATGTTATGGACTAACATTTCTGAGAAACCAAGCTTTTGCATCTCCAAAAACCTCCCAAAGCATGATTGTGAGAATAAATTGAGCTGTGATGCAATTAACTTCTATTTTATCCTTCCAATAGCCCACACGTGTGACATTAATGATACAACTTCTTAAAAAAAATCAATCTCTACTATCTTTAACCTTCTACTCACATTAGAACTCAATGTATCTATAATTCATATTTAATAAATAATACAATTAAAGAGTCATTATAAAAAAGTGATTTTACCATTAAAATAATAATGACAACGTTAAATGTAAATTATAGATTTATACCTCAACAAGTAGTAAGAAAAAATAAAAAATACACCAATATATATTGAATATTGAATTGGTACTTAATGAAAATATGGTTTTAAATGTTTAGTATACTCAGAAAAATAAAATCCACATCTTATTGGAAGGAAGAAGTAGGATTAATATTTTAAGGGTATAATTAATACACAAAAAATTATAAGAGATTCATCATTCTCACGGTAAAATTTTATCTTGGGAAAATGAAATTCATCACAGGAAGATGAAATTTATCGCGAGAGTGTCGTTAATGTAGATGGTCTCTCGATGAAAATCATCGCTCCCACGATGAATTTCATCATATGAATAGGAAGAATGTCATTGTTCCCTCGATAAATTTTATCACGGGAACGATGACATCCTTCTCATTTTCACGATGAAATTCATCGTAGGAGCGATGATTTTCATCGAAAGACTATATACATTAACAACACTCCCACGATGAATTTCGTCATGGGAATGATGAACCTCTTAACAATCTCTTAATTACTCATACAATAACAAAATCCACACAAGAACAAATAAATTGGGTTTTTAATAGAAATGCAACAAAACTATCAAAGTGCAACAAAAAATACAGAAAATACATCTAAAATGCAGGTATCTGATCAAATACAGCCTCAAACCCATACAACTAACATATGCATTTTTTAAAAGTACAAACAATAGACTTGTGTTGAATTGCTATCACTTTTTATTACTCCCTCATTAATAAAACGAATGCACTATTTTTCCGCTATTTCATGGATTGGTTTGATTTTGATAGTGTTTATAATCTCCAGTTTATTTGTTTTGCAAAATAAGAAATGGCGTGCGTTTGTTCATTACGTAGGAGACAATAAATAACAAATGAGGTTATTTTTATTCAATAAGCAAATATTTAGTCTCAAATATAACACTTTAAAAATTTGGGTCAAAGACAAAAATGGGCTTAAAACTTGGGCCATCTCTGTCAAAAACCCTATATGAAGCCCTCACCTTCTGCGATACTTTCATTTTCGTTTTACCGCCTTTCGAATCCCGCGCTCTCTGCTCATACTCAGGTATGATCGGCAGAACCCTAAATTTTTTTTTCTTCTTTCTTAATTCTTTGGTTTACTTGTAAATTTTACTTCGATTTCTCGAAATTAGCATTATTTTTTGATTTCTGAATGTGAATATTCGATTGTGGAATTATTAAGTGTGTGCTGGATGTGATTCGAGTCTGTCGAAAGAGTAAGTTTGAACTGGAATTAACTGTTCATTGTTCTTGATCTGATCGACTGCGATATTGTAGTTTTGTCCCCTTTGTTGAAGCTTTTTTTTTTTTTTTTTCAAATGTATTTGTGGGTACTATTAGGCTGGTTATTATGAACAATTAGAGAGACTTGACGCTTATACTTCGATCAATTGTCTGTGAGGTGTATATGCTGAGGGGTGTGAGTGAATTGCGTGTTAAGGAAAACTCCACCACTGCATAATTGTTCAGGCAGCCGATGCACCGATACATTTTCATGGGTAACTCCTATATGGAGAAATATGAATACAAGAACTAGAAAGGACAGATCAAATTGTGAGAGGACATTATCATGTTTTACTGCTGGCACATATATATATATATATATATACATATATATATATTTAATGTTGTGTATTTTATACCATTAAAAGTGTATTGGTCATTAACTGTTATCCTGTGAGATCTACTTCACCATGTTGTTAATGTTTGTGCTAAAGAAGTGTTGACATTTGCAAGTGTTATGAAATTATGATGTTGCATTTAAGTTTACCTAATAATTGCCTCTTTGACATCAATTTTTAGTGTGGGATGATTAGTTTTCAAGTTTAAACTTTAAATTAAATGATGGCAGCTATACATTGAATAAGGTGAAAGGAAGACAAGAAAGAAGTTTAATCTCCTTTTCAACTTTGATTTTACTCCCTAAGTGTCTGTAAAGTTGTATTGACTAGGTCTTTGTTCTGTCTAGCCAGAGCTCTATAAAGGTTTGCCCTTTTTTAACAGGATATGGATACATCAAACCCTGCAGTGTTTGTCAATGGAGAGCTGCTGCGTATGCATGTTGGACGGAGAGTCAGAGCAGTGGTGCAGGTTATACAAAGTGACAATGGGGGTGTAACCGGAAAGTCTACAGATGATCAGCAGCTAGTCATAAAGGGTATCCTACCATCTTTTGCCCTGACAAACTTTGTTGAGGTTATTGGCATTGCTGACGGTGATCGAACCATCCAAGCTGAAATGTTGAACAACTTTGGGAACACATTTGGTATGACTTATATTTCCTTCTTCTTTTTCAGTAATTGTGGTTTGAGATATGTCAATGATGTTATGTATTTTGGTGATAGCATGACCTGGTCCTTGAGTGTGTCACTTGTGAGTGCTCTTAGAAAAGATATTGTTGACATTACAACTTATTTCAGCAGAAGCTGCTTTATTGTGTTTGAATTGGGTGAAGCAGATATCATTTGTATCGATCATTTGCTTTAACATATTTTTTGAAGCATGAAAAATTGCCATAAACAGATTTTTTTTTTTTTTAATGACAAAAGTTGGACAATGCCTATACCAAACTTTGAAATTACTATTAGAAAAATTTGCTCTAACGTTAACCAAAAATGTCTTGCATGAAGGCGAGCTTGGAAACTTGCCCTCTGTGCCATCCAATGATGTTTTATCACCAACCAGTGGCATCTCTTTTGAAAAAACTTGTGGCTTTCTAGTAGCTTTCAAAAGTTTAAAGTAGACATTGAAGTAGATTAGTTACTTTGGCTTAGTAGTGTGTACTTTGGTTTGTGTTAACTTTTTTCTGTATGATTTAACACTTATTTTGTAAATGGTGGCAGACACAGATAACTATAATAAGCTTTGTCAGCTTGCAAATGGGGAGTTCAAACACTTGTTCGTATGAGGCACAACAAAACAGGCATATATGTTATAAAGTTGTAAGGTGTTCTTTCCTATGGCAAATTAGATGGGTGGGCTATATGATATGGTCTCGTAGTTTTTCATTTTGTCCTCAAATTCTGTGGACCTTTGTCTCAGACTTTTTGAGTAAATCATAGTTTAGGTTTGAGTGGCATTTATAGTTCATTTCTTTTTGTGATGTCATGTGAGCTGTTTGTTTCCAAGTTTATTGCAATTTCCGTGACTTCTTATGAAAGTTCTATCATTTCTCAATACAAGTTCATCGTTGATTACACCTGGAAAATATAATGAAGTACGGTTACAGTGCCTGTGCCTTGTGGGTTGAATGAAATGTGGTGATTTTGTGCTTTTATGCAATTGTTTAGTGACTTCCTGGTGATTTTTTGGTTATTGAATCCAAAGATCTTGATCTGTTGTTGGCATTGGGTACAGAATTGACCGAAGTCGTCAATTTTCTGGCAAAATTATTACTTACTTTTGATCTGCATTAGGTCAAATTTGATCTTATATTATGATTAACCGATTACTGAAGTGTATATATGATAGGCAAATGAATCCCAATTTCTTATTTGTTTCTTGTAATGATTTGTATGAAAGCAATCTGACTGAATTAGTTGCAATGCACATCTTCTAATAAATTTTCTTTGACTTCGTTTAAAATCTAAATGAAAGGATAATTTAAATGCTATAACAAACAAAATAATAATCTAATTTACTGGGCTTGAACTTATTGCGTGAAAGTCTAAAGATTGGCCGAATTACCCGATCCAACTGGCCGGTTTAGCCCAGTGGATGTTCCGACTTTGCGAATGAAAACAAAGCCCAGGCCTTTTAGTGTCGCTGGGTAGGATGGAAATAGACAATGAGTTCCTTATGGTTTGCCTTAAATGCAACAAAGTGTCTACAACTACAAAAATTTGACAAAAAAGTCCCTTCTGTCAGAACCCGAAGAGGGGTGAGCACACAAAGACTTCAATAAATTTCATAATAAAAATTTATTCTGTTTAACAGAGTATCCTGTGGGTTTCAATGAGTTCTAGAATATCCTATTTACAACATTAGTAACTTATCAAAGTTTCGTGTTCAAAGAATTCAAACAAATGTTTCTCATTCATAAATATTTGGCACTTTCTTGCCATGATAGAACAAAGTATAGAAATCATCATGAGTGCCAAGCAACACTTTCACTGATTTACAAAAAAGTCATTTCAAGTACAAAAATTGATAACACCAATGAATTCAAAATAAGGTTTATTCTGCATGCATGGCTAATAACCCACGAAATGAACTGCTTCAAATCAAGTTTTACACCTAACAGCGGACATAATAATGCAAGAAGCGGCAAATAAATGCACGAGGCATTCAACATATCCTACTGGAATGCAACTCAGGAATTTTAAACTTATATATGAATGTGGCTCATTTATAAAACTTAATGCTTGCAGAACTTGATTCTAGACCATTACCCAACACCACTCAACAGCACTGCAGTAGCATTGCAGCAGCAACAACAACAGCACCCTGATAGAAAGGGACTCAAACTGCGTTCTAACCCATGAACCTAAGGTTGGCACTCAGAACATAATATTGGGGATATTTATACAAGTTACATCTCAACTGATGCTTCTAACTATCACAACAGGATTTTTTTTCTAAATTTCTAAAACGAAGTATATTAACCACCATTCTTGAGGTCCTTGGATTATGCATTGCTAGGCAAGAAACTTGCCATTGATTTGGTGAGTCGAGACTAGCAGCATATAGGTGAACTTAAAAATGCAAAAAAGGGTGACAAAATTTTTAGGATGTGGAGTTTCAGAAGATAAAGATGATTCATCTTGGGTTGCAAGTTCATATTTTCACGCATTTACAAATTCTACTTCTTTTTATCATCATTTTTAGAACCAGAAAAAGTGCGACAGATTTGCACCTCCTCGTCCCTAAGGTCAGTCCTTGAGATAAAGCAATCACAGAAAACATTAGGAAAAGCCCATGTCCTTCTTGTTTTAATGTCCAATGCCCAACTGAATTAGTATAGTTTATTTATTTTCCGTTTTGGCTGTGTGAACCCCAAAAGAGGAAAAATCTGAGATTCACCTAAAACTTCTCATTTTCATCAACCAAAAATTAAAAATAAAATAAAACAAAAGTGACAGCCAACAAATATTGCAAAGTGTCTTATTACTCAATAAGGAAAAAAAAACTTTCCCAGTAATTCTTAAAGCAAGAGGTCTGCTCAAAGGAGGAGATTTGCAGAGGTTGGGGAGCAGATCAAAGAAGAAATCTATGACTATAACGAAGTACATTGTTCATCAATCAAAGTAAAAGGAAATAATAACAAAGGAGGCTTACCTTTAGTATTAGCAGTAGCATATACTGAACTGAAAGCAATAGAGCTATAACAAACCCCATAGCTACTAAAATTGTCAGTGATGGCACCATCGTTGCACTTGCCAATGTAGTGAGACAACGGTGATTTGAGAATTTTGAACGTCTGAAATTTTATTTTATGATTTTTCTTTATACAACTTGTAGACCGTTGGCTAGAATATTCAATGGAGGATCGATGGTTAAATACAATAAAGATTGAATCATTGTATTTTTATGCAATTTTTTTTTTTTTTATAATTTTGATTTAGTAAAAATGATCATGCTTAAAATTGTCATTTTGACATCTAACACCACTAAACGATACTTATTGGCGGAATTCAATGCGGCGGGACTATGAGGACCTTTTTGTAAATATTTTTCTGTTTTGGAGCATCAAATAAAATTAAGTTTAAATTTAAGGGTCTTGGAGACACTTTTCATGTATAAATTATTGTCCGGGTCGTTGTACGTGAAAACAGAAAAAGTTAGGGCAGATTCTTCTGGAGGAGAACAAACTCATAACCCGCGAAAAAGAAAAGAAAATTTGACAGCGTTGTTATTATTCTGAACCGAGAATTAGGGTTTTGCCAAACAACTACCACCGTTTATACCCTTGGATTTCCCCGACAGGTACTTTCTCTCTCTATTTGCTGTATTTTATTATATTGTTATCATTTTTTTTTCATTTTTTTAGTATGCTTCGTTGTCAGAAATTATGCTACACTCTATTGTTGTTTTAAGTTTATTAAATGTTTCATGGTGTTAGTTTGTTTCATTCCATTGTCGTGTCGTCCCTAGGCTAAAAATACGTAGGAATGATGTTTGTAATAAATACTTTTGTTTATCTGCAGCTGGGTTTGAGGCAGTGCAAGGAATTAACATACGTTGGTTTATTATGGTGTTGTACAATATGGAAATGGGCATGAATCATGATGAATGTTGAAAATGTACCAAACAGTTTTTACTGTAGGTGCTTTCTGGTAGGATTTGGGAATTTGCGGATTATGAGTGCTATGCTAGCTTTTTTTATGCTTTATCTGGATTTTTGATCGTGGTGAAAAGAGTTAAAAAAAATGTATAGTAAGGTTTTGTACAGTATTAGGTATGGCTGGCAAAGGAAGACAAGATTAGCCTTTTTAGTTGATTGGATTTTTCCCAAGGCTGTTTCCTAATTTTTTGTGCTACATTATCATTTCAAATCAACTATATTTTTTGTCCTAGGCATTTCATTTTAAGTTAAAAATTAACAACTATTGAGTGATGCACATACACATGTGGTATTTGTGCTATATATAGATTGAGTAGTGTTTTATGGTATTCTTAGCATATGCTTTCATATCCATGAATGATGAGTGCTCTCATTTAAAAAGCTTTCTGAGCGGAAAAGTTGCATATTTTATTATATTAGAACATACCTGAGTTTATTTAGCATTCATATAAACAGAGGATTGCTGTCCACAGGTTAGAATTGCTGAAAAAGATTCATATTCAATTCTCAGATATGTGTTTAGAGGACGTAATTTGGAACTGGAATCATCTTTTTGGGTCTGGGAAAACCCTGTCTTGACAACCCAACTTGACCATTCATATCACTGCAGTGTTTCAACATTGTCATTAACATGTGATTGCCTTGGATTGTTTTACTGCATTAAATCGTGCCTTCTTAAATTTCCAGTAGATGTAAAACAATCTCTCATCCCTTATATTTTGTTTTGTTTTCTTTCCCGTGGTCGATGTATTTGCCAGATATGTAGTTAAACCATTAAACTGGCCATTGTTATTGGACAACTTTCATTTCTATTATCTTAAATTTCGAGGAATTCACTGCTTCATTGTTTTCACCTGTTGGCATCATCATCCTCTTGATGATCTTTCAGAATTTGTTTTGCCTGTCTCAATTGATATTTTTTACTATATTTGACCCCTTATTTGAGAATCATTCACATTGCAACTCCCTAGAGCCATATCTCATGGCACAAATTCAATCAAAATTCTTACTCTGCAACTCCATTTGGCCTCTCATTTTTTTCCACCTTTCGGTATATGTATTCTTTCTCCTTTGGATGCTTCTGGATTCTGTGATTTCTTCACAGTTGCCTTGCAAGCTTGCTTTAATAGATACCTAAAATGCCAAGGACAAGAGACAGCACAGAGGCTGCAAATAATCCAGATGTACCTGAGCCTGAAAAGGTTGTTGAATCTGAAGAGCGAGTGGACCTTGAAGAAGATAATGATCCTGAGGAGGTAGTAGAGGAAGAGGTTGAGTATGAAGAGGTGGAGGAAGAGGAAGAAGTGGAGGTAGAAGAAGAGGTGGAAGAGGAGGTTGAAGAAGAGGAAGAAAATGAGGATGTTGCTGATGGAGTTGATGCACAAAAAGAGTCTGATGGTGATGAGGAGATGAAAGTTGGTGAATCAGACAAGGAAGATGAGAAAAAGAAGCATGCTGAGCTTCTTGCACTTCCTCCACATGGATCAGAGGTCTATCTTGGTGGCATTCCTCATGATGCTACCGATGAAGATCTGAGGGCCTTCTGTGAATCTATAGGAGAAGTCATAGAGGTAAGATATATGAGAAAGGTACTGTCAGTTATGCTTTGTGTTTAGATTGGCTAATTTGTATGTGCTTTTGACAGGTTAGGATAATGAAGGGTAAAGATTCAGGTGAGGCCAAGGGTTATGCTTTTGTGGCCTTCAAAACTAAAGAATTGGCTTCTAAGGCCATTGAGGAGCTAAATAATTGCGAGCTAAAGGTAATGTAAGCAGACATTTGGTTTTTGCCTTTTTTCCTGTTATATATTTGCTGCCATTGCTTATCAAAACAGGGTTATGCTGCCACTCATTTATGCTCACTGGTACCTTGCTTTCTGATATTGATTACTTTAATATTTTTGAAGTTTAATTTAAAATTATCTAGAAAGAATCAGTTTCATGTACTTGTAGATTGGCTTTTGTATTTAACTCCTTATTCATTCCACAGGGGAAAAAAGTAAAGTGCTCAACAGCTCAAGCAAAGCATCGGTTGTTCATTGGTAATGTTCCCAGAAATTGGGGTGAGGATGATATGAGGAAGGCTGTGATAGAGATAGGACCAGGAGTTATTTCTGTCGAGCTGGTGAAGGTCTGTTCTTCTTAATCTCTTATATGCCTTTTTGTTTCTGCTAGTGTTTCTGTGCTGTTTGTCCTCATTCTTAGTTGCTTTTATTGTTATTTATTGCCAAACTTGTGTTATAGCTGTTGGTTATGATGGTTTCTTATTTGTATCTGATATGTTTCAACTATGGTTGCATTTCTTCAATTTTACAGGACCCTCAGAATGCCAGCCGGAATCGTGGATTTTGTTTCATTGAGTATTATAATCATGCATGTGCCGAATACTCCAGACAGAAAATGGCAAACCCAGAATTTAAGCTTGATGATAATGCTCCAACTGTGAGCTGGGCTGACCCTAGAAATGCAGAATCTTCTGCTTCTTCTCAGGTCTTATAATAGTTCCATCTTGCTTGCTCTTTTTTTTTGGGTAGTGGATATACATTAGTGGCTGTACTTTGTATGATTGGTAGTGTTCTTACAATTGCTTTTGTTTTTGCTTCTGTGGCCATTTTGAGTACACATACCCTTATGTAACAAATGTTCTCATGCTTATAATTCTTTTATTACTTCTTGTCCTTTCATTTCTCCATATGTTAGTTATCAGTCTATACGTGTGTAAGAAAATTTGGCTATTACTTGTACGTCTAACAGAAGTTACATATACTAATTCATAAATTTTAATTTTACATAAATTTTAGTTGTTCGGTTATGCATGAATTTGATCAATTTTTCTTTTAAAACTCCGTTGTATATGGTTTATCCAGCTTATAATCCTCTTCATAAAGACACTTGTGTTTTTGAACTAATTTGGCATATGAATTACTTGCTTTGTTTTACCTCAAGGGTTTTTGAATTGCTTGATGCACTTGACACAGGTTAAGGCACTTTATGTCAAGAATTTACCTAGAGATATAACTCAGGATCGCTTAAAGGAGCTGTTTGAACATCATGGAAAGATCACAAAAGTGGTTATTCCACCAGCAAAAGCAGGACAGGAACGGAGCAGATTTGGTTTTGTTCACTTTGCAGAAAGGTCAAGTGCTATGAAAGCATTGAAGAACACTGAAAAATATGAAATAGATGGTTTGCTCCTGTACCTTGCTTTTGTCTTCTATATTTCTTGTCACCATTAGTGATGTTGACTAGATTTCCCTTGTTAAAAGGTCAAATTTTGGACTGTTCTCTTGCAAAGCCGCAAGCAGATCAGAAGACATCTGGAGCACTAAATGTACAGAAGTCAGCCTTACAACAACCAAGCCATCCACCTCGTCTTGGTTATGGTATTGTGGGGGGTGCTTATGGCGCTCTAGGTGCAGGATATGTTCCTGCAGGCTTTGCACAGGTAAAATGCAATCCCTTCCTATCCATTGCAAATCCACCTCCACCTGCTTGTTCATCTACTCTCTGTTTACCTTTTTTTTTTGTGTGATAATGAACAAAGAGAAATCTGCTTTGTGTTTGCTGAAAATAGCTGGGAAAGCAACGTCTTGAAAGTTTTCAAAGATAAGTTATTTCAAATTAGTACTTGAGGCAATTTTGAGATGGGTTATTTCAAATTAGTACTTTAGGCAATTTCGAGGGTTGTAAGTTGCAAATTTGTTCATAAAAATAGACGGTTGCAAATGAGGTCCTAATTTGTTTTGCATTACATTTTATATTATAATAGCTAGCCACAAATAAAGCTTCTCAGCAATAGGTTAAAAAAGAAAAAGAAATAGAAGTGATAACTCTAAAACTTAATAAACTTATTTGTAACTCCAGTTCATCACATTACTTTGTTGACCAAAAAAAAAAGAGAGAGAAAAGAACAATGAAAACTATCATTTTATTAATTTCAACTTAGTACAATCATCTTATGATGATTAGATAGATTGTAATTTATCTTAACAAACAGCATGTACGGTGATACACAAGTTGAGCAACTTATGTAAAAATGGACAACACAGTAAAGAATTTGTAGTGCTTAATTCAATGTGCATTAATTGCATAACTTTCTCCAAAGGTAAATACTTGTAAAGGACAGTTTATTTATTTTGCTACAAGGCTTATACCATATATCTATAATTTTTGCAAAGCCTTAACTTGCAGCAGGTTTTGGTTTGGGTTCTTGACCTAATATAGTTGCTGAAGTTTTGCAGCCTATGATCTATGGTAGGGGAGCAGCCCCTGCTGGTATGGCAATGTTGCCAATGCTTTTGCCCGATGGACGGGTTGGATATGTTTTGTAAGATATGCTGACTTTTGCTTGTTACTTGCTTTGTCTTATGGCCATATTATTTTTGCTGGGTCTCATTATAACTGTTTATTCTGAACTTATCTGTAACTGGGCTCATGAATCTATGAATCTTTTTCTGGCATTCCTTTTCTGTGTCACAATCAAACATTACCTGCATTCATTAGATTTGTCATAATCTGTTATTCATATAACTTGAGATCACTTAACCTTATCTTACTCCAGAGATCACAGCCAAGCCAGGTCAATATGTTATCATGTAAAGAATATTTTTAAACACTGGCGAATTGATTACCTTAGTTTATATATATTTCTTAAACAATTTTTACCCTTTTTTAGTTCTTCAGGATTTATGACCCAGATAAAAGTCTTAACTTCAGTTCATTTTCTATTGTAGGCAACAGCCTGGAGTGCAACAAAACCATGCTCCTCCATCTCAAGCCCGGACTGGTAGGGGTGGGGCTGGCAGTAGCTCTAGCAGTGGAAGGCGCAACAGTGACAGTGGCCGAGGACGCAGCCGGTACAACCCATATTAGGTTAACTGCAGGTCCATTGTATTGTGTGATGCTGTGCTGGATGGGGAGGATGAGAAAACATTTCGGCTCATTTTCCATTTGGGCAATGTATCAATTCTAATTAGCTCATTTATTTGGGAAGTAGTTGATTCTAGTGAATTTTTTAAGTTTTCTTAGTTAATTTGTGTTCAGTCAGTATTTTGCCGTTGCTCTCCATAGCTTAACACTATGGTTTAAAAACAGGAACTCGATTCCATAGGCTGAACTGAAGATATTTGTTTAACAAGTAATTATCAATTAATTGCTGTAAGAATATATCATCGTTTAGATTTCCAGCGCAAAATGCGGAGTGACTGCTGTTCAAAGGCGAAACTCTCAGCCCTAAAAGCAGCGACTCATAATTTATCTATATATATATTGAAGCCTTCCCTTGCCCATCAACTTGCTTCATCAAAGCTTTTTGTCAATGACATCTTTAGCATCGAAAGGTGTTCAAAGAATAAGTGTCCTCAAACCCCGTTAAATTTGAAGTCGGAAGTAATGTGAATTGTTAAATAAAAGCAAGTATTTAAAACCTATTTTTATTGTCATAATTTTAAAATTAGAAATTGGTCGGAAATATAGAGTTGCAAACGAGGCTTTAGTGCTATAGTTTCGGTAATAGTTGGTGCGATACTTTGGCATCAAAGCTGCTTCTTCTTGTTGATAATTGGTACTTGAGATTACACTTTAGGGTTAAAACTTAGAAGGTTGCTTTTGAAGAGATGTCAAAATGCCTTCCATTATAATTTTGTCAGAAGTCTTCAAAGATTTGAGAAGCTGGTCTAGGAACTAATTGATAGTATACATACATATATAAATCAATGGAAAGACTTAAGACAATCACATGTACACATGGCTAATTATATTAATAAAATCTATATCTCAATTGATGCGACATTAACTTGATGCTAAAGTAATCTTAATATTCCTCTTGAACGCAATGAAAGTTACAAGTTTTCATTCTTTTCAACAATGAGGACAGTTACAGCTCTTTACAAAATTGCTTGCTTTGATGTATCCAATCATACAAAAAAACAGCAGCAAGTTGAACACCATACTTGAGCAATGACTGGCGAAGGCACAAATCATCAATCCTGTAAATGGTTCAACATAGCAATATAAATAATTCAAATCATCAAAAGAATGTTGCAAACTTACTTTGGCATCATTTTTAACCAGAGGATCCACGTGTGTGTGTGTTGTGTGTTTTCTTTTTCTAAAAGGGGAAAATGCAAAATTCAGTATTACATCGATTGTTCTGGAAGCGTAATAACGTGCTTCCAACAAGATCTACTGGAACAGAGTGCATAATGCATTCCATTCAAGGCAGTTACCATAAAGCATAATTAAGTAGCACCTACTTATACGGTAAGCGTCAATGGCATTCCAGTACAGTTGTAATAAAATGTAAAAAGAGATAGCGATACCAAACTTGCTGTAATGTTTTAGTTAAGCAGACTCACTCACATGTTTGTATCACTAGAATTCTTCAAATGAAGGCTGAAAAGTCCTGGGGTGGTTCAATCCAAATGTTTTCATAGGGATCTTGCTCTCCCCAGTCATAACACTGCTTACGAGGATAGTATCTACTGTCATTGAGAGAGTATGATATGCAACGCTTTCCAAAGAAACGAACTTTTGAGAAGTACACACTGTTTCTCATTATTCCAGGGAGGTCAGTTCTTGATTGAGATGACAAGAAACTTGCAAACAGTGTCGTGCCATCCAGGTTTTTCATCTCGTCCCATGCCATGCTTGACTGATCTAGCTTAAATATAATTGGGTTCTCACTACAACATGTATAAATAACTAGAATGTCTCCTTTATGCTCCACCATAAATTTCCCCTTCCACCAATTTTTGGCAAAAAAGTTCTCCGGGCATTTGGGTGGCGGCACAACAAGAACACCCCAATCACGTCTCACTGGATCGAAAACCCCTAACCAACCAGTGAGGCTTAGACAGTAAAATATTCCGTTGCAGTAAACAAGCTTATTCCAAATACTGCTGACAAAAGGTAACCGATTTTGGTAATTATTTGTAACCCACCCTGTTGCCCCAGGATGACAAGTGCTTATAGCAACAACTGTGGGACTGATGTGCTTTACTGTGAAAACTACACAGCTGGCAGATGTTGGGGCACAGGAAAAGGCAACTATCTGATAAGTCAACTCGAATCTTGGCAGTTTGATCATATCCCGAGTGAAGGGATTAAAGAAGAACACGCGATGAGTACTGGGACGGTATAGCAATAACCAACTATCTTTGGTGTAACAAACCCGAGACCCATACAACTCCGGTAACTCAAGGGAATACGTCTTGCGCTGAGAAGGATCATAGAACTCGTACAAGTTGCCAAATTTTGGGAAGTACATGAGCCATGGTGATTGGTTTACTACTCGGACAGATACGGCAGGGCTGTGCCACCTTTTACACACAACAGAGGCACGAATGTTATCATCTAATGTTAGACGAGACATTATCAACTCCAAAAGTTCTGTAGGAAGCTCAGACCAATTTCGCAGCTCCAAATTGTCTTCCTTACCCTCGGATATCATTCCTTTGCCATCTGTTTCTGTTTCAGCTAACCTAAAAAGGTTGAACAAAACCCCATTAATGAGCTTAAAATGCAGCAACTAGCTACAAAATACTTGACAAAAGTAATGTAAAACAGACCTTAGAACCCTAGTAAATCTTTAAATAGTAAGTACACCTTACAATGCTCTAAATGAGGACACAAGCCCCTTTACTAACAAATTAGAAATCTCACATTGTATCACCGATCATAATTTGATTCCATGACATATTGCTCATAAGCACTCACTTTGGAACACTTCGAATAAATAAAATAAGGGTTCCTTTAGCATACAACCTGTGTGCATAGGGATGTGCCTCATTCTTAAGGCGTCTTTAATATATTTCTAACTAAAAAATTACTAAGGTTGAAAATATAATGCACATGTTAGGTGGTGAAATTATATTAGAAAACAGATACATTTACAATATAACAACAGATTTTACTCATCAAGGTACTGAGATGACCAAATTGTGATTTATTAACCTACAAAATGGTATTTACAAAGAAAAAAAATATGAAGCAATTGAAACCCAATAACCAAAGGTGCTTCAATAGGAATTCGGTCTGAGCAAACTACAAGTAAAGCCACAAAACCCAGAAAAAGCTCCAAAAATGCTGTTCATCCAACGTTAAGGAATAATCAAATCTTACACACCATTGCTCCTTCAGTTGTATTCACATGATAATAGCTCATAACCCCCACAAGCATTATGATCTAAAAACCCACTTAAAAAAAACATTAAGAAGTTCAAATTTCAGCTCAATTTCCAAAAACTCAAATTCATTATTAACTAAAATACATATCGCTCTTCCACAAAAACCTGGATTGCCTTAATCTCTAAAACCCTAGAATTATTTCCAAACAAAAACACAGATTGAAACCCAATTCAAAAACTCATAAAAATGGTTACAATTGAGTACAATTTTCAGTAATCCCACCTCAATGTTGGCTAAAAGAACACAATTTGAGACCATCACAACATTAAACTGCTCTAATCTCTAACACCCTACGATCATTGGATGAAATTCACAACTATAAGCAATTGAAGTAAATAAGACTACAAACTTTCTTCACTTAAAAGCCACAAAACGACTTACAGTTTCAGTTTCCTTCTCCTTTTGGCAGCCATGGTAGAGCATCAATCCGAGCTAATTTCGTTCAAAGAGGAAGATAAGCGTGTGAAGATGGAAAAACAGAACTAATGATTACAAGTCTATGTGAACACGTGCACGTCAGATGGTGATCAAGTGTTGAAAGTCTTCTACTTTTCAGAGCTTGGAGACCAATAAGGGACTGCCTCATCAGCAACAGTATTACATTTTACGTGTCCGTCTAATTATTTTACTGACGTGGCAGATGATTATTGGTGACTAAATTGAAAGCATGTTGTTTATAGGGATGCTAGTCTGCAACATAGTGGAACTCTTTAACCTTGTTCTGTACATACCGAAGAGAGCAACTCATGCCCATACACACTTACCCAAGTTGTTCATTTTACCAAAAATAGTTCGGAACAAGGGTAAACATTTTTCACACAACTCTTGCATACGACAACATAACACAGAAATTAATGAGTTTACTTAAAATAATATAATTATTAAATAAATAATAAAAAAATTAAAATTCAAAATTTTTGTTACAATAAATTTATAATTATTTTTAAATTTTAAAAAATATTTAATTATTTTTTAACATAAAATTTAGTATTTAAATACATAAAATTATAAATATTTTCATTTTAAAATATACTAAAAATCCAACAGATAATATAATTAAATCTACTTAATTATTTTAATAATTATAATTTTATTTAACACAACATGCATATGATACATTTACCTAAATCATTTTTAGTTATATTATTTTTTAGTTTGTTAACAATTAATTTGTTTGCTATATTTATTTTAGATTTAGTTTAGAATTATTTTGAGGCCTTTCCAAATTGTTCCTGAGCATTTATATAAATAACTTTTATATCACTTTCATTATTGAATAAGATTTTGTATTTTTCAGCTTATTTTTTTCTCTACAAAATATTTCTTTCATTTTTTTGGTAAACAAATAAAGTTGATTGAAATTCTTGAGTTGTTATCAGAGCAAGCAATGCCCAACGCCAATGTCTCAATTTATACAACTTCAACAAACACATCCTTCTCATTTGTTATTTCAATCAAGCTTGATGGAACCAACTTTCTTGCATGAAAATCTTAGGTTTTACAATTCAAATTTAATGCAAGTGATGACATAATTGCTAAAAATCTAGATTACACACTTTGAAGGAGGTAAGATCAACTTTTTCTCAATTGGCTAATGTCATGATTGAATCTATTATTGGACTTATGATAGGATGTAAATCATCCTTTGAAGTTTGCAAAGCACTCTCAAAATAATTTGATTCTCAATCCATAGCATTGGCACTTTGACTTCGATTTCAACTTCAAACAACTAAAAAGGAAGGAATGACCATGACTAAGTATTTTGTTAAAATAAAAAATATATCAGATCACTTGACAATTATTAAAAAATACCTTTAAGTGATGATCATTTTATTTTGTATCTAATTTGACTATGATCCAGTAGTAGTTAATATTACCATCAAGAGTGAAACAATAAGCATTTATAAAGTGTATTCAATTATCTTAACTCATGAATGTAAGCTTTAACAACTAAATTCAACTAGTTCTGCAATTCCACATGGTAACTTTAGTACTAATTTCTCAAAAGCAAAGAACTTTTAGAAGAAGGGAGCAAAACAATAGGCTGCCAACATTGATAACAATTACTTTGAGAATAGAGGAAGAGGTAATCAAGGAAATCAGCCTGGAAGAGGAAATAAAAAAGGAAGGAGCTAATCAACTAGAAAAGGAAACACAACATATGTGTCAAATCTATAACAAAGTTGGTTATATAGCCAATATTTGCTTTCACAAATTCAATAAGGACTTTGTAGCTCAAACACTAAATTCTTCTTAACAACAAGTATCTCTTCATGTTTACAATAAAGGTATAAGTCAACCTAATATAGCAGTATATGTTGGTAACCTTTGAGATGATGGTATTACAAATGAAGGTTGGTATTTGGACAATAGTACTACTCACCATCTGACCAACAATCTCAAGAACATGACCATTTAATATAAGTCCTCCAGTCTTGAGAAGTTGATAGTTAAAACGGTGTTAGTTTAAATATCACTCATTTCAAGGCTAACATCTAATAACGATATATTGGTGGAATTCTCTAGTAAATTGTGTTTTATATAGGACAAGAGATTAAAGAGTGTGTTGTTGAGATGGGCAGTTTCAAAGGGAATATGTAGGTTACTACTTAACTCTTCATCTAGCTCTCAATTGAATTCTTTCAATTCTTGTCTTTCACTCATCCTTCTATTTCAATGTTGTCTTCTTTGTAATTTTTTTTCAATAAATTTGATTATCATCAGTCTGTTAGTTTTGAGGATGTTAATCTTAACTCAATTGATGCACTTTATCAGAAATTTGCTCATCTAAATTCTCAAACTTTAAAGCTCATTTTCAAGACTTGAAATCAATCATGTTCAATAAATAAAGACTCCATTTCTCAATTTCATGATGCCTATTAATATGGAAAAAAAAAAAAAAGTCATAAACAACATTTTGCTAAGTCTAGTATCAGGAGTTCCAAACTTTTATAATTGTTGCATCTTAATCTTTAATGGCCTTCTACCATTATCTTTAATGATGGTTTTAAGCATTTCTGAATAGTTGATGATTTTAGTCGATATAATTAAATTTTTCCTTTGATACTCAAGTTTAAAACCTTAGCAATATTTAAATAATTCAAAACACTAGTTAAATATTAGCTTTGTTGTTCTATTAAAGTCATTCTGTTTAATGTGGGTGGGGAGTTTCTTGTATTTTTCAATTTTCTAAGAGAGAATAATATTTGGTATAGATTATCATGTCTATACACTCACAATTAAAATGGTGTTGTAAAGAAAGAATATAGAACTATTTTGGATATGGGAACATGATATTTAGTATAGAGCTCAGGCCTTTTTACCATTTTTATTTTGGTGGAATTTATTTCATACTTCTATTTATCTAAGTAATCGAATTCCTACACTTGTGTTAAAATGACCTCTCTCCCTTTGAGAAAGTGCTCAAATTCACTCCTAATTATTCTATGCTTAGGTTGTTTGGGTGTGGTTGTTTTCCTTATTTTAGAGATTATCAAAATCATAAGATGAGCTTCCATTCATCCAAGTGTACTTTCATTGGTTATAGCTCTCTTCGTTAGGGATATAGGTGCCCACATTCATATGGAAAAATCTACGTGGCCAGGGACGTCAGTTTTTATGAATCTTCTTTTTACCGTGACTCTATGCATTCCTCAATTAATTGCAGGTCTTTTACCCCCTTATCTTCTAGTTTTTCTTCTGCAATTCCTTTTATTCAATTTATCCATCACTCTTCTTCTACAGCTTCTTCTGTTCCAGCTTCCTCTCCCTTAACAGGCACACCTCTCCCCTCTTCATTTCATCAGCAATCTCAGATAAATTCTGGTGGTAATTCTTCGCAGACATTGGTTTTCATCTTAGTTTGAGCCTAATGCAACTCCTGTTATAAACAAAACATTTTATGACTATTATTTGGGTGATGATATTTTTGCTGAGCCTAAAACTGCTAAGTTTGCATTACTAATTCCTATGTGGAAAGCTATTATGTAAGAGAACTTCGATGCTTTATAAAGGACAAACACTTGGGTTTTGGTTCCATATTCCTTTGCATACAAAATAGTAGGCAATAGGTGGATGTTTAGAAATAAACTCAACTTTGATGACTATATTTTTTAAAACAAAGCCATGGTAGTTACAAAGGGGTTTCACAAACCCTTGTTTTGATTTCTTTGACACATTCAACCTCGTTGTTAAGGCTTAATGCAACAAGATTTGATATGTTCCAAGTGAGCATCAAGTAACTCATACTTACCAAGCCATTAACCTTTTCTTAATTTTCCTATCACAGGGACAAGCTTGAAGTTCTTTCATGATCTTAAAACACTTAAGCTTGAGGGAAGATGAAAGGATATTGATTAGGCTACTACAAGTGATGCTTTTCTTCTCCATTGGAATGCTAAGAAATTAGCTGAGAAGTTAGCTGAGCTAGAGTTGGTGCAAGTTGGCAAAATCAGTTTTAGTTAGTTAAATTTGTTTTTAGTCTGTTAACAATTAGTTTGCCAGTTGTATTTATTTTACATTTAGTTTAGAATTTATATGAGGTCTTACCAGATTGTTCCTAAGCATGTATATACATCTTCATTCATTGAATAAGATTTCGAATTTTTCTGCTTCAATAGCTTACTTTTCTCTCAGTAGAATATTTCTTTCTTTCTTGGTAAACAAACAGAGTTGATTCGAACTCTTAAGAATTACCATGTCAATTACTGCAACTGATCCTGATTCTGTTGCCAATGATTACGTTAAAGATTGTGTTTCCCTCGGATCTTACCACGCTTTCAGAAATGGGATAGCTGTTGGTCCTGCAGGTAATTTTGCACTTCCAGAAAGCGTTGCCCATGTTGCTCCTTGGATGATATTGTTGATCTAAGTACTATTGATCAACAATTTGTTCATTCTATCCAGCTTGGAAGTAATTCATCTTTGACGGTAAACAAAATTAAGCTTTGATTTTTTGCATATTAATTAAATTTGAAATAATGAATAATTTTTAGGCTCAAGCAACAAGCAATCTGACGGGTCCTGTATCAGACAATCTTGCAGTACTACTGGAACCTCGTGCACTTTAATCTGCTTTCCATGCAAGAGCTGCAGACGTTGCAGTAGCAGATGCAAGGTTTTTTTGTGAGTTTGTATTTCACATATGTACATTTACAGTGTTATTCCTACATCATTTGTTAATCAATTTTGTCCAAAAATTTTTAGTTATTGTAATAACAACACTCTTAAATCCTGTCGAAGTTAAACGGAAACTAGTGATACATTCTAGTGATGGACTGGATGATGACGATGCTGCAAAAGCAGAGGTGGAAAATCAAGCAGGTGATGCGGGAATGTCAATCATTCAAGAAAATGGTGAGCCGATAATCGATGATTTCGCAATTCCTATTGCCGTACTTGGCCAAGAACAAGGCTTAAAACTCCAAGAATACATGTTCACAGCAAAGCAAGTTAATAATCTCTCTTGATAAATTTATTTTACTTTGTACTGCATTTGATCTCCAGACCTCTTCGATCTTATATTTTCTCGACATTTTAACAGAAGTAAGGCGGTTGCCAGCATTTCACCAGCAAAAGCATTGATAAAACTAAGCCATCGCCAAAATGGCCGCATTTTCATTTAAAGGACCCAATCTCCTTACCCCAGATATAATCGAAGTGCGAAAATGTTTCATTTTGTATTGGTTTTCGAAATATGAAACTACTTTAATTGTGTTGATTGACAGTATATATTTTCGTTGCAGCCTGATTTTATACTGCTCCATGATTTAACCCCTTAGCAGCTGTGCCGCCGGCATTTGGCCAACATGACGATGCCCCTCATGTTTCAGGTTTAGGTTTTGTTTTACAATCCCTGAATAAAAGATGGAGTGCTTCAGCAATCAAATCTGCATTAACGACAATGGCTTTCCTCTTCGACAATACTTACAATCCAATCCTGGCAGGCGATGACAGTTTAGCAACCCCGTTTGATTTAGGATCAGGATATTTAGATCCAGAGAGTGCAATAACTCCTGGATTCGTCAACCAATTCTCAGACAAAGATATTCTCAATTTCCTTTGCTCCCAGACAACCAACTCATCAAAACTGAAAAACATCGCTGGAACAAATGTCCGATGCAATAGCAACCTGGTTCCAGCATACCAGCTGAATTGTCCCATCATTGGCGTTTCCAACCTGAGCAAACCAATCTCTGTTACAAGAAGTGTAACTTCTGTATCGAAGAGAAATGGTCCATAATTTTACTAGCTTTCCGTCGAGAAACCTGAGTTGAAATAACGAATTTTTGTATTTTCTTCACTCAACTAATTGTATTACACAGAGCTTTAATATATACAGAGATGAATCGGAAAACAAGAAACCTAAGCTCATCATCTGCCTACACCTGTCTATTGCTTGGAACAATTGTGACGTTAGGATCAGAGTTTGTTACAAGGACAGTACGTCAAGGAATGATTCCAGCAGTGGCTCTTAACAGTAGCAGTTTTTGCAAAGGAGTATGTCCATTTCTTCTCTCCATTTGTTTGTCTTTATGTCGGCTGAGAGCTGTAGCCCGAATCTGATCTGTCTTCCATGTCACTCACATAGACAACATCTGCTGATGCATTTCCATTTTGCATAACTTCAACAACCTGAAGGGGTTTGCGTGAGAGTTGATCAGGAAATTCTGGACTTTTCAGGAGGGGTGAAGAAGTTCCGTTATACAGTTAATTTCACACCAGAAAGAGCTACTGGTTCTGGGTATTCGTATGGAGGTATAATGTGGAGAGAAGGGCGTCACTTGGAGTGCCATTGCTTTAATATTTAGTTCTAGGTTAATTAACATAGGAATTAAATTAAACTTTAATTAGCTTAGTTAGATTCATTCTGAGGAAATTTGTTTAGATTTAGTGGGGAATTGATTTCCTTTGATGTTTTAATATTCAGTAAATTTTGTTCTGTAACCGTTCGATGAAATGCGATTTCCATTTTATTTTGATGCAATAAAATCATAATAAAAAAAAGTATGGATGGAATAAAGAAATCCGCTTCGATTAATCAACCTTTCGAGTGTACATGAACAAGGAATATATCCACAAACTTTTCAGCAATAGTTTGTGAAATGTAGGTTTAACAAATATATATACGTGTGATCAAACAAATACCATTAGGAGGCCTAAAACCCAATTTAGAACCCAAAAAATAAATGGAAAAATCTTCAAGAATGCTGTTGTCCTAACTAACAAGAACACAATCCAAGACTGAAAATCAATCCGAGAAGTAAATAAATGATAGCCAAATCAGCAACAAATGGGGCATTGTATCAACCCATTTTCATTACACTCACCACATCTTACCATTTTCTTCTGTTCTTCATCCAATACTTTGCAGCTTCCATTACACTCCATGCACATCACAAATCTAACACCAGCACAGCCTTCACATCCGCCGATTGCTTTCGGAATTCCATCGAAAATAAGTTCCAGTTTGCCTTCTTCATCCAACTTAATCACCTCATCAACCCCACCAATCAATCTTCCTTTCACAAAGAGAAGAGGAACTTTTACTTCTTTTGTTTGCATTAAGCTTCTTAACTCTTCTTTAAGCCCAGAATCCATGGATATGTCGCGCTCAAACATCTGTATTTGATGTGACTCAACGATGGATCTCACTTTGTTGCAGTCTTCAAAAGTTTTTCTGATTCCTCTGAGAGTTGTAGTGTAGATCACAACAGCATTTTCGCCGCCAGGAGGGCATTTCTTGTCGAAAAGTTTAAGCAAAGACGCTGGTGAATCTCTGGAATTTCGAGTCCTGAATGTTGGTGAAATGATCCTCTTGATTTGCTCTTCTTCTGCGGATAATTCCTTCTCATAATTAGCAATAAGTTCTGGATCAAACAGGGGACTAAAACTCCTCTTCCGCGAGGAAAGCCCTGAATCTCCATCAAGGCCCTCGGTTTTCACGGTAATATTCAAATTCAACACTTTCTTACACGATTTCTCCTGATAATTGTTCACCCTCAACACCGATTTGGGGCTGAAATCCGATTTAACAGGGCAAGTAAAAACCCCATTTACGCGTGCCTTGTTCTCTTTGCCTCCAAATTTCTTCGTCTTCCTCGGCGAACCAAACTGATTGAAGAACTTCAAAGGAGTTCTAGCCTCCATATCCACAAGCCCACGAAGCAAAACACGAGATTTTGGGCTCTTCTTCTGCTGATTTGAAACCGGTATCTCATCTTCAAGACCCTCCATAAGCTCCCAAGCGTTTATAACTTCCGGCTCTCCACGAGGCGGCGATTTCTGCACTTTCTTCTTCGTCTCTGAAACAATCTCTTTAACAGGAACTTCTTCCTGTTTGTCTTCTTCTTGTTGTTGTTGTTTCTGTTCGTTGTCTAGTTTCAGAACGCCGTAGGTGCTTGAAGTGAGAGAGACAACATGGTTAACGACATACTCACCGCCGTCGCCACCGCCGCCATCATTGAGGAGAATTTCTTGGCGTAGTTGCTTCCTGAGGTGTTTTGAAGAAACACAACCCATTGATTTTGTTGGGTTTGTTTTGCTTCTTTGCTCTGTTTTGTTCTTTTTATTCGTTGGGTTGAAGAAGAAAAAGATGCAAGCACAAGACAGAGAGGGAGTTATTTTTTTGAAACCTGACCGTTATCCTGTCTGCAACGGGCCCCAACGGTCAAATTTTCGAATGAAATTGGGGCCGTAGCAGTCTTGGAAATTTTAAAAAAAAGCCCCCCTACTTTCATTTATTATTTTTCATGGCCCCCTAATCATTTGTAATTTGTAATGTGACCCACTCTTTCATATTATAATTGATTTTCCCTATTAATTTATTAGCAATACTTTTGCTTTTAATTTGATGTAATTTAAATATTTTTATTCGTATATTTTATATTTTAAATATATAAATAGTTCAAAAATAAAACGTTAATTGATTTATTACTTAAAAGTAATCTCTTTTTTATTTATATATATAAATATGTTTTTATTTAAGAAAATGGTAAGAATTTGGGAGCATGGGCAAAATTTAGTAAAGGGAAATAAGTTCAAAATTATAAAATTTTATAGTAACAAATGTGGACTATTTAAAGGGCTTTCGACGGGGGTCAGAAATAGAGAAGCAAAGCAAGCATCGGTTATACTTGGCAAGCTCAAGTCGGGTTGACGCTGCTGTTATTATTTTGTGAAAGCTTTTGACCATTTCAAAACAAAACTAGTTAAATTATTAGATGCAAAATAAAATAATAATACACAAAGGTTGCAATATTTGGTTTGTTTTGATGGTAATAAAATAAATGGATATTTTTACGTGTTTTTTTTTTAATTTTAAAAAATTATACATAAATATATATTATATAAAAATTAACAAAAATTACTTTAAATAATTTTAATTATTAATTAATTAATTAAAATAATTTTATTTTTTAGATTAATTAATTAATTAGAGAGAAAACTCAAGTCATTTAAAGTTCAAGTAATTGTATAAAATAATAATAATTAAACTCATTTGGAGTCATTTAACGAGATTTAGTTTGTAATGTGATACTACATTTTGCGATTGTAATACTATTTTTTTCTACTTAATAAAAATAAAAGAAACAAATTATTGTTCCCTAAAAATTATTATTTTTGATTAATTTTATTTATTTATTATTATTTTTCTGTCCACTACTTTTATGTTACATTAATTTTCCTACAAAGAGTTCATAAAATATAATAACATTAAAAAATAATAATATACTAAGATAAAAAAATAGTTGATCAAATATTTTTTCTAAATGTTAAATTAACAAGTAAATTATTTTAAAGTGGTATAAAAACTTTTGAGATTGAAACTCATTCATATCTAATTAGAGAGGGATTGAGTCTTTAAATCTTTAAAGTTGGTGACAACCGCTCAGCTCATTGATATTATTAGTTAGACTTATTCCAAGTAAATGCATTGAAATTTGGAAGTGAAGTTTGTGCTTCTTTGCTGATGAATTGCTAATACTTATCTTAGCTTTTATTTTCATTATTATCCATGTTAAGATGGCTTAAAAATTATTTTAAGGTAAACTAAAAATTAGTTGAATTAATTTTGATACTTAAAATATAAATTCATATACTTTCTTAATCTTAATACGAGTTTGCAAAAAATTTTGAAGAATACCTCAGCACGCTTAATACATTCACAACTTATAAAAATTTACTTATAATTACAAGCTTAAATATTATCATTTCATTTTTTTTTTCTCTTTTAAATTTAAACGAAATAAGCATGTATTTAAAATTGAATTCATGTAACAAATTTGGTGAATGATATATATAATTTAAATACATTGTTTAAACTTTTGTCTTTAATTTAAAATTTGAGATTGAATTATAATAATAATCTCATTTGTTTTAGATCCTTTCCCTTTCTAGAATGATTAGTACAGGTAATTAACTAATACCTTTGTGAAGTTTGTCAAAATAATAAATAGATAGAGTTATATATAAAAATTACAAATATTTTTTTTGAAGATAATAAAAAATAATTTTTTTATTTAAAGTTAAAAAATTACTCGTTTAATAATAACTTGTTAAAAATGTTCAAGTAATATCTTTATTATTTTTATTTTATTTTTATTTTTAAGTATAAAATTCACTTATTAAAAACTTTAAAGCATAAAAATTATATTTTGTATTTTTGAAATGACAATAAAATACTATCTTAATAACGATTTAAGAAATTTTGTTACCTATAAATATTCAATATGCATGTTTTATTTTTTTAATCTCAAAAATAATTTTAATAAATTATTAAAAACATTTTTGAGTATAAAAACAAACACTTAAGAGAACTTTTTTGTTTTGTTTTGTTTTTCTTAATAAATTATTTTGTTAAAAGTAAATTATATACTATAAAGTTTTTTTTTATTACTAAAAATACTTGTTTATACATAAAAATAAAAACAAAAGATAATAAAAGAATTATTTTAATATTTTTAACAAATCAAAAGGATAATTTTATAATTTTTAATAAAAATTAATTTTTGGTTATTTTTAAAAAATTATTTGTATTTTTTTTTACATATACCTGTATTTTATCCATTAATTTTTAAAATTTTAAGAAAAGTATTAATTAATTACCTATTAAATTATTTTTAAAAAAAAATAAAATATTCTTAAAAAATTATTTTGGAATGACTTTATTTCTATAAATGAGAAAGAGAGCCCATTAGGAAATTACAAATGTGATAAATGGTTAGCTCGGCCCACGAACACAGCCCATAAAATCTAGTCCATACAAGCTTAATTGGGTCTGTTTAAAATTAAAAAATAATTAAAAATAATATTAATTTAATTAATATTACGAGTATAAAATAATTTAAAATAAAAAATTGAAATTATTTGATGCATAGATAGACTAAATAAACAAAATTATTTATATAAATATATATTTTATATATAATAAATAGTCCCACAAGCTGAATTCGACCTGTAATTGATCTTTATCTTTCAACTTGAACTAGCCAACATTGAGTGGAGCTAGTAGACCTCACCCTTTTGCCATGTCTAAAATTTACAAAATTTAGCTCTTCATTTCTTTTAATTTTATTCTTTTGTGATTTTCATGCTTTTGTTATAATATCAAATATATAGACTAAAAAATAATATTTGATAAATATCCAAAACTTTATTTTTAAAATTAAACTAATTTTACACAATTATATCGATAAAAATTAATATAATAAATTTTATTTTTAAGCAATTAAATAAATATTTAAAACACGTCATTAAACAACAGTAACTTATAAACTTCCATAAATGTTACTGTTGAAACAAAATTGACATTGTTTTGATACAAAAACTTATTTATTTAATTTTAAAAATTATATTATTAAATATTTAATTAATTTTTTTGATAATTTTTTCTCATAAAATGATTAAAATACATAGAATTGCTAAAGTGTATCAACAATCAGTTGAAATATCAAAAATAATTATAATTCAATTTTTTTTAAATATAAATAGTGATTATAATATAATTTCCTTCACGTGAATATATATATATATATACGCGTGTGTGTTATAGTGTTATATTAATAGAGAAGTGTGTGTGTGTGTGTTATATATTAATAGAGAAGAATCTATTAAGCTCTAATAAAATTCACCTGCAGGCTCAAATAATAAAACTAGTACTCTTGCTGCTGCTGGGTTAATTGCAATTTGCAATTCTTAATTTTCATTGACTAATTAAAGAGAATGGAATTTGGAATGAGGTTAACAAAGACCCCCCCAATAAAAAACCCACATTGATTTGAGAATAAACGTTAAGGCACGTGACAATGTTTCTTAGATCGAGGAAATAATTAATAACAATTTTAATTTGAATACCCAACTCAACTCGTAGTCATACTCATACTCGATGTTTTGCAAAGTCCAAAACATGCGGCCGTCTTAGACTTATTTGCACTCCACACACCACGCCATCATCCACCCCCCAATTGTCAACTAAATTTGGTAACCCATCATTTGTTTTGGACACACGACATCAATTAATCTATGTCTCTCCTTATCACAAGAATTCAACAATTTGAGTAGTATTAGAGACATAATTTTTCTTTTTATAAAAATTATGAGATATAAATTTATGCCATGCTATTAGTAATTATCATAAAATTTGTAATAATTTATTCTTAGTATTTATATTAAATTTGTATTTTTATCTAATCAATATTATCATATAACATGTGTAAAAATTATGAAATAAATGACAATTTTATTTATATAATTGAGGAAAGAAAGCTTGCAAAAATTAAAAAGTTTAGGTCATGTAATATTTTTACATTGGGACTTTTCTTAATTTAATTCAGTGTAATTAGTTAAAGTTGATATATTATAATTTTTTTTTTAATTTTTACCTAATCAAATGAATAATACTACACACTTCTCAAATGATATCGCTCACCATAATACTTCGATGATTATATAAGTGCATTGTTGGCACCATTAATTAAATTATGATTGGTTCAATTAATTAAAAAATGTGTTCTTGCTAGGATGATACAAAACAAAAAATAAGAAAGAGGGAAAAGAATTTTAAATTTATTATAATAAATATAAAATTAGAACTAAATAACTCAAATCAAAAGGAATATTGTTTGTACATTATTTGAAGTTCCCTTCTAAATAACTCAAATCAAAAGGAATATTGTTTGTACATTATTTGAAGTTCCCTTCACTTTTACAAAGATTTAAGTTAATAAGTAACTAATTAGTTAATTAATTGTTCAGATTTCAGTTGTTTAAAATAAAAAACAAGCGTTGACTGTAATATTAAATTAGTTGATCAAATATTAATCAAGTCTTCTTATAAGTTGGCAAATGCTTAATCCATTGATACTTCATATTTAATTTAAATATTTAAACAGGTAACAATTGTACTCACATGACAACCCTACCCTACTATCATTGATTCGCGTTTGTTTCTGAAACCGTAACCTTCTGATGAGGATATGCACTACTTGAATAAAATAAAGAGAATCAATGGTGTTAAAGAACAATTTGGTTTAGTTAACCTCAATTATATATATACACATACAAACAAAGAAAAACAAGTACGCAGGCATATACACACAAAATACTAATTTTAATCACGCCTCACAAAGAAAGGAGATTGAGAATCAATCTTCTAGCTTTTATTTTTACGACAATAATTTAATTTATTAAATTATTTTTATGATAAAAATATATTTATTTTTATCTCAAAAAAATAATTATATTGACACATATAATAAAATAAGATTAGAAGTAGTTTTAAAGTGATTGGTTATATTTTTAAAATTTAGTTTAAAATTAATTTAATATTAATTTAATATTAAATTTTATAAAAATTATATTTAAAAAATTTGTATAAAATTTTTAAAAATTTAAAGATAAGTAAGATTCAAATTTTTTGATAAAGAGAAGATGACAAATTTAGGAGTAAACAAAACAAAAAGGAGAAGATGTTTTCAAAGTAAACCAATATTTTCTAAGATGATTTGAACTTTAACGAAGACTAAATTGATATTAGATTTAGAATCAATCTCAATTATTATTATCTTATTGACCAATAATCTCATCCCCTAAAAGATGATTAATTTGTTGACACAATATTTGTTTTTGTCCCTTTTCTAGAAGGTTTATTTTGGAACCTACTTCCGCCGCGGCGGCGGCGCCTGCTTCGTTTCTAGAAAATTACAAAACTTAGCACCTCCATTTCCTTCTAAATTTCTTCTTTAATTAATTAATTTGGCTTGTTTGACTTATTATTTCTCCAATTATTAAATAGCTCCACTCTTCAACCTTTTGTCTTCTTTTTTTTTTTTAATTTTTATATATCAATAAAATATATATTTTCACAAGAACAAAATATGAAAACTTTGTTATAATCATAGCATTATAAATACTTAATTTGAAAGATTATAAAATTTCAATGTGGTGAGTATAGTTAGAATTTATATTAAGTTGTTAAATTAAATATTTTTTATTAAATTATGTAATTAGTAAAAATATTGAAATTAAATTAGAAATAAATATGTTATATTTGTGTAAAAAAAATTTTAAAAATAAAACTCCACTGATTTGATCGTGTTGTTATATTTGTGTACAATTTTTTAAAAAAAATAAAACTCCATTGATTTAATCTTATTAAATGTGTTATTGATAAGATTATTCAAAAACAAATAAGAAATAGGATTCATTGTAGTTATTGTTATAATAGATATGATATCAAATTAATTAACTCAAATCAAAGGAAACACTGTTTTTACATTATTTAAGTATCTTTCATTTTCATAAAGATTTCAATAAATACGTGACTAATTAATTAATTAATTAATTTCAAGAGGAAACCCAAGTCAGTTCAAGGTTCAAGCAATTACATAAAATAATAATAATACTAATACTAATAATTAGACTAATTTAGAGTCATTTAATGGGACTTATTTTGTATTAACATTCTACTATTTTGCAAGGTTGACTGAAAATCATACTATTTTTTCAGCTTAATAAAAATATGAAAAACAAATTGTTGGCCAATATTTGTACAATCACAACATTAAAAAAAAATAATTTAAAATAACAAAAGTAATTAATAAAAAGTTGTCATCACGAGAAGAAGTAATAAAGTGTGAAAAATAACAAATAATTTTGAGAATAATGAAAGAAAAAGATACATGTGTGTTTGTTGGCAGTCAATTGGTAGCAAATAAAGACAATTACTGCCTAAATTCAAGGCTTCTTTCTTGAGATATGGTCTAGGCCTAGCATTAAATGTATTATATCCTCTTGGCTTAGCTACAGTTTGCTCAATTTTTTAATTTGACCTCCAACCAACTTAGAAATTTGCAAATTTTCTACACTATTCCTTCATTTTTTTAAATAAAATATAGTTTTTTAAACCTTCTTGAAACATTCAAATATTAAAATATATACAAAAAGAAGTGTTATTGTGGGTAAAAGTATTTGAGATTGAGATATTGGAAATAATTTTTAGTAAATCGCTTATGGGTATATTTGAGTTGAAATTTATAACTTTTAATTTATAATTATTAAGTGATGAAATTAAAAAAAAAAAATGGTAAAGATGAGTAAAGGATGGGTGACTAGTAATAATTGTCAAGTAATATAATATTTATCCAAAATTTTAGTTTATTTTTTAATTGAAGTAAATATTTTTTAAAAAAAAAATTAGTCTAAAAAAAAAAGTAATCTTTAATCACTTATTTTTATAATAAAAAATTAAATAACTAATCTATTCTTGTAAAAATATTATATATATATAATAAGAGAACAATTCTGTTCACACACCTAACAAGAGATAAGATTCAAACTTTACCTACTAATAAGTTTTAAAAAAAAGAAATTGACAAGTAAAATGTGCTTTCCAAACAAAATAAAGTAAAAAAAAATTTCAAATGATTTATCTAGAAGGTCATCAAAGTAAATAAATATTTTTTTAAAACATGTTTAAATCATAAAGATGGTTTCAACTTAACCAAGAGTAAAATCATATTAGAATTGAATCTCAAGCATCATTATCATATTAATTAATAAATTTATATTTGTATTATAAGAAGAAAAAAAGAAAAAAAAAATTTAACTATAATACATTGAAAATAAGATATATATAATTTTTTAATTATTATATTAATTATTTTAAATTTTATATTTTGTATTCTAAATTTTATATTAAAAATATAAAATGCACTTGATATATATTAGTCAAATTTGTAAAAATAATGTCATTTTCCAATGATTAAGTTATAGATATCATATATCTATATATTTATATATTTGTTTTCTTCGTGCCTTTTCTAGAATAATAAAAAGTAATAAAACATTTTCTCTAAATTGTTCTAGAAGATTTATTTTGGAACATACGTCGGCGGGCTACACTTCTAGAAGTGGGGAAATAGAGCCCATAGAATTCTACAAAACTTTAGCTCTCGTTTCCAAGAACCTAATAGCCAGTACTGCCCCTAGCTCTAGCTTTTGCTATTTTATTTATTGTCTATTATTATATTCTTAAATTTTGGCTCGGCTTGGTTTTCATTCAGCTTGGCTAGCTGGCTGTTTAATCAATTAGTAAATAAATGTGTTGTTGATAGTAAGATGATTCAAGAAAACAAAGAACAAAAATTCATTTGAAGTTATTATTATTATTATTATTATAACAAATATGATATTAAATTAATTAATTCAAATCAAAAGGAATGTTATTTCTACCTTATTTTAAGTTCCTTTCACTTTCACGGGAATTTAAATTAACAAGTAATTAACTAATTAATTAGAGAGGAAACCCAAGTCCTTCAAGGTTCAAGCAATTGCATAAAAAAAAAAAAATAATATGAAAAATAATTCGGAGTCATTTAATGGGACTGAGTTTGTATTGTTTTGTAATGTAATATTCTGTTTTGAAAGCTTGACTGAAGACCATGCTATTTTTTTTCTCCTTAATAAAAATATGAGAAACAAATTTTTGGTCAATAATTTAAAATAACAACAGTAATTGAAATCACCTTAATAAAAATAATTTAAAATAACAAACTATAAAGAAGATTTCTGGTAAAACCCCTTATAATAATTCACTAGTTGAAATTATCTTTGGACTGAAATGTCATAATTTGAAAATTTGACTGAAGACCATGCTATTTTAGTTTTTTAAATTAATAATATCATGAAATGAAAGTAAAACCCAGATGTTCACCAAATGCCACCAAAACAAATAAATAAATTATTACAAGTTAAGATTAAAAAATTAAATAAAATACACAGAATTTTGAGAATAGCGAAAGAAATACAAGCATGTCGTGTGTGTGTGTGTGTGTGTGTGTGTGTACAGACAGTCAATTGGTAGAATAGGAAGACAAGTATGCCCTAAATTCAGGGCTTCTTAAGAAATGGTCTAGGCCTCGCATTAATATATTTATTATATTCATCTGGCCTTAGCTACACTTATGTCTATTTTGTTATTTGATCTCCCAATTGCAAATTTTCTACCTAATTCTTTGGTTGATGCGACCAATCACTCGTCGTCAATTTAAAAAATTAATTTATTAAATAATACTGTTTACTTTCTCTTATAAAATTAAGAGTAATTTATATTTTATTTAATATAAAATATAATATTTTTACCTACTCAATTACCTGTTATTACGAACAATATATTTATAATCAATTCACTTAATTCATATTATTTATCTTTACGTATTTTTAGAGATTCACATTTTATGTGATAATCTCTTATTAAAGTATAAAATACAGGTATTTGGAGGTTTATGCATGAATAAATTTTTTTTTGAATGTTTCTTAAAAAAAATATTAAAATATTAAAATATATATAAAATGAAATGTTATCGTTCATAAAGTTATTTAAGATTCAGGTGTTGTAAATAATTTTTAATAATTATTTATAGATATATTTGAGATTAAAATATTATAACTTTTATTCATAATTATTGTGCCATAAAATTATTAAGTATTAAAGGTGAGCAAAGAGTGAATGATTAGTAATAGTTGTCAAATGAAAATAATATTTATCAATGATATTTGTTTAGTTTTTCAACTTATATATCCAAATATTTTCTATAAATTAGTGTAACAAGAAGAAGATATGTAATTTGTTAAATTTCATTGAAGAAAAAAATATGTTAACTTGAGATCTAAGTATATTTATTTAAACAATTAAATCTTAGAAAAGACAAGGATGAGATTATATATAGAGGTGTCACTTGTATTGTATTGTCTTGTGTTTGTCTTGTTTGAAAAATTTAAGTTCATTTATGTTTCGTATCAAGCTTGTGTTGTGCCTAATTTTTTAAAACTCTACCCAACAAGTTTATGTGATGTTAGATTCATATCGTGTCTTACAATGTTAAAATATAAAATAATTAAATTTTTTAAAATAATACTAAATTATATATTTATAATAAAAATATGAGAAGACAAATTATTAACCGGTAATTGAAATCACTTTAATAAAAATAATTGAAAATAACAAACTGTAAAAAAGATTTTTGATAAAACTTTTAATAATAATTCACTAGCTGAAATTATCTTTAGACTGAAATGTCAAAATTTGAGAATTTGACCGAAGACCATGCTATTTTAGTTTTTTAAATTAATAATATCAGGAAATGAAAGTAAAACCCAAATGTTCACGAAATGCGACCCAAATAAATAAATAAATTATAACAAGTTAAGAATAAAAAATTAAATAAAATACACAGAATTTTGAGAATAGCGAAAGAAATAGAAGCTTGTCGTGTGTGTGTAGGCAGTCAATTGGTAGAATACGAAGACAAGTATGCCCCGTGTTCAGGGCTTCTTAATGAATGGTCTAGGTCTTGCATTAATTTATTTATTATATTCCTCCTGGCTTAGCTACACTTATGTCTATTTTGTTATTTGATCTCCGAACAACCCACGGTTTTACAAATTTTCTACCTAATTCTTTGGTTCTCATGGACGGAGCAGTTAATTTAAAAAATTAACTTATAATATAGTATTACTTACTATTTTTTATAAAATTAAGATTAATTTATGTTTTATCTAATATAAAATATAATATTTTTATCTTTTTAATTACGCGACGTTCTTATTATAAACAACTCATTCATAATAGACTTATATAACTCGTATTCTCTATTCTTACGTTCTTTAAGATACTCACATTTCATGTAATAATTTTTTATTAAGTTATAAAGTAAAATTATTTAAAGACTCACGTATAAATAAAATTTTTTTAAAATATTTTTTAAAAGAAACATTTAAAATATTAAAATATATGAAAAATAAAATATTATCGTTCGCAAAATTATTTAAGATTCAAGTGTTGTAAGTAATTTTTAATAATTATTTATGGATATATTTGAGATAAAATGTTATAACTTTTATACATAATTATTGTGCTACAAAATTATTAAGTATTAAAGATGAGCAAAAGAGTGACTGATGAATAATAGTTGTCAAATAAAAATAAATTATCAATGATATTTGTTTAGTTTTTAAACTTATATATCCAAATATTTTCCATAAATTGGTGTAACAAGAAAATATGTAATTTGTTAAATTTCCATGAAAAAAAAATATTTTAACTTGAGATTTAAGTATATTTATTTAAATAGTAAAATTTTTAAAAAAATAAGGATGAGATTATATACAAAGGTGTTACTAGCATGGTTCCGTGCTTATCTTGTTTGAAAAATTAAAGTTCATTAATATTTCATATCAAATTTGTATCGCACCTAATTTTTTAAAAGTTGACCCAACAAGTCTATGAATTCATTACATTCACATCATGTCTTACAATGTTAAATTATGAAATAATTAAAATTTTTAAAATAACACTAAATTATATATTTATACATTTACTATTAATTTTTTTATTTTTAAATGTTTCAATTAGTTATACCTTTTTTTTTTTTGGCTTGTTTTCTATTATATTATATTGTGTTACCTAGAATGTGTATGGAGTCAAAATTTATTTACACTTCATATCGTATGGACTCTCGACCTTTTGTGTATCAAATTAATTTCATGTCATTTTAATCCAACGACTTGACTACTTCATATGGTACTACTTGTTGTTTATGAAATTAAGTTCATATCATTTTAATCCTACCATTTGACACTTTTTTTTTTTTTTTTATGGTGAGATAGAATATTTTGATGCAACATATGTACACACACGTTCAAAATTAGGTTATAATCTCTGCAATTTAACCTCAATCATTGTTGTTTTTGTATATTTTCCATCTATTACAAAAACATAGAATATTAATCAAGTTCAGCAGTGATGTTGTTCTTGGAGTCACGGCTAGCTAACTTAATTACTATAAATTAAAAAAAAATAAAAGAGGAAGATCTATGTATAAAATTAAATTGCTTGTATGATAATCATCAATTGGTAATCTTCGATTACTGAAATTGAATTTGTGATTAATTAATTAATTAATTAGATTAGGAAGAAATCAGGTGGTACTGATTCCATTCGGCAACCAAAACCAGCTTCAGTTGTTGAAACCACAACTTACACTTAATTCAACATGCTGAATGCTGCACCCAATCCATTAATCAACTTTACTCTTTCATTTTTAAACACTCAAAATTACTTATTTAATAATATATCTTATAATGCGAAAACCCACCCACACCTAATAGTAATAATAATAATAATAATGTATACAAACAACTCCTGAAGAAAGGATTGAGACTGGAATATTTTAATTCTCTGTGTAAACATGGGGAATTTAAGAGACTAGGTCAAGGAAATTTAGTCCATATGAGCCGATGGAAGATTTGGTTGTTAAATAATAGTTGATGTATTCACATTGCTGAATCTGAAAAGATTGGAATGAAAATTAAAATTTTTTCTTAAGGTTGATGCTAAAGGATTGATTGATATTCATTGTTCTAATTAATCATATCATAAATTCAATTAATTAAAAGCTTAAAAATATGATGAAATATAAAAATTAGTGTATTATGTCAAATTGTTGAGTTCCAATTTTACTCGCACTAAAATTAAGATGGAATTTTGTTTAAATGGTGTATTAAATGCATTTTCATTTCTAAATACTTCAAATCCTAAATTCTATTTTGCTTATTCTCTAAACTTATGTAAAAAATAAAAAAAAATTATATATTAAAATGTATTAAAAAAAATAACTTACATGTATAGAATGTTGTGTCATATCATTTACCACATTAATTAAAATATAAATATAATTCTATAATTTTATTTATGAAATATTTTTATGTAACTATTTTAAAGTTTGACAAAATTATACATAAATATAGTTTTTTTAAAAATTCATAAAAAATATCATTCAACAATCAAATCTTTATTTTTAACTGTTTATTCATTAACTAAAATAATTTTATCTTTCTATATTTAATAAATAAGAGTATTTTTCATACACTTTCTTTAAAATTTAGGAAAATCATATATATATATAAATATTTTATAAAAATTAATAGAAAATAACTCTCAAATTTATAATTAATACTTTTCTAATATAATAGGTAAGTATGCTATTTTCTAGAAACATACACACTAATATTTAGCATTTTGGAGTTCGTTTTGTCAACAATAATATAATATATTTTGTAAACTAAAATTTTAATTTTAAATTTTGAAGCAGGTAATTTAGAAATTTATTTCTATTTAGAATTTATTCAGTCAATATTTATTTAATTATTAGAAATAAGTATTTATTTATATTTTAATTGATCATGAACTATGTAATATTGACTTTTAATCAAAATGATTCTGATTTATATTCTTGTTCTTATAGATGAAAGTAAATAAAAATAAGTAAAATTTTAGTGTAATTTATAAGCAAATTTTTAATATATTATATTTATATTTTTACATATTATGTATTTTGTTCTTAATATATTTTAAATCAAATCAAATTATTTTTTATTCTATTTTTATATTTATGTATTTTTTATTTGATATATTTTATAATTATATTTTAATACATTTTGTATTTAAGAAATACTTTCTATTAATGTTCACAAATTATATGTGATTTTTCTATTGGCAAAAATATGTAAAAAAAAAAATCCTAAATGGGTATATAGAAAGATAAGATTATTTTAGTTATATTTCTATTAGCTTTAAAAAACTTGTATTTATTTGTATTTTCGCTAAACTTCAAATAAGAAATACTACATATAATTATAGTTGTATATTTATCACTTACCGGTGGTGGTGAGAAAGCGTTGTTTTCAATCCAACGGAGAAGATGGATTCAAACCGTCTCATTAAATATGAGCTAACAAAAATAATTTAAAGGATAATCCGAAATCTTAAAATTTAAGTGCAATGTAGCTAAAATGATTTAAAGATTGATCTTGACATACTCCAACAAAAAATATGGGATACGTATAAATCCAAAAAAAAAAAAGAAAAAGAAAAACCTTTGGTTGGAGTTGGATTAACTACTCATTCTTATAATTAGTCGTGTAATGAAAAAAAAATAATTGTGTAATTAGGTAAGGTAATTAATTACAAGATTAATGGACTGTCAATTTTATTAGGACCATTCAAATACTATAAGAAAACGTGTACGATGTTGATGTATTTTCATTCACATACGTTTAACAAATCAAATATTAATTTTAAATTTGTGTCCTTTATTGATTCGCAAATCACAAGATTAACAATTTCAAAGTCATTGCCAACTACTTCTGTTCCAAATTTGGAGATGAAAAAGGGGATCCCATTTTTAATTAATCTCTTTAATTTAATTAATAATCATAATCAATACCTTGAGTGATCTTCAATCAATCAACCCTTTCTTAATCAAGATTAAAATATTTTATTGTTGAGAGGGAATCCCATCAATCAAAGAATAATAATTAAAATATAGTTATGTTACACGGTTGTTAATCTCACAATTATTATTTTAATGGATAAAATAAATAAATAAATAAATAAAATTTTAATTAAACAAAATACAATATATTTTCATATGAAAAGAATAATTCTATTTTATTTAATGAGTCATATTAAATAAAAAAATTCTAAAAATTAAGATGTATGATTCATGATTCCGTCAATTACAAAAAAATAATAATATATAATTTGAATCAAATTATAAATTAATCAACACAAGATTTTAGAATTTTAAGAAATTTTGTGATATTTATTTATTATTGATCAAGATATTTATATTATTTTTATTTATAACTCTACTCAAAGTACTTTTTTAAATTATTTATCAAAATAAAATTAGGAAAATAACGGATAGGTCCCTGTACTTTGATAAAACAACAAAAAAAGTATATCTTAAACATTTTTAACAAATAGGTTTCGGATAGAGCCAGAGCAGGAGCAAGAAAAGCCGAGCCATTGCCATTACCAAATAATTTACAAAGGAAAGAAGGTAAAAGGGGTTTACATAAATATGCTTTCCTAATCTTTTGACAAAAAGAGAATTATTATTATTTTTTTAAATTTGTCCTTCGAATATTTTTCCTCTTTCCGTAATAAAACAAGCAAAGTGTTTTTGAAAAAAAAAAAGAACCAAGAAACCATCCGGTCCAACCCACATGCGGCCAGCGGCACACGCAGAGTCAACAAGTTGAAACACTCCCTCCAAAAACAAACAAAAGGCACCCCCCCACACACACGTCTTTAAAATCTTCCCACATCGCCTGCCGCTCTTCTTCCTCAATTTTCTTCTATCTTTCTTCAAATCACTAGCCTTGTTAAGTTATGCCGCAAGTAGATCTCGAAGCCCTAGTTTCAGCATGCGCAGGCGTCTCTTGTGACAAGAAGATCGCCTGCGAAACCATAGCCAACGCCACCGCCGCATACAACAACAACCACAACAACAACAATAATAGTAATAGTACTAGTAATTCTATCCAGAGATCGGATCAGCCCGAGATTCCGCCTGATTTCCCGCCTGAATCCTTCTGGCTGTCCAAAGATGCGGAGCTTGATTGGTTCGACCGGAACGCTTTCTACGAACGTAAAGAATCTCAGAGGGGTAATTCCAACCCTATTACTCTCAACCCGAATCCGACTTCCACTTCGCAGAGATTTTCGTCGACTTTGAAGTCTAAAGCTTCGTTCATTTCCTTGCCGAAGCCACAGAAAACAATTGTTGATACTAAAGCGAAGAGAAACTGTAAACGAGGAAACACCCACTGGTTCCCGAAACGCACCGCTTCAGTCGGAAAATGCGATGTTGCGCTGTCGGAACCGTCTTCGCCGAAGGTTTCTTGCATGGGGAGAGTAAGATCGAGGAGGGATCAGCGTCGATTGAAGAAGCGACAAGGGTCTTGTTCTGATTCGGCGTCCGTGAAAAGCAAACCGGAAAGGAAAGAGAAAACCGGTTTGTTTTCCACTTTTCGCATGATTTTCCGGTCCGGTAAGAAAGGAAATGAAAGTGAAACACGACAGCGTCGTAAAGAATCGCCGGCGAGAAAGAGCGAGGAGGTTAATACTCATGACATTAGAGACCGATTGCCGCGCGGTGATAAACACGCTCAGCGCGTGGAGTCGCCGCCAAAGAAGAGCTTGTCGAGTGAACCGCGTAAAAGTGCGGATGGCGAACCGGCTGGTTTGGGTGGAATGAAGCGGTTCACTTCCGGTAGAAGATCGGATTCCTGGGTCGGTGATTTGGCGTGATCTGAGGGCGTGGGATTGGAATTTCGTGAGGGTAGGGCAAAACAGTGGGCCCCAGGTAAAAGAGGAAATTGGTTGCCAGGCGTGATTGGGCGCCTGTGGGGGCCCGCTTTGATTTTAAATTGTCGTTGGGATGGATGAATAACGGTTTACCCAATCCGGTTAAAAAACGGGTAACCACATTTTTCAGTTTGTTTTTCATTTTTGTTTTTTTTTTTTTTTTTGGGCTTGATAAGAGTTTGTAAATATATTACACAAGTGTATTTGGAGTGACTGTCTGTAAATTTTTCTTGTGAAATTTTTTAATAATTAATTTTAGTAATATAATGGTATTTATTATTAAAAATATAATAATTTATAAAATTTTTTACGTAATAAATATATAAAAATATTTTAATATAATAATTTTAATAAAATTATTTAATAAAAATATAATATATATTTTATTTTTTTTGTGTCGTAATAAATTTATTAAATGTGAGTGTATAAATGAGGTAACATACTTATCATAACTCTAATTGATGCGTTGGAGATTTTCTTTGTCCACTAAATTGATCACTCGTCTTCAGAATGTTCTTGAAGTATTATTGACAGGGAAAATGGTCGGAATTGGATGATAGCAGAAGCAACGAGAATGCAGATTTGTCTTGTCTTGGCTTGGCAGCTGGTATTCCAATCGTCTTTAATTGGGTCACAAGTGAGGAGAAGAGTCCGTACAAGCAAATTTATTGACTGTTAATACGACGTCATTTCATTTGAATGAGCGACTGAATTGCCCTCATTTTTTCAAAGAAATTGACATTTTTAAATTTATCATTTGCATCATTAAACAACCTTAATTGATTAGCAGATAGATACATGGAAACATACATAGTCCTTGATCTTATCAAAAACACCACTACGTAAAGCTTTTATTTTTCATTTTTATTTTTTATTTGGATATTCATGAAACATGTTTTCAACATGTGAATTGACATTCACTATGTTAATATATACCAGAATTCTTTAGATAATTTTATATGAAATAGACATATTATATTGTTTATATATTTACTACAAAAATTATTATATTTAAATATTAATTTATTAATTATGATAATAATTTGTTAGAAAAATAAAAAAAATTAAATTAAATTAAACATGTTACACTATTTTATTAAATTTATTTTACTAAATATTTTTAACTTAAAAAAGTGAGTAGTTTATTGTCTTAATTATAAATTAATTTTATACTTTAATGTTTTTATCCAACTTTTCATTTCTTGACTCCGGTGCTCACAATGCATGAGACAAAACTGATTGAAGCTTGACATAAAAGAGAAGTTTGACAAATAGTTTCTAATGGAGCATTGAACCCAATCGCCAAATTTGACTAACATGAAGTAGACAACACCGTTTCAAGCAAATGGGTTTGTGCCTGTTAACTTATTAATCACAACCCTATATTTAGTCACACTATTAGAATGTTGAAATTAATTTGAATGAATGAATGAATGAAAGAATTGGGAAAGAAATTACAAACAGGATCAATCTTGTCGTTTTGTCACTAGAAAATGAAGTAAAATGATACGTTCTATGTAAATTATATCATCAAATTAACTTCGAAATATTAATTGGAAGATTTTACAAAGACAAAGTGTAAGCTGTAGCCAACGCATGCAAGCAACAGCAGTAGTTTAGGGCACAACATAACACACAAATTATAATATAACGTCTGTAGATTTTCCTATGGCCTTTCACAATTTTCTAGTTTTTGTTTTGATGGGTGTCGGTGTGTATATAGTTCTATTCGTCTACCGTTGAGTTTCTGTACTGGCCTTGCGTTGTCTTTGCAATCTGGGCACAGTGGGGCTCTCAATGCATCTACCTGCTCCTTTGACATTGTTCTCACCTGCGCATTTTATCATACACTTGTCAAACAAACAATCCATCTCTACGTATCCGTTTGTGCATAATGAAATTACACATACAAATGAATAATGGGTGTATGAAATAAATAGCTACCTTGGCAAGGACAGTCCAGATGACATTCTCAGAGCATGGAGGAGTAGTTAGAGAGCCAATATATCTGTAATATTTACGTTTGTAGGTCTTCAATTTCCTCGGATTCAGGGCCCCAACTGAAACAGTATGTAATTTACGCTCCCCTGTGCATTTCTGCTCCCCCAACTCATCCAGTTGTTTCTTCATCTGCAATCATAGGAAGAATCCATCACATTTCTCTACGTTTGCAAGATATTGATGTTCGACTTCTATTTATTACCTTGGTAAGGAGTGAATCTGGTTTGCCATATTTATAGAGAATTCCCACAACTGCGAAGCTCTGATCTTCTGCTTCATGCACAAGGTGAAGCTCTGAAGCAAACCTGTAATTATCCTTATCAACACCTTCAATTACATTATTAATATTAAACAGTAATGTTACGTATGCAAATTGTTCATGTAATTCAATGTTTGAGTTTCTAAATTTTTATGATTTAAAAAGTAAAGATATAATTTATTTATTTATATCAAATATATTTTTTAAATTTTATTAAAATGAGTAAATTATCTTTTAATGTTATTGATATATAACTATAAGGATTATTAGGCTATTACAAATAAGGATAAATAAGGGACTTATTTGATAAAAATGGATTAAGTATGTCCTAATTCAAATATCATAAACAATTAAGGAGCCGGATGTTAGTATCCTAATTTTTTGATGGACTTAATTTTGATCTAATTTCACTTTTTTACAAATAATTTCTTCATTCTATTCGAAGCCATCCTAACATTTCTAACCACACCCACAACAAACATGGAGTCCAATTCACCTCACTTGATCAAGAGGGTACTTAAGACTAACATTACTTCTGGCCCAACAAGTGGAGAACAAAGTTTGTTTACCTTTTTCCATCAATTTTGTGCTCTGAAGGAGAATGCCAATGCATTTGCTTGAAGCTAAATTCCTTTCCATCGATTGTTATATTTCCAACTTTCCCCTCGTAATGTACCTGCAATATTCACAAATTTCACTTCGGAATCCGATGAAAATTTGACACAAATTGATCCATAAAAAATCTGAACATAATTCTGATTTCATGTATTTAGTTACTGACTCAGGAGTGGTTTTTAAAGTAATAAATGAAAATTATCGTGAAAGTGTTAAAGAACAAACCCCGACAAGTAAGCCAGAAGTGGTGAGTGAAGCATTTGCAGGAATGTACTCTTTATTTAAAGGTTTCAACTTCTTGTTGAGGACTGCTTGTTTCGTTTTAATGTTCACCGGAGACTGGTGTTTCCCCGACGAGCATGTTGCGAAACTTGGAGTCAAATTTCCCCAGTTTCCAGGACCCGTTGCCTCGGTGTAACTGAACATTGTTGCAGTGGTTCCTGCATCCAAAAGAAAGCAACCAATGAAACCCAGAAAGGAAACAGGCGAGCGGAATTCGAACCGCATACTGTTGGAAAATATTGACAAATTTCCGCATCAACACATACCTTCCTCCGTCGCCGAAACGAAGCTGGTGAGCAGCAATGATACTGCAAGCACAGCTGCGAAGGGAAGCTGAGAGATCATTTCGTCCGAATTACCTTGAGCATCAAAGTTTGACAATAGATTATATTTGCAGCTAGATGTTTTATATGGGCTGAGAAGTTTTGGTTATGGTTCTGAAATTGCTGTTATTTTCAGACAACAATCTGCCAATTTTAGCTCAGCGTTAAGGAAATTCTTTCGGAGCACCTTTGGCTTCGGCTATATTTGTGTCTATTTTTACAAATGCTTTTAACCTTTGTCGTTGAGTTTGGAAGTTATTAAATTCTGTTTTTCAAAACTATTTTTGAGTGGAAAATGCTGTCTTGTCCAGTAATGATGTGCTGTTCTGTTGCCGAAAACTTAAAATAGAAAACAAAATAAATACCAAATTTGATCCTAGTTAGTCAGTTTAGAGTTAATGAGCTAGAATTAAACATTCTGCTCAAAATGAAACAGTTTTGCCTCTTACTTTATCAGGGTTTGCATGGAAGCATGATCGTGTGTCATAGGGACTAGGTTTGAGGACAAAGAGATCAATAATCTAGACCTTCGAAATTTTAAGTTTCCGTGATGATCATAGAAAACCAAAGTTTTATTTAAAAAAAAAATAAGGGACCAAAAAAAATCACATATTAGTGAATAATGTTTATTAAATATTTTATCATATGCATTGATTTTAATTGCAGTCCACCGTTTGTCAAATAATTTAAAAAAAAAAAAAAGAGAGAACGTGGGATGCCTCGTCATTTTGAAAGACTGGAAAACAATATGACAAAGAAAAGCTTAAATCTAATATGAGAAAAGCTCTTGGCCAAAATTAAAGAAAGAGCTTCTTTATTTTTCTTCTGCTCCAGCTCAACGTAGGGTTTAGTTGATGGATCAGGATCCCGATCCTTAGTTGACACCAGAAGAGACTAAAGGTGCTTTTGCCAGTGCTACTGCCTCTGCTTCTCCAATTCCTATCCTTTCCTTTCTCAGTACCTCTTTTGTGGTGGCCAAACATGAAGAAAAAGAAGGGGCCACCAGGCGTAAGTCATTTGACTCATAAACATACATGAGGATTGGTTACAGTTAGAGACTGTCATACATATGATAGTGATGTTGAATAGTTTTTATTTTTGTGTTGAAACCGCAAGTAGTTTCATATTTGATTCATAATTTAAGGGTATGCTTGGATTGACTCCTAATTGCCGTGAAATAAAAATACTAAATATGTTAAGCATACAGTCTGCACATTTTGGTCACTTGTTTTCTCCTGAAGGGTAAATTTAACAAGAACAAATATTGTTACAGACAAAAATCTTGCAGCCATGTTGGGAAGGAAATAGATTCTTAAACCGAAATGATCACAAGGGCCCTAGCTTCTAGATGGCCATTCAGGCCTGTGACTCTGGACCTCAATGATCAAACCCGAAACTTTTGTTATTAGTTAGAGAAAAGGCAGATGACAATAAGCTACAGTAAAAACAATATCCAATTTTAACCATATTTAATGTAATTTTGACATTGTCATTTTCAATTTTCTACAGTAAAACAAGTTTAATGAAAGACCAGCATGGAACTTTGAACAAAGAGAATATTTAGTTCAACAGAGATGTCTCCATCTCAACCTTTCATGTGCATAATCAGGACAGCACACAAAAGTTAGACCAGACATGACACGAGAGAAAAGAAAAGGCAAAGAATTATATATATAACACGTGAAGTATGGCTTCAACAAAGTAAATGCATGCATGATGCTTGTAGTGCAGGGAGAATCAGATACCTTATGTCAATCCCACCATCATAATGCATGCTGCTCGTCCTGTTGAAAGTTTGAGAATGCAGTAGAATCTAAATCTACCTGCCACACAAAATGGCCAGACTGCAATCTGCATTCCTGTTAACAACCCTTTAGTTTTCAACTTCATATATATATATATATATATATCAGAGATATCATGTAAGATTTTGCATCATTGGTGAAGATCATGAAGAGTTCAACTTTGGAAATTCTCCCGTTCTCCCACAATGTGAGGACCATAGGCCATACTTCGCAGGTTCTTCTAGCATATACTTTTGGGCATGAAGCAATTTTTCATACTCATTTCATATCATGAATGCATATGGAGACAAATGTAGGGGACGCGAGAACTGGGGATACATATATAGGCTATTGATGCATTCTATTCTAAAGGTCGCGGCCATACGAAGAGACGTAATATAATGTTTTTATCACCAAAGCGAGAGTGGGAACCTGTACATCAGTTATAGTGCCTTGCTTACCAGTTTCTTAATCACTTATGGTGTACACGGGGACCTACATAGCATATAAAAGATTGGACCTATTTTTGATACCAATTGTCATGGGTCGGATGCATACCGTCGAACTCTTACCATTAACACAAAACCAACAACCATCATTTCACCACAGTGCTTCTCTTCTATTGAAACTCCTTTGCCACTCATAAACATCACTATTGTGGCATCTCACATTGCTAGCTATGACCAACATGAAATCGGTGACAACTTTTAGTTTATCCAAATTAAATAGATGTATTTTAAATATAAATTATTATAACAAAATTATAACGAATTATGTATTCAAAACAGATAAATTATTACAAATTTAGCTATTTATTTTATTTTTATTATTTAATAGTTCTAAAATTCTATTGTTATCCCTTATATAATTTGTTAAAACAAACAGATAAAATTAACTATCCAGATAGGGATACAACCTTTCAGAAAGACATTTTCTTTAATAAAAGTATGAAGACAATTTAAAGGGGATTAAAATGAACACTATATTGAATGGTTGTAAATACAATTCAAAAATACAAAATCAGAGAAGCCAACAAGGCCGCAGTTCACTTAAAACCTTTTCAGCCCAATGCAACCTAGCATGGGTAATTTTAAATACACCACTGTATTCTTTGGATACACCCTCCCACATGCAGCAATTGTTGAGGCCTTGTTTAGTGATACGGGTGTAATCAGAATATAGCTGGTGTGCATATAGCCCTAGTGATAATAACTTCAGAGTCCCTAATGTTTTGTAATTCCATAAATAAAAACAAAATATATTATTTATATTAAATAAGTCCCTAATTTGTGTCAAAATAATTAAAATACTTTATACTAAGTTCTATATTCACTTAAATTTTAATTTGATCATATTAGTAAGGATCAAGAACCCAAATATTGTTACTTCTTTTTGATACTATTAATTACCACTAAACTTTAATAAAATTAAAATTTTATGAACAATAATAGCTTACCTAGAAATAAGAAAATGACGGTAATTTACATATTAATTTTAATAATTCAAGTTATATAACTTTAATTAATCAAAGTTAATTAAAATTATTATATAAAGTGATACGTAAAGACAACATCTTTCACATTATTTCTAATGTTAGAGATATTAATAAGCTGATTTTAGGCCATGACCCTGAAGGCAAATGTTGATCTTTGTTAATAATTAAGACAAAGATTACGATAAGTGCTTGATTAATTTATATATGTTAATTATGCTTAGGAGAAATTCTACAAGGCGGTGCCGCCCAACCATTAGAAGCCAAGTGTCATCGTCAAGTTTGCCACGTAGCCCGACCATGTACAACTTTTGTCTAGAATATTGACCAAGTCTAGAAGCAACAAAAGGACAAAAAGAAAAAGGGCATGTTGGGATGGGAGAAAAATCAAAGTTATTTTTGAGTTTGTGTGCATAAAAAGGAAAATCTAGTGACTTAGAAAATGAGAAAGGATGGAAATCAAAGCAATATTTGTCTCGTTTGCTTTGTCAAAAGTCTTGCATTTTACTTGGAAATGAATTGAGCAAATGCTCATGTAGTTCAATAAGAGAACGCTACTTTTTAGAGAAAATAAGATGTAGATCCAAATAGCTATATCCCTACATAATTCATTCAATAGAAGAACAAAGGTTAAGAATTATACATAACTTTGAAAAAATCTAATTAAAATTATGAGTGTTGTCAAATTTTGTGAATTTAAATAAATTTATTTTAAATTTAAAAATAATCTCATATTTGTAATGGGTTATGTTCAAAATAAACAATTTGACTTATAATTAAGTAAAATTATTAGATAATAAATATATTTTTTTAAAATTTTAAATAAATATACAATTTCACTTAATTCGATTAGATATTGTGTATATAATTTTAAAATTTTTATCTTAAAAATAAAAATAAAAATAAAAATAATTGATGTTATTTATAAAAATTATGGTTCAAAAATTTCATTTTTAAATGATAAAGAATGGTATAATGGATGATCAAATTGAGAATTGAATGGTATGATGATTAGGGCAGACTTTTGAGCCAAATTCTTATTCTTTGAACAGAAGAGAAGACAACATCAATCTTGCAACTTTCAGAAAAAGTGCACAAAGCATGCCACATCAACTTCAATATTCTCTAGAATCTATTAATTAACTAATTAAACTCAAATACATACCTATAAATGAACATTAATTCAAATTAAAAGAGCAGCAAAGATGTTAGGCTCAGCTTTAAGGACCAAAGAGACAGCAAAAAGCACATGGCCAAAAAGTTGGGCTTAGGCTACTTTATATATCCAATAATAAATAGAAGGAGCCATCCATTTCATTTCATCATGGTGACATAATTAACTACGCAACCCTAATCTAATGCAACCAAATTATAATTAATCACTTAATTATATAATAATAATAATATAATATTATCGTATTAATTTTAAACTTCAAACTCTATATACAAATAAAATAATTTTATACTCTAATGACTAGATTCAAAAAGTTAATTGGAACTAATTTTATATATACATAAATATTTTAGTAAAAATTTTATTTATTATACAAAACACAATTATAAATGTCACGTGATTTTATAATATCTTGTAAACAGAATTAAGATTAAGAATTAATTAAATAATATATTATAATAATTTTAATTTTTTTAATTAATTTAACTTTTTTTTTTTTCAAAGTAACAAACACTCTAAATAAAGTATATGATATCAACGAATGTGATTTGATAATAACTGATTGAATAAATTATTAAATTAGTAGCATACGGTGTGTAGAGATTTCTTACTTGATAGTCGTTGTTGCGTTTCTGACACAAATTTCCAAAAGAGAGAGGTTGATTTTTTTCTACTTCCACTTACTCGAGGAATTAAGGCCAACCATTTAATTAATTAATTAATAGAACAAGCATGCATGCGTGTTGACAACATCCATTTCTTTTTCTTTCTTTAAGAAAACCATTAATTTCTTTATACTCTCCATGATTCATGCCTTGTTTTAATTATCTCAGCTCAATTCTTTTACAAAATAAAATTGGGTACTCTCAAAATAATAATAATTTCTTTTACACTCTTTTAAAAATTTGCCATTAAAAATTTTAAAAATCAGTGTTTATCAACCACTTCATCTATTAGATTTTAAAAATAAAGTAAAAATACAACAGTATCAAACCAAAAATGTTTAATAACAGCTCAAAATTTTTTTTTTTTTTATAATTTCTAGTTAGGCAAGTAACTATGATTTTTCATTTTTTTTTCTTGAGAAAATGAAAATGAAAATGACTCCATTCATGCTCAAATTAGCTTGTTGAATCAGTTACATTACCACAATGGAATGTGTCGATGGAGACTGATAGGAGCTCAGTCCTGTATAAATAAAAATCATTGCTGAAATTTTCATACTCTTGAAAATAACTTGTGCCCGTTTTTGTTAATTTTAATTGATAATAATATATCTTTTTAAGCTTTAAATAATTATTAAATAATAAAATTATACATACATCTATTTATTATTATTATTATTATTATTATAATATATACATTAATTCAGTCAAAAAAGTTCATGGGTATTTTTTTTTATTATTTATTATTATTATTATTATTTTGGGGGTGGGGGTGTTTGGTTCTGTAAATGTTATATAGTCTCATAAGTTATTGGATAGAATTCCAAACCACCACTAAGTTCAAGAATAACTACAACCATATAATTACTTAATATTGCGGCAGGCGTGTTGACTTGACCATAACATCAACATCCTTCTCCAATATCTCACCCCTCAATTTAAACCAAATAAAACTATCTATCCATCTATCTATATAATGTATTACCATGTATACACATTCATTTATATTATTGATATAATAGCCTTAATAATGACAACAATTTATATATATACATATATATAAAGTCATTTGTCTTCATTATAATATGTATAAGTAATCTTAGTTTGCATTTTCTATCTTACCTTACATTTAATTATGAGTAGCTAATTATAGTTAAAGTGTATCAGATAGATAACCAAAATGGGATATTTGGATGGAGATTGATGGCAACTTCTTGCCAATCTTCGCAAGTTGGATCTCAACACGGCTTTAAATTCTTCCTAATATATCAACTTTTAATTTTATATCCGATTGACTTAAAAGATAATTTAGAATTGTGATAATTTTATTATATTTTAAAAAATAAAATGTACTAATTTTTTTAACTAATATTAAAAGTTTAATATTTTTATATCATACAAAAATATTAAAACATGTCTTAATTAATAATTATATAAATATATAAAAAATAAATTTGAGTTCAAATTATGCTCTCAGGGGATTTAATTATTTTTTTAATTTTAAATTAAAAAACAATATAACTATTTTAAAACCCATTTTAGAGTTGTTCATCTTAGCACTTGAAATAAACCATTCCCCAATTAAAAATAAAATAAAATGAGACCTTATTTGACAATTTATTAAACTTTTATGTATATTTTATTTTAAAACATGTTTGTAATAATAGAAGTATTTGATAAACACTCATTTTTAATATTTAATAACTACATGTTTACTCATACTTAATTAATATTCATAAACTAAAAGTCATAAAACCTCGTTTCAAATTTATCCTACATACATACATACATAGATATGGTGCTATTGGTTAGTTTGGCATGTAAACAACATGGAAAAAATGGGCAAAAATAAAGGAGTAAAATAATATCGCTTTCATCCTTTAGCCGACCACTAAATAGTAAAGGGATGTTCTTTTCACGCATGTTGTTGTTGTTTTTGATGTTAGTGCTACAATAAGCTAAGCCTCCCCTAACCAAAGAAAAAATTTGCAAAAGCAAACCACACCAAATATTTGTCAATGTTACACACGTAGCATTTGAAATAGACATTTCAGTCAACCAATATGTTGCATTGTCAATCACTATGACTTCCTTTAGGGTTTTTTAACGGTCTCCCTATAACCCCTACTCTATTCTATCTATTCTTTCTTTTTTTATACCAAAAATATTGCATAGATCGATTGTAAGTATGACAATATCTTATAAATTTATTAAATAATTTGATTGATATTATTCTTACTTAAAACTTTGCCGGTTATTTATTTATCTCTTTCTTTCTTTCTGTTAAATGTTGCAACGGGGGCTGGTCACAAGCCACTTGCTAGGAACTTTGTTGTTATGTGACTCATTGCCTTATAACACTGTGACTCGGTCTTGCTTTTTGTTTACAGTGACAAAGAGATGAGAAAACTAACCTTTGCCACCTTTGATCTTGTTCATTAGACTGCACCATCTAACAGAAATAACTGTGTAGCATGTTTGATTACACCAAATTTATCTGTGTTAAACCAATTTTCCATCTATTAAAACTGATTCACTTATTCAATTATCTATTCATATTTATTAATACGCTCTTCCACCTATTATATGAACCCATTTAACTCAAATTTGAGTGATTGAATTGAAAAACTAATACATTTTCACTGTTGTCCTTTATAAAGGCACGATGACACACAAACAAGGAGTAATTCATGTATCTAATTTTATATTCACAGTGATTAATGCAATCCACATATTTTACCGACACATTTAACTAAAACTTATCCCAGTGAGTCAATTTTTGAGTTGCAAATGGGTTATGACAGCATCAAACCGACTATGAAGTCATGACTTACACACCTACAGCTTATTGGACAAGGAATTTCCGTAAATATTTGTAAATTATGAGGGCAACTTCATAATTATTTCCTATAAATACATTACATCCATGCTCATATCATTCTTCACTTACAGTTTAAAATCCATCGTCATCAAAATAATTAATTAGCAACTATAGAAGAAGGGGCTGGAAGCCATGGGGAATTGCTTGGTATCAGAAGAAAAAGTTATTAAGGTGATGAAAACAGATGGGAAAATCCTTGAATATAAATCGCCCATCGAAGTTCAGGAAGTTTTAGCAGAATTTTCCGGCCATGCAATATCTGATTCACTTCCTGAAATCAGGCATCTCGGGGCAGATGTTAAACTACTTGGTGGGAACTTATACTTTCTCGTGCCTGTTCCATTGCCATCCCCGAAAGTCGAGAAGAAAAAGGTGAGGTTTTCCGATCAGGAAGTTGGAAACGGGGAAAAAGAACCCGGTTTCGTAAGGATTAAATTGGTTATTAGTAAAAAAGAGCTGGAGGATCTGCTACAGAAAGGAGGAGTTTCAGTTCCAGAACTGGTTTCTAAGATTCAGGGCAATAAAGAAAGTGCCGATGACGATGTGGAAAGCAGAAAAACGTGGAAGCCTGAACTGGAAAGCATAGCTGAATTAGACTAGCAAAGCATATGCTATAGATATTGTAAACTACTTCTTTCTTTTCAATAATCTTCTTACAGTTTTAACATAGGAAATAGAGAGTAAAACTAGGATAGATATTGCAAATACTTGCTCTTAACTAGCTTGTATTTTCATCACGAGTGTTTTTAAATACTATAAACATTGGCAACAAAAGAAAGCTTCAAAATTTTGAGTTGTTCTTGTTCCTGTCTCTGTTCAAATTTTCCATTTTGATATCCAAATATGATTCATAATTAAATGAATAATCTGGTGTTTTAGTAGCATTGCATATTACTGTTAAGCCATGGGATACAAAGGGCAGTTGGTGATATTTTCAAAAACTCTGTGTTATTTTATAAATGGTCGTATTTATAGAATTGTTCTTTGTTTTATTAACCAATGAATTTAACCAGTAGTTTGATTAAAAATATCAGAAAATCACAAAATTCTTCAGCCAAAAACCAGTTCTAATTGAAAAACGATCCAAAGATGTGCTTCTTTTTTTTTAAAAAAAAAAAAATGATATAAAAACACAAAACTCTTCTTCCGAAACTCATGCAGATAGAAGCAGGAGTAAAGCCAGACTTTCATATTAACAAGTAAAATCTGGGGGGCCAAAATGTAACGAGTTAAAAACTGGAGTGGGCCAAAATCTGAAAAAAAAACTCTATTTTAAGGCTAAAACTATAAATAGATATTAATTGATATAAACTTTCGAGTATATTCTCAAAAATTTCCAGTACCCACATAAGTTCCCAATTTCACTTTACAAAGTAATTCTTTCAAAAATAATTTTTAATGGGGTGATGTCCAAGTCCCTGAGTTTTTTATTCTTTAAAAAATAGTAACATATTTTGTCAATTTGAAACCAATAATCCCTAACCCTTATTGAAATAAGTAATACGCGAGGGTAATTTTGTCATTTCACAGGAGTTAGGGACATATTTGTTTCAAATTGACTAAGTATGCCATTGTTTTTCAAATCACAAAAAACTCGGGGACCTGGATGTATGCACTACCCCTTTATAAATTATTAACAAATGGACCTTAATGCAAATGGAGAAACCATACAAGGTTAGCGGAGGAAGAATTGGCAACGGATGCAAAGGCCCACCTGCTGAGTCAATTAGAAAAATTTTAAAGGAGAAAATGGAAGAAAGCAATGTATGCTTTCAGTAAATCCTCTCATTAATCATAAGAATACTGATATAAATGTGTAATTATTCATCTTTTTCATAATTATAAACATTATGGTGGTGCTGCTAGTGCTTCTAAGACCATGCCAGTGCTGCTACTGTTCATAATTATTAGGCACTAAATATGTGAACGGATGGGACAAGTCAACTTGATCCAGTAAAATGCACATATATGAATTTGATGAATGAAAATATTAGGCTTCTTTACTGTTTCTGGTGCAATCCAAGTATGAATCCTCATCAACCGAAATAGCAACAAAGTTTGGTAAGTTTCCTGGTTTTTCATGTTCTAATGCTATCCCAGCAAAGAAGAAAAAGTAAGCTCTCAACTCAGTCCATTCTCACAAAAAATAAATCAAATAAACTATTTATCATGTAAAACAGTGCAAAATATTCACACGTTCTCCTCATTTAATTAAGGGAATGTTTGCAACTGTCCTGCTTCTGCTTAACTTTAAAAGCACAATAGCTAAACTTGGCAGTTAAGTACAACTATTCCAATCCGCAACAGTTGTGGAATGAAAGCCACTGCACTTCAATCCCAAATATACTCTAAATCAAATACTAATGTAATTCTCAAATTGAAAGAAAAAATACAAATATATGTTGTAACGTTAGGGGAAGAAAAAGGATGTAAATAGCAGGAGAGAATAGATCACCTCAAGTCTAACTAAAAAGTTAAAGAGTGAAGATAAAGATATTCCCAATTCAACAGGGCATTTATGAGCCACACAGCAATGTTACCTCTTTGAACCATACTAAAAATAGGAGTTGGTCAAATGTATTAGCTATGATGTAATAGTTGGTTGTACTTTGTTGACGTACTGGTTCAACCATCTAAGCCTGGGAAAGGTTACTTAACTATTGCAGCATCAAGTTTATATACAGTTGTCACACAGACAAGTACATATAATATATATGCTTGGTACTGTCTTCAAAGTAGACTGAAAACTAAAAAAGAGTTAAAAGTTCAAATGAGATATACCAAGCAGAGAGATCAATTGTTGATAATTATCATGGTTAGTGGACTGCCCCACCATAATATGTTACTAATCATGTAGCACTGCCAAATTGGCCAAGTTGAAACTTTTCCATCTCTCTCCCATCAGCTTCTCACAGCACAAACTGTGAATGTTCCTAACTTAGGAGATAAAGAAACAAGAACAGATAAAATGTGCAAAACAAGTATGTCAAATGTCCTAATCAATGTTGTTAGTAAGCCAATCAAAATTTCTAGCATTCGAAGATACGACCATGGTTAGCATTTCTAATGTTAATAAGGTAGGCAAAATACTCTTTAAGGGAGAATGAGGAGGCCAAACAAGAGCCATCTGCATGTAAGTGGAGATGTTCACAGCTCCAGGACCCACAATGAGTACCCACTATCGGACTTAGTGGTTGACTGGAATTTGGATTGTCTTGATCTCCAATCTTGAGGGTTGCTGCACATACAAACATGATTCATCTGCTTCATTACATCAAGTGAAACATCATGCTAACAATATATAAGGATCTGTTATAATTTTTGTATTATTTTAAAACCCAAAGATGTTAACCCAGATGAGTTATTTGATACTTGGAAGCAGTGATTATGTTTACCATTCATTGCCTATTAGAGATCTTATGGAACATGAATTTCACTCTGCTTCTCTACACATTTCCTTTCCTTGGCTATTCCTGTCACTTTTCAGTTACCCATTGTGTTCTTTTGTATGTTTACTTATTTGAAAATATTAAGTGATTTATTTGTAAAGGTTTATTGGAAGAAACTAACCTAAAACATCTTAACTAATGTTTAAACACCTTAATCTCTGAATTCCTATTTTCCTTAGAAAGTCAGTGCCAAGCCCATTGATAAAAGTCTGGATGATTCTGGTAGCTCAAGTAAAATCTGATTGTTTCATCTCCAACATGTAAAATGAGGACAAGTATCCAGATTTTTCTAGAGTTACATGCCATCAAATGGCTACTAATACTGGACAGATAAAACTTAAAGTTCTGAAGTATTAACCAGTTTTTTACCCTATATATCAAGCTAAACAAAGCAATATGTGGCATTTTCTTAGCAACACAGGAGAAATGAATGTTATGATAGGCTGTAACACTTCAATCACACCAGATCCAAATAACACATTATGCTAGTAAATAATCCATCAACTGAGGAACTATTGAAATTCCCAACACTCTATAGAAGTTACAACACAGGATTCAGTTGCAAAATATGAATGTTTCAAAAGATTTACATATTCACTTCATTGATATACAGAATGAAACTTGGTTGGCTGATATACAGAATGAAAGTTGGTTGGCTGATATTGCACAAGATATTTATCTTACTTTACAAAGAAAGGATGTAAATTTACTATACAGTATACCTCAAGCTTCCACAACAGTTTTAAAGCATTATTCTTCCCTTCTTTCTATTTCCAGTGCAATCTCATTGCGACTTGTGAATGGAAGTGTAAATGGTGGATTATACTGCAACCGCATTTGAGAAAATCAAGGACATTTGAAAGGCATTCTGTGAACAGAGTATGTAAACCTAAACTGTTGAGAGATTTTCTCATCACTTATTAGTCATTAAAGATCTGACCTGTGCTGCTTCAACTGAAGTACCCTCTTTTATTTGAAACTATTATTTGAAACTATCTGTCAGCTTTCAGAGCATTTCGTAGTTTCAATTCCCTTTGTTTTGTTGCTTCATCAGTAACAAAACCTGATTTCAAGTAAAAGAAAGAATATTACTCACAATCACAGGTGGAGCCAGAATTTGTGCATTGGAGGAGGAGGGGAAAGATAGAAATTCAATCTTGGACGGAACAAATACAAGATTTTAGTTAATACAATTTTAGTTATCATTAATACTGCACTTCCCATGTGATATCTCAAGTTTTATCTGGTCATAAATATAACGTTTCAGGGATCAAGTCTTCAAAAGTTTAGAGTACTTTGGGAAAGCTTCTTCTGCAGTAAAGGTATGTACAATCTTAATTTAAGAGGAACACAGGATCCACAGCATGAATAATTACAATTCTTGAGTCTTATACAGCAGACAACTACATGCTTAGCTGGGGCAGAGACATATACAGGCATGAAGTGGCAATGCTATCTTCCAAAAAATGCTAAAATAAATGATTGTATCTTCCAAAAAAAATGCTAAAATAAATGATTGTAATATTTTCTTACCAGAAATATTTTAAATTACATGCCAATCATAAATGGTTCACGGGCACTGGTACACAAGTTGAAAAGAAAAAAATGATATAATTACAAGAATAAAACAACCATACATCCATGCACATGAATATAACTACAAACAATCACACATGCCGTTCTATTTTTAGTCTAACTTGTCTTAATAATGGTTGGAAAACCATATCATCGACACCTTTAAGCAAGCACAAAATGATCAACCTGAGAAGGCAACCACAGCAACAATTTACTTTGGCACCTCCTTGATTATTACAGATGGATCTTTAGGCAAAGGCAAACTGGCACCATACTTTTAAGGCATGACAAAAGACATCTGCCACTAATCTCAAGCTTCCAGTTGTAAAATATTTAGTAAAAATAGAAAATAATAAAGAAATAGAAAAGGCAAATAACATCTAGAGAGATAATAATCATAAATCTAATCATTTAACCATCAAACATTTTGCTCATCTAATACCAATGTAAGGAATTGGGGATCATATCTCAATCCAACCAAGCAAATAGAACTAAATAGCTAATGTTAAATCAATGACCGTCTCCCAGACTGTGAGTACGTGCATTTTTCGATGTAAACTCTATAACTGAGAATCTTATATATGGAACTTAGATCTTCCTACTGTTTTTCGTGAACCTAAAGAACATAACATTTTCAAATAGCAACAATAATTATTAACATTAAAAATTTCATATTAACATACTAAAAAGCAACTGGTGTATGGATAAGATTAGCAAACTAATTTTTGAGTCACTACAACACAAGTTTCAATGATCCCAGAAATAAAACCAAACCACAAATCAGAAGGCAAGATATGATTATACCAGAAATACATTTGATAAATAAGTACAACTCAAAGTCAAAAGTTTCATGATATAGGAAACAATGAACATTAATAACCTAGAATAGATGCCACAGACTAACCCTCTTGTTATCACAGGTGTTGTCATTTCCAGTGAAAGAGCAAAGGATTCATAATAAGCATACTAATAAAGGACTAATATGACAAAATGGCACGAATTTTGTCAAAATAATCTGAACTACCTTACCGAACAGGTACTCAGCCAAGACAGTGAAAAATTGAGACACACCATTGAAATCAAATCCAGTTCTTCCAGGGATAGTCGTTTCTGCAATGAAGTAAGACTGTTTTCACAAGCACAACCCTAGTTTAGAAAAAATCAACCAAAACCAATGCAAGCATAATGCCAAAAAACAATTACCAGCAAAGCAAAGAGATTATGGGTTTGTCAAAACCTGCATTACAATAACTACAAGTTCCGAAAAAGAAGAAAGATATATACCTCAACCTCTCTCATCTCATACTGGTTCCTCCTCCTCAAAACCTTGAATTTTTTCACCGTTTCAAAATAAGGAACTACACAACACCCAGTAAATAAGCAGGAGAATTCAAATATATATATATATATATATATATATATAAAAGCAAAAATTCAGCTCCATATGATGACCAACCCATAAAAATTCCGATCCAGACAAACCCAAAAATAAAAATTCTACCTGCCATCAAGGCTTCCCTCCAAATTCCGACTCTCGAACCTCTTTGGGAACACTTAATTGGCAGTCTCAATCGACAAGTCCATCAAAACTGCAAATAAACAAGAGACAAACAAGATGAGTATAAGAAACAGAATCAGAGATATAGATGACTACTTTATAATGTAATTATGATAACATTTACGTCCCTGAGAGCGCGAGGAAGTTTGAGAAGCGAGGGCGAAGACGAGAGAAACTCAAGCTTCAAAAGCGGACATGCGTTTCTTTCATCGGTGGTGGTGATGGCGTTGGTGATTGTTAAGGATCGTTTGTTGGAGTTTTTAACGGTTAGGGTTTTGAGAAGAGTGTAGTGAGGAATCAGTGAAGGCTTGCAGCGAAGCATTTTTTGGTTTCTGGTATTGAATTTCCGTTGAAGAGTGCAAAAGAGTGTTGATGACTTCCCAGATCATTCCTATTTCTGAAACTGGAGGTTAGCGTTTTCCCGGGAAATATGATTTCTTCATAATCCGCAATATTTGTAAATCACACCCCTAACCTTAGTTCGTTTTGCGTTTTAGTCCGTATTTTGCCCTTTGCACTTGCAATCCGATCTTAATTCAAAATGAAATTTACTTTTATAAATTAACATCTCCTAAATTTTACTAATAAAATTTAAAATACATTAATTATAATAATATTAATTTTTTTAAAAAAAATACATTAAATATTGTATTCAATACAATATACACATATTTCATATTTCGCATTTAATATATGAAACTATATAAAAAATCATTTTGTATAATAAAAAAAATGTATAATAAATTCTATAAATGATATCATTCTTAGAATTAGAAATGCCTTTTAAGATCCATTTGTAATGGTTTTATTATAATTTAATTTTAAAAATATCACTTGTATTCATTACTAATTGATAGTAAAAATACAAAATAAATTTTATTCTACAATAATTATAGATTCAAATTGACACTAATTTCAAAAATATCAACATATGATTAGTGGGAGTATCTTTTTAAGGGCATTAGCTCCATGCTTTATTTTTCTTCAACTTATTAAAATATTGTGGCGCAGAAAATATCTTTCAAGTCCAGACATTTAACAAATTGTTCAACAAGGGAATCTTAAAATAAATTACAGTTTGATACTCCTTACATGCTAGACCCAAAAAGGCGTAAGCCATTAGAAAGCCAGATATTGAAACAAGACAAGTTTGGAGTCACTGAACTGTCAAGGCTTCCTGCTGGACATGCCAAGCAAGAACATCTTTGTAAGCCAAGTTGCCGCCAAAAATATCCAGAGCGCTGCCAACTGTAACATCCACACGTCCAACTCCTGCTAGTTTTATCTTCTCTAAATCAGCCATTGTTGTGACACCACCAGCATAAGTCACAGAAATCTATCGTCAAAAACAACACAAGGCATCAGCAAAATACATGTGTTAGATTGCAGCACACCGGCATGGAAAAATGATGCCTAGTGTCGAAGGAACTTAGTTCTATCATAAAAAGTTGTTCAATGATTGTGTCGTGTTTGTGTATTCAATGTCAAAACTCCTTCAATGACACAAAAATTATTTGTGTATTCATACCATGTCAACCAATTTATAATAAAGGTTTTAACATATTTAAGAAGAAAACAGATTTAAGACTAAAAAATGTTAATACTTTACTTCATTGGAAAACAAATTAGAATATACTAAAATTTGTAAAATCATATTAAAGGGGTACAATTCAGTAGTGTCAGTTGTGTCAATATTTTGTAAGTGTCAAAACATGAAAACAACACCTTTACGTGCCTAAGCGAGTCATGTTGTCACCAATTTAATAATCATATCATATTTGTGTTTAAGCTTTCATAGGATTAATTAATAAGTCATCTTCGTAGTAGCCAAATTTTTGTTATAGCCCATCCTTCACACAATAACAACACATATCACCAACTCTACAGAGATAATACCAGTTTCATTTTTCGTATAACTTCTGGTTATGTTGAAAATTTAGCCTCAGCATAGTTATAATAATATGTGGCTCCTCAAGGTCAATATAATCAGGTGTAGATAAGTCAAAATAAATTCAAAAAAATAACATATTTTGCATGACAAATAAGAAACATTAACATAATCACAAATTCATATGTATGTTACTCACTGGTGAGTGCTTGCCAAGCAGCGCCACAAGCTCTTCATCAATTCCCAACCTACAGTAAACAATCATTTCACCGATTAATTATTTTTGTAAGTTTGTTTTAGGTCTGACGTGAGAGAACAAACTCCTTACAGTGACAGCACAATTTTTTTGGACAACTATAATTTCATAAAGCAACTAGCCAATACTATAAGATTAAAGGGCCAAATGTAGCTGGCTAACACATAAGAGTTGAAAAGCCAATCAATCATTTGATGATTATTTGCTTTTATTTTGGTATAAGTAGGTGCAAATGATAGAGCAACATTAAACTTACTTTTTCCCTTCAACATCAACACCGTGAACCAGAAACTCATCCGCATAACTGGCAAGAAAATCTAGTATTCTCTCATCAACATATACGTCACTAAACTTCTGCCATCTATCAGTAACAATTGCATATTTTCCATCCTGCATCATCAGATACAGGGCTAAGCAGTTTAAACAGAATTCAGTTGATACCTTCAGCTTCTATTTCATTATATCTTCCAGCAGTCCATTCTTTTCAATATTATGCTTTGCATAAGCACATCAGGATAATTTGTTCAAGAGACCAACATAACTAAAACTATCCAAACATCAAGAATTGGTATTCCAGTGGTGCCATGTGCAAACTATTTATTTATTGCATAGTAAACATGTTAGATGCTTAATTTTGCAAAGAAAATATGTTTCATTGTTATGCCATAACTCAATAGCAATCAATCTATGCAAAGTCAAAAATCATATATTCCAACACCTTTTTTCTGCAGCTAAGGTCCAATACAAGTCTTTTCCTTCCAACAACACGAACAAGATCTTTCAGCCGTTCAAGGTCCATTTGACCATTGTTAAATACATACTGTAACACACAAGAAGAACATAAGAAGAAAAGAAATTTATGAGAATGTGTACCATAAATTTTTCCTAATTTTTACAGCACGGTAAAAGGGTCATCTTCATTGTATCAAGCTTCAAGAAAATGATCAGAAAATGATACAAAAGTGGCCCACCCCTTAAATATTTAAGGGGAGAAAAAAAGCTTTGGTGGTGGTGACTTTAGACAAGTGACATGAGCAAGAAAAAGTAATAAAAAATTGTCAAAAGTGGAACTGTCTAAGAAACATTTATGTACTAATAAATGTTGGATGACTACAGGAAAAGGCACATACTGAAGTGACAATAACATGGCTAGCTCCTTCTTCTATGTAACTCAAAGAATTGTCTGAATTGATCCCACCTCCAACTTGCAAACCACCTAAAGTTATCCAGTCCTCACAGTAAGTTCAGCAGAGGAAAAATCTGTAAGTTTTAAACATACTATCAAAAATATAAATCAAAGGAGAATCGGCTTACACTCAAGAAAACTCAGCCCTTAGAAATTTCAGTGAGAACCAAAGAAGAAATATTTTCTTTTCAGAAATCATCATGACATTTATATCCATGCTTCAATGCTCGACAATTATATAAAACTATCATGTCTACAAATAAATTTTGAAGCAGCAAAGATTTCAATTCATATTCCAACTTAGGGACAATTATCCCAGGACAGCTATCCATTCAATACAAGTACAGAAGTGACAGAGGTTCTAAATTTGTAATCCTTAGATGTAACAAAATAAGAACAAGAAAATCCTACTAAATTAATCTCAAAATTATAAGAATACCAATTTGCTAATAAATAAAAACATGCCAATTTTTAGTTCTTCATTTTACAAATGAAAACCAGACCAGATACATAGAGTACAAATCCAGTTTAATTTAACTGGCTATGAAAATAAACCAAATAAATTACTACTATTGTAAATTTAAAAACACTACTCTCCAACTGATCAATGATAAAATTAACTTCTATTGCTTAACATATCTAGATCAAAGAAAATGCCACTAAATACTACAAAACTAATGTGACAGAATATAAATTAAGAGTAAAAATAAAATAATCCACAAAAAAATTGAAAAGAAAATCATGCTTACCAGGATAGGCATGCAGCGCTTCGATGGCTGCAGCTTTGCTTAAAGGGTCTGCTCCGAGCATTATAGCATGACCACCTGCAAGCCCATCTTCTCTGTACAAATTAGCAAATTCTGCTGCTGACTTATTTGATTCAAAATTGGTTACAAGTTTTGTCCCATCATCCTTTGAATCCCGAAGGGTTGACCCAACAATTTGTTTCACTTTTCCCTGATAACCAAATCATATTTAACTAATGTAAATAAAGCAATTACTCCAAGGTCAATCTCAAAGACACAACAGAAAATAAAATAAAAAATAAAACTAACAAATCTTAACAGTATTTTACTTATACTCTAACACATATTAATTTCATAATGCAGAACCCTGCCTCAAAGCCTTCGGATAGTCTAATCCATTGTTTTTCAAAAGCTTAAATTACAAAGAAATATATAATTTCCACAAACTCACATGAAAACAAAATATAATAGAGCAATTATTGCAAAAAGAATTTGCTATAACAAAAATGATTGACTGTAAAATCAAATGCACAACCCTTCTAAAGACCAAAAATGTTCGACAAGCCAGAAAGTGACTGACATAAAATATAGGCATAGGAGGCAACTACAAGTTATAGAATGTCCTTCATTGTTGTCTATTGAGAAAATTCCTCCAGTAGAATCATATATGATAGTTGATAAGCTAAAAACCACAGGTTTACAGTTTCTTCCTACTTCATATATATATTCAATTAGATGACATTTTCTATGTGAATCTTACAGTTAAAAGAAAAACCCATAAACTTAACCAAAGCAGTAGCATAACTGAAATAAAAATAGTAGTAAATTACCTTGTGTATATCAATGCAAGGGCGGAAACGAATGGCACAACGGATAGATAGACGCGAGGGTCCTGTAAAGAAAAATGACTGAATAAATTTGGTAAATCAGCAGAAGGTATAAAATGTACAGAGATCGAAAGAAAGTGACCGTACTGTAGAGTGAGGAAGGTGCGTAGAATGAAGAGTGGAAATTCTTTTGAAGCGAAAACGGTTCTGAGATTGAAGTTGAATGGAAGCTTTGAGTTCTCGCCGGCAAAATTAACCCTTGTATGGGTGCCATATGCTACTGCTAACTCTAAGGAAATGGAATGGTTTAAAGGGTTAATCTTGGGTCAAGTGATGTGAAGCCCTGCGCTTTGGTCCTTCTTGGACGACATAGAATTGGAGAATGGAGGCCGCTTCAGAACTCAGAAGGACAACGCTGGCGATACAGAGCATTGTCAATTTAGCATAATTTACAAGGAAGTTCCTATTGTTTGTCAAAAAATCAAAAAGATCAGACATTTTCCAATTTGATCAATTAAGTCCTTTTCTTTTTCCAACAAATAAATAATAAATAAGAAAAATTTTCAAAATTAACAACTTTCATTAATTAATTTACTAAATTAACGGCTTTTATAATACATCAACTAAATAAATCAAAACTAATACTTTTAGATAAAAATATTTTTGTATAGTCAAAATATAGAGTTTATTTTCTATCATTATCTCTCTCGCTCTTTTTTTTTATATTTTTTAATATTTTTGGACAAATTTTGACAAGAGGATGAATCTTTAGTTTTAATTTGATTTTGTTGTATGCTGAAAATTTTTGGTCAAAAAATAAAAAATATTGACTGGAAATTATTGAAAAATATTAAAAGGAATGAGAAAACAGATCAATTTCAATTAACACAACATGTGATGAGGGTGGGGAAGGAGACCAATTTCGGTGACAACAAGTGGTGACCGTAGTTGAAAGAGCCAAATTTGGTCACCACTTGGAGTGATCCAAATTTGTTTTTCTCATCTATAATACCTAATATTTTATTAATTATAAAATTAATAAAATATTTTAAAATATAATAAATAGATATTTAAATATTTTTATAAATTATAAAATTTTTTAAAATATTCCAAACACCCTTGGATTCGTTGTAGTATCTGAAACTCATTTTCTCATTTCTGTAGCCCCTAATATTTTATTAATTATAAAATTAGTAATTACTTTTAAAATATAACAAATGGATCCCTAAATAATTTTATAAATTATAAAACTTTTTAAAAGTTCGAAATGGAGGAAGCCAGTTTATGAAATTGGCTTTTTTTATTTGTAATCCTTAACATTTTATTAATTATAAAATTTAGCAAAAAATAAATTATAATAAATAAGTACCTAAATATTTTTATAAATTATTAAACTTTTCAAAATATTACAAATGCCCCTAGATCACTGACCCAAATTGGCTTTTCCCGTTCATAACCCCCAAATAATTTCAAAATTTAGTAAAAAAAATTTTAAATTATGACAAATATGTCTTCAAATATTTTTATAAATTATAAAAGTTTTTAAACTATTACAAACATACCCCCTATATGTGATGTCTGAAACTCATGGCTTTCTCCTCCAAAATTCAAATTTTCATCTTTCTTCCAATAAATTTCTTGAAAAAAAACAATGTCTCAAATAAAAATTCTAGCAAATCAAACTCAAACAAATAGAATGTTCAAACAAAATAATATATCTCAAAATTTGCAGAAAAAAAGAATAAGAGAAAGAAAAGAAAAAATGTTTAAATTTTTAACTATAGGAACACTTTGGTACTTTTAAATTTTTTTGGCTTTTTTAGTTAAAGATTTATAAAAGAAACTAATTTAATAAATTAAAAATTAAAAATAATTATTTTAAATAATTTTTTTAATAAATAAATTATTTGACTTATTCCTTCATGACTTTATTTGAAAATGAAGTGTAGTGGCTTCAAACTCAATTAATATAGAATGAAATTATTAAATATTAATTATTAATAAAAATATATAAATTTCAAAAAAATAAATTTTATTACATATTTAAAATTTTTTTTTTTCAAGGTTTACATTGTTCGGCGCACAATTCAATTTAGATTGGTTTGCTTTAGAAACATAATTAAATTGACACATTTCCATTTTCTTAAGTTTAAAAACTAAAATAAAAAAATTAAGTATAATAAGTAAAATTGAATCAAAACAAAATTAATTCAGTGTGGATTTTAGTTTTCATTAACTTTTTACTTTTAATATATATTTTTATGTTTTATTAAATTTTTACTTAATTTGTAGATAAAAAGTGATAATTTCAATAATGTTTCCGATAATTCAAACATATATTAACAATAAATAGTCAATTATAGTCAACAATGATGAGTGGCGGTTGACTATGATCTACAATAGTATATTTTTAATTAATTTATTTTTTATAATTAATATTTGAATTTATTTATTTTTATTTAATTTATTAATTATAAATTTATATTTTAATTTTTTAATAATATAAAATTTTAATTAATTTAAA